>CM070549.1:32313348-32799032 GCA_036346405.1 Phyllostachys edulis
AGATTGAATAAGTTCTTTGATAATACGGTAATAACCTCATAATTTTAGCTTAAAATGGCTAATCATCCCTTTTCTTTTTAGCCTTTCTTTGCCGTCGGACCCAAAAAGGGGACAACTGACAGCCTAGGAACAATCTTCGCCACTAAATGTATTGGCAACAGAGAAATCCCCGGCAAAAGAAATTCTATCAATGGAAAGACCTCCTAAGACCACTGAGGAAGTGGTCTAGGATGTCCTAACAGTGACTACTGGGACATCCAAGGGGGTGCCACAGGACATGGAGGACCAAACTGAAAAGACCTCCCAAGAGGATTAGGCAGAAGAGGCGGTCCATGAGACCACAAGATCAAAGGAGGTGGTCCATGAGACCATCGAAATTCAAGATGAAGATGCTCATATTTTGGTAAACTTTTTATCTTGGTAATTTTATATTTAATTTACCAGTATAAACCTGACTCATAGAATGTCTTAGGAGCCGCAAGATACTAGTACGGATCCGACCAAAGGAGTTTTTCATCTGGTTCAATTGGATCAACGCGAGGATGAGATTCCTCTGGAAATTTATCCTCCCAGAGCTGAAAAGGACCTCCAGGACCTCATGACATCTGTCAAAAGGTGCTAGAAGGTCAATGTTGACATGATAGGGGAGATTAAAACTTTTGCAGAGGAGAAAGAGAAGTACATGAAGTTTATTCAATCGTAAGATTCTAATTAAACAATTAACTTATGCCTTTGTTTACTTCATAGGGAGTGCTTACTGGCGAAAGCCGGACAAGAAAATGCTGAATTTGCACTTCATGCTCTTATATTAAAATTGTCTGAGGCGGAGAGAAGATCCGAAAAGAGTGCGGTGGTTATGGTAGAGAAAACCGAAGAGATCCACCTCTTGACTTAGAAAAATGAAAAATTACAAGTGATCCTGGGCAGACAATCTAAGAAAAGTCATGATCTCTTTGAATAGAACAAGATACTCATTAAGGATCTTCAGAAGACCTCTTCTAACAAAAATCTTCAAATTCAAGACTTGAAGGAAGTGGAAAAAAGGAGTCTCATTGCTGTACAAGAACTTGAAAAGAAGGTAGATAGCTTGATGAAGGCTAGCAAAGAAATTACTACGGTTGCAGGAAATAGCTTTTCTCAAATCTCAGCTTCTCTACAAGAGATCGCACAGCATCTAAAGGCTCTGGTAACTCCTCTCGCAACCAAAATGACCTTGGACGATCTTACGAATGATATTTATACTCAAATCAAATTCATTCAAGAACACATACCTATTATGAAGACTACTATATATCAATCTTTGACAAGAGTAATGAGTCAAGCTTTAAACCGAGTTTTGTTGAAGATTGATCTCCTTTATGGGGATTCTAGTGATCTTCAGAAGCTTGTCACTACGCCCAAGTTCAAGACAAAAAAAAGCAGGTATTGCGGCTCAAGCCAAGATCACACCAGTGGTGGCGGAGATCATCAAAAATATTGAAGCTAGTGCTCCTGCCATTCCCTCAAGTGCTTCTAGCTCAAATGTTTAAAAATGATATTGTAATGATACACATGTTTTGTTTTAAATTGTATGGGATAATGAAAAGATTTTGTATATGACAATTGTGATTATTTGTTGGAAGTTGACTGACTTGCTTTTGCAAATTAAATTATTTTTGCAAGTTGAATTCCGTATATTTTGCTATGTGTAGCCCCCTGCCTAGAACACTGTGTCCGGCAATGGGAGAAGTGTTTCGGGCGAACAAAAGCCTTAGGACCAGGATTTTTGTTACAAAATCAATGATCTAGACCAGTGTGTATTTAGGAAGATAAAGTCAAACTGTTGGGTTCTTATGCAATGAAAATTGGCTTATAGAAGAGATCCCAAACAGTTGTCATTTTTCAAATGCATACCGATGGCCATTTGATAAGTAAAGACACTATGACCCATTAGCGAAATTGATCAACTGTAGGCACTTATGAAAGATGGTGGTCATGTATGCAAAATCATATGAAAATTTTATGCCTAAAAAATTAATATAATACTGACAGTAAAATGACAACTGAATTTATATAATATAGAAAAAAGGATACTTATACATAGAATTTTCGAAGATGTTCACTGTTCCATGTGTTAGATAAAACAGGACCATCCTCCATGGCTAATCTAACTGATCCTAACCTAGTGACAGAAACTACAGTATATGGACTCTCCCATCTACAGGACAACTTGTTCAAGTTGGCTTGGTTCTGGATTTATCTCAGGACCATGTCACCCACATGAAGTGTTCTTGGACGAACCCTTCTATTATAGTAGCGTCTTAGCCCTTACAGATAGGTAAATATTTTTAATAGTACTCGATCACGTCTTTCTTCCAGCATATTGACATCGTCTTCACGTAAATCTCCCTGAGTTATTTGATCTAGGAGGTCTATACATGTTGAACCTAGCTGAATTTCGCTAGGCAGCACTGCTTCTGCATCGTAAACTAGTGCGAATGATATTTCACCAGTTGCTCTACTGGTAGTAGTGCGTAATGCCCATAGGATAGAGAAGAGAACTTCCATCCAATTCCTTGAGCATGCCTTAAGGCGATTAAAAACTCTCTTTTTTATACCTTGCATAATCTGACCATTAGCCCTTTCTATTGCTCTATTGCTCTGTGGATGTGCCATGGAAGCAAAGCAAATTTTAGTGCCAATTTCATCGTAATAATCTTGAAACATGTCACTAATAAACTAGCTCCTGTTGTCTGTGATAAGACGACTGGGTACTCTAAATCTTGTAACAATGCTTCGTATGAAGAATTTCTTTGTCTTTACTCAAACCGTTATACGAATGGTCGGCTCAATTTCTATCCACTTAGTGAATGTATCAATGGCCACTTAATAAGAATTTATACACATTGGGTGCTTATGTAGTGGTCCAACTATATCAATACTCCAAGTCTAAAAAGGCCATGACAAGGAATAGTGCGTAATTGATAAGATGGCTGGTGTACTTGCCTGGCATGGAACTGACACTGCTCACAAATCTTAACAAGGTGCATGGCATCTTGTAGAGCGGTGGGCCAGTAATATCCTTACCGAAAAACTTTGCCAACCAATGTTTTATAGGATGTAACGCATAAGAACACTATGTGCTCCCTTCCTATACAATGATCCTTCGACCAGCTTGTACATGCGTGCTCTTCAAATTAACATATCCTTCTGTTGAGGATCATCGGGCAATGTTCTTGATGCGAGATAAGTGGTCAATGGTTTTATCCACTCCGCATCTTGCTCGATGACTCCGACCTTTGAGGCGGTCGAATCCGTTTCTATTGAAGGTTTTGTAAGGTATTCAAGAAAAACACCTGTTGGAACAGGCGTTCGTGAGGAACCCAATTTTGATAACTGGTCCGCTAAGGAGTTTTCCTTGCACGGTATATGTTGGACTTCGAAGTCCCTGAAGTGTTTTTCCAACTTCCTCACTTTACCCAGGTATTGAGCCATTATCTCAACGGAGCAGCTATATTCCTTTCATACCTGGTTTACGACTAATTGTGAATCTCCCTTCACTAAAAGCCGACAAACTCCGAGGGATTTGGCTACTCGAAGCCCGGCTAGAAGTCCTTCATACTCTGCCACATTGTTAGTGGTAGGGAACAGAAACTGTATGACATATTAAAGTTGATCATCCTGTGGTGTTATCAACAAAATCCCAGCCCCTGAGCCTTTAAGCTCACGGGAGCCATCAAAATACAACGTCCAATGATCGTCTGGCTCTGGACTTTCTTGAGGTTGATCCTCGGTGTTCGTCCATTCAGCCACAAAGTCAACCAGGACTTAGCTTTTTTATGGCTATTCGGGCAGTAAAATGAAGGTCAAACTCCCCAAGTTCTATTGCCCATCTGGCTATATGACCTGTTACTTCTTGGTTATGAAGTATATTTCTAAGAGAAAAAGACGAAGGCACTGTGATCTTATGAGATTGAAAATAATGTCTCAGTTTTCTGGAAGTCATTAGGAGAGTATAAATTAGCTTTTGGACCTCAGGATATCTTTCCTTCGGTCCATGTATGACCTCACTTACATAGTAGATGGGTCGTTGAGACCCTTTCCTTTCTATGATAAGTACTGCACTTACCATATTTGGCGTTGCTGCCAAGTAAACTAGTAAAGACTCCCCTTCTAAAGGCAAAATCAATACTGGAGGATTTGAAAGATAAGCCTTTAAGCCTTCAAAAGCTTTGTCAGCTTCTTCGGACCATTGAAACCCTTTATTACTCTTGCAGATCACCATAAAGAAAGGTAAACCATGTTCTCCTGATCGAGAAATGAAACGGCTAAGAGCCCCATTCGACCAGTTAAGGCTTGGACCTCCTTCACAGTGGAAGGTGGTCGTAATTGTTCAATGGCTCAAATTTTCTCAAGGTTAACTTCAATCCCACGAGAACAAACAAGGAAGCCAAGCAACTTGTCAGAATTAACCCCAAAAGTGTACTTTTCAGGATTAAGCTTTATTCCATGTTTATTTACATTTTCGAAGGTCTTTGCGAGATCCTTCAAATGGTCATACTTAGTACTACTTTTCACAACGAGGTTGTCTACATAAGCTTCTAAATTACGCCCCAGCTGACTGCTGAAGGTTTTCTGCATCAAACGTTGGTACGTGGCTCCAGCATTCTTTAACCCGAACAACATCTTGACATAGAAGTAGACGCCGAAGGGTGTGATGAAGGCAGTCTTTTCTTCATCTTCTTTTGCCATGCTGATTTGATGGTATCCAGAATAAGCACCAAGAAAACTCATCAGTTCACAACCCGTAGTAGAATCAACTAACTAATCAATTCGAGGCAAAGGGAAGTCATCCTTTGGGCAAGCAATATTTAAACTAGTAAAATCTATGCACATGCACCTCTTACCGTTAGATTTCTTGACTAGGACCAGATTTGCAAGCCATTCGGGGTGATCTAGCTCCCGAATGAAGCCAGTTTCAAGGACCTTATCGAGCTCTATTCTGATGGCTTCTTGACGATTCAGAGCGAAACGTCTCAGTCTTTGTTTGACTGGTTTTTTCTTAGGCTAAATGGCTAGCCTGTGCACAATCATCTCCCTTAGGACTCCAGGCATATCAGATGGCTTCCACGCAAAGACATCCAAGTTGGCTTGGAGGAAGGTGAGGAGCTCGTCTTCCTATTTCTCACTTAGTCCCGTGCCAATCCAAACTGTCTTAGATTGGTCTTTGGGGCTGAGTGGTACTATCTTTACCTACTCATTGGGCTGAGAAGTAGCCTTGACCTTCGCGGCCTTCCCTATTTTATCCTCTAAAGTAAGATCTTTTAGAGGTAACTGATCGACAAGTTCTAATGACTTACGATCACATGAAAGCGTGATGGCCTGGTCACCTTGCACCATAATTACGCCTTTTGGCCCAGGGATCTTGATCTTTTGGTACGCGTGGTGTGTAGCTTCCATGAACTTTTTTAGAGATGGTCTTCCTAAAATTGCATTATAGGCAGACTCAAAATCAATCACTTTGAAAGTGATTAATTCAGTTCGAAAATTAGTAGCCGTACCGAAGGTTACTGGTAACAGCTGTACCGAAGGTTACTGGTCACACTACAGACATACCTAGCACTATCCCATAGAAGGGACTTGTCATTGATTTAATCTTAGAACAAGGAATTTGCATCTCATCTAAGGTATTAATAAATAACAGGTCTAAAGAACTACCGCTATCTATTAATATTCTCCCTACTCTGCAATTACTTATGGTAGGAGAAATTACTAATGGTAATTTATGAGAAGTAGGCATACCTTTAGGGACGTCCTCCTTAGTGAAGGTCAGGGAGGTCTCTAACCACTTGGGGTATTTCGGACGATCAGTTGGGACCTCAACGTTGTTGATGTCCCTCCATGCCGCCTTGTATTGCCGTTTTGAGGTGTAGATGGCCAAACCCCTGTAAATGACATTGACGTGGTGATCCGTCCTTTGAAACGACATTTCTGTGTCCTTGTCGTTCTTTTGGACCACTGGTGGTCCGCCATCTTCTGGTAGGACAGGCATTGGACCTTTCCCATTGTAATAATCCTCTATTTGCTTCTGCCAAGTATGATAGTTGCGGAGGTCATGACCAGGAACTTTATGCAATGGGCACCAGCGCTCATTGCTCCTAGCCATATTCGCTGATCGTGGGGCAGTTTGGTCGTTTGAACGACCTTGTTGCCTCCTCGTGGTCCAAGGACCTTTATTTTTTTATAGGGTGGTCGCTAATCAATTGCTACGACCTCATTGGTGGACTGCTTGGACCTCCCCTTCTCCTTTTTCTTGGGTTTTTCTCTACCGCTCGTGGAGCCTTCGGACCTCTTGGACTTCTTTTCTTTAACACCCTCGAGGCCTGGCTAAGGAGGGGTGGTCCCCTAATCCACCATTCGGTTCTACTCCACTACCTCATTGGCATCGGAGTACTGATCGGCCATGTCAAAGAGTTCTGACACGGACCTGGACAGGTTGATGTTGAGGTCTTCTGTGAACCTTCGATATCTCACCACCTGTTTAAAAGCTCGAATCACAGAGTCATCAGAAACATTCGGAATTGTGTTGTGGACTTATATGAAACGCTTGACAACTGTCGTAAATTTTCATCGGGGGTTTGGCAGAGCCGATGCAAATCATCCTCCTTCCCCGGCTTTGCATAGCAAATTTTGAAGTTGTTTTACAATGTATTACAAAGCACTTCCCAGTTACATATGGATCCCTCAAGCTGGTTAAATAACCAGGTTCTGGCGGAACCCTTTAGAACTGTAGGTAAATAATTAGCCATTACCTTATCATCGCCTCCAGTAGCCTGAATGGCGGTAGTGTAGACATGGAGGAACTCTGACGGGTTTTGAGTCCGTCACAAGTCTCCATACTCTCTAGCTTGAACTTCTCCGGCTAGGTAACATCTCTTAATCCGGGAGAAAAAGCCTTGCAACCTGCATAAGGTCCAACACATTGTCATATATTACGACGATTATTATGACCAACAGGAGATCTGGAATGTCTACTACGTCCCCGAAAATGGGTGTCATGCTCACCTTGGCCTTGAATATGGCGGCTAGGAGCACCATAATTTTGGTTTTGCCTTCGGCGTCCAAATGAGGACCCTTCTAGGTGTGAGTCCGTTTGGGAAAGCACAATTAGCGATCAGGTAGAAATATTCTTCGCCGCATCCTGTAGCTCTTGCGCAATAGCACACATTACTTGCACTCCTTGCTCCAGAGTTAATCCTTCTGGAGGGCGTGCAATGGCGCTTGCTAAGTAATGAACGTGCTCTACAGGGGAATCCTCCTGCATGGGGGTTGGTAAGGCATTTGGATCTCTTACCATCATTGCCCATGGCGGTGGCATATGCATCGCCGATGGCAGCGCCCTTGTTGAGGAGCCAGGGGTGTCTTGGTAGTAGTGGTCGCGAACCTGCGAGATGTGTACTTGTGTGGCGGCATGTATCTCGGCTTACCGGGCCTCTTCCTCTCGTTGGAGACGTTCCCGTTCTTCCCGCTCCTGGTGTTGCCCTGATGCTTCGAGATTATTGCCGGGATTGGATTGATTGTCACCGATGACGGCGTCCTGACGACCACTGGAATAGGCAGAAGGCGTGAACATGACATCGTCCTCTGAGGAAGAGGACGAGTTGTATTGTAGGGTGAATAGAAGATTCTCCCCACATGTTCTCTCCAGGCCTTTAGTGTGGAGGCTGCCAGTGAGATCGTCATGGTTCGCTGGGCTCTAGGAACATTCTGAATCTTCTGCTCCAAGGGAGACATGCTCGTGATGGTACTCCATGTTGTCATCGTAGTCGGAAATATCGAGGATGCTTTCTTTTTTCCACGCAGGCAAGTTATGATTCATGAGCCAAGCAAAGAACACAGTACCAAAACTGAGTCAGCAAAAATGATGATAGCATTCCCCACGGACGACGCTAGCTGTCGACATCTAGGACTCTCATCACAGAACAGACAAAACAAGAATATAAAGGAAAAAAATGGAGATTACTATCTATTCGCCAAAGGACTCAAAATGGTGATGTATATTACAAAGAGCATGCTCTGATTACAGAAAAAATGGCTGTGAATACATGTGGATTAGGGTTTGGATGAGAATCGCTGTTACAAAGGCACATAGGCCAGGCTTTTATAGTTCTACAAGCGTCGGTAGTTGATTGCAGTAGCGCCTCTTCACGTCAATGGTTGCGTCCCTTTAAGCCAATTATCACGTCTCTTCATGGTGACCGTTATGTCTCCGGATATAACGGCCAATATCTTCTCTACGTGGGTTGTAATTAACCACACGTTGGTAGCCTTTGAGGACCTCCTCTACTGGGGAGAGGTCTTGGAATAGTCTGAAGGGAATGTTCTTGGGCCCACCTTCTGACTGCGTAATTAATCTTGGGCCCAGCAAGCTAACTTGGGCCTAATAGAGGATCCAGATTACTTTTGAATAAAGATATATCCGATAATTTGACTAGTCAACAATTCTCGTCAACCTTCTTCTCCACAAAGCTTCCATCTTACGTCCAGGCACGCTTTGCCTCGCTATTGGACTCCTGCTCCCATGTGCCTAGGTGGAACACCATTTTGTCGCTGTGGTCACGCTCCTAGAACCCCTGTGCCTCGCGTCAGTGGTGCTCTTAGCCGTAGTGACTATCACGGTCATGCTTGCGAGCCCTGTCAAAGTCGTGCGCCTCCCACGCAGGTTGTCAGACCCTTAGGCGTTGAATACCCGAAGATCTTATGTGTGTACCTTACTAGTCCCATGATCAGTAGCTAGTACACACAATCACAAGATTGGCATTCACATGTACAAAGTAAAGTAAAATGGTACTTAACTTAAGCGATTAAACTTATTACATCACTGGCCGACTGGCCAAATAAAAACAAGTGTCAACAGAGCAAAAGTAGCAGCGGAAGTAAAAATGATGAAAGCAAATAAACTCGAGTGGCTTGCCCATCCAAAACCCTCAAGCAACCGACAAGAGACAAAGTTTAGATAGACCCATCACCGAACCCTCTAGTTCTGGGTGCAAAGAAAGCGTCGTCTGGCGTAGGCTTATCCTCAAACTCTGAACAACCATGTAAGCAAGATTGAGTACAATGCGTACTCAGCAAGACTTGTAGTGTATCACAAAATTTATATAAATGCAAGGCTAACAAGAGGTGTGGCTCTATGCTACAGTTTATTTTGCTTAAAGCAGGTTTTATTTGCAATATACATACATAGTATTTTACAACGGAAGTTAAAAAAAGCTGTTAAATAGATACAGGACAATAAGTAAGTAATGAAATGAATAAGATCAACAACTCGCAACCCTCCTCAGCAACGAGCAATATATTTTACTTTCAGCTATACACATGGCACTTAACTCAAATATAAACCACAAAGCATTTCCCATGTTTTCCAACGAAATCATTTTTGAGAAAAATCAAGACTATACCTGGCAATACTACACTTAGCACGCTCATCACCGCGAGCACAGCTATTTAAATTGATCTAGACTCTACAGATGGGTACAACTTTACTCACAACACACGAATTCTCCAGTTTATTCGGCATCTGTCGATACCACCACTCACTACCGCAGGTAAGCAGTCTAGAGCACGTGTCGAAGCCTTTACATCATCTAGCTCTACCCTTGCACTAGCCCAGTGAATGGATACCCTCATTTCACCCGGGTACACCCCCGTCTCAGTAAGGCATTCGCCATTATGTCGGAAGGCTTTGTTCCCAACGCCTCAGTGAAGGGAGCTCCTTCGGACATGCCTACATTCGGTGATGCTCGCACTACTACGGCCTACCAACGTGCAAGGCTAGTTTTCAATGAATTAATTAGCTAAGGCCATCCTATACCAGTACATGTGGTTGTACGCTTACGCTTAGGTCGGATATACTAGCGTTCGGTCCTTAATTGACCCAGGTGTGAATCTCCCCCTATCTACTAGTGAGGTACACCCCCTTACTCTTCTCAGAGTATAATATGACTCGCTCACGTCAAAAAAGTAGGTTTTGTATTTTTATTTTTATACAAAATAATAGAGGTACACTCCTCTAGAAATTTTTTCATAAATATCACAAACTCATGTTTATCATATTGTCCTTTTATAACTTTTAGGAAAAAAAAACTGCCGTTCTATTAAGCATTTGTGTGACATTCGCACTTTAAACTCCCAATTTGATATTATATATTGCCTACCTCATAACCTAAAGGCTACAATAGTAAGGGAAACAATATTTCAAGGGAGTTCATGCATCAATTAGGATTACAACTACTGTTAAACCAAAACATAGCAATTTCATATCAAACATACACGCATGCATAATAGATTTTTCAAAAAGAAATACAATAAGTAAAATAGTAGGATCAACATGATCAAAGGGGTTGATTGCCTTGCTCTGGTTGCTCTGAATGCTCTGAATATGAGGATGGATGGTCGTCGAAAATATCATTTGAACAATCGACGTCTAATCAAAAGAGCCGGAAACAAATTAAATAATGCACAGTAATTTCAACATTAACAAAATCCAAATATTTTTGCATATTCTGGTAGAGTATGATTTTAGATGAATTTAGAAAAAAATCATCTTATTTGGAGTTTTTATGCAAAAGTTATTAAGGTTTCAATTTACAAATAAGACATCGAAGAGATCATTAGGGACATGAAGATAAGGGTCAGGGTTCGCCGAGGCGGCCAGGAGTGTCATGAGCAGCGGCGGCCATGGCCAGCACTGACCTTCGGGTCTTAGCTCGATGGAGCTCGGAGGAGGAGAGAAATGTTAAGGGGAATGAGGGGAAAATGGTCAGAGGATATTTTGACACAGGAGTGAAGGCTTTAAATAGCGAGATGACAGCGAGAATGATGACGAGACCAAGGTGACCGTCTCAGGTTTTTCTTGTGGCTCTCTCCATCCGAGCAGGAATAACAACCATCAATGGGGTATATGGGGTAGGAGGAGACCGACGAAGATGATGGGGGTGGTTGGGACTCAAAACGGTGGGCTGACGGTGAAAACCGAGGGCGTACGGGCAGAGATCGCGTGAGCACGCACTGGCGAGGGCGAGCGGAGGTGGAAGAGCAATTCTGGAGCGTGGGTCCCATGTGTCAGCGTGAGGAGAGAGGAAAAGAATTAGGGTTTTGGGTTTGAAATGGCTGAGGTTTTCCTGAATTCTTATACCAAGCAAACAAAGTCCAAATTTTATGAAACTTTTTGTGAAGGTTCCTGACCTAGTGTAGTTTCTCGTGTAAATTTTTTAGAAGTTTATCTTGTTGTGATTTTCTCAAAATTTTCTACAAGTTTCTGTTCTTATGTAATTGCATTTGTTACTCTTAATGAAAACTCACATAAATTGTTTAATACATTTTTCCCTGAGCAATTTTGCCCAAAATAATTCTCTCAACTATTTTTATTCTATTTTATCAAAATTTCTTTTATGTGTGTGTTTGTATGAATTTTATTATTTGCTTTTAAACAAAAGTTCAAAAATTAAAACATGATTAGATTTTCGTATGTAATGTGCTCAAAATTATTTTTCCCAAATCATTTCTATTATATATTCCCAAAATGTGAATTTTGGGATGTTACACCGGTCCTCCCACCCATGCGAGAGCAGGGGTAGCATCGGCCGCCGACGCCAATCGTGTCGCATCCCCCCAACAGCACCAGAGGCGAGACGCGGGTGCTTCCCGTCCCTCCAATCCCCGCCGCCACCATTTGTGTAACCGGCATCTGACTCCCTTCTCGACTCCTTCCTCACGTCGACGACCTGGCTTCTCTGCGGTGTGGGGCGGTGGCGAAGTGTGGAGAGAGTGGAAGAGAATGAGGAAGTGATAAACCGTACGAATCACGCAAACGCGAGGCGAGAAGGGGGGAAGGCAAGGGGAGGGATGCAATGCCCGGTTCCGATTCTGATGTGGGGGCGGAGAGGATGGGTCCGTCTCGATTAGATTCGATTCGACGGTTTATCAACACTACTCTTTCTCTTCTCTCTCTATGTCTTCTTCGATCTCCCCCCCCCCTCTTTGTAGTGTGCTCTAATGGGTGGAAGAATGGTAGGATGGGTATTTTGACAAGTTTTCAGTGGTTAACGGTAGCTAGATCTAACGAGACTAACGAGAGTGACAAAAATGGGATGAAAATTGTGATTCAATGGCAATGAAGGGACGAGCAATTTCGCGATACAATTGTAGAGACCTAGCCAACTTCTGGTGGTAAATAAGGAATTAAGCTATATAATTCGAGAGGATGGGAGGACTTTTTCTCGATCAGTTGACTACTGGCCTCCATAATTAATTAGTTAATGGCAGCGTGTCATGAATGATCGAGCTCGCGTGCTAACCGGCCTCTCCATCCCTAACCAGATCAAATTGACCTGTAGTATTCAATTCCGTGTGGAATTCAGGGTTCATTTCTCTAAGCAGTCCAGATTGAGCTAGCCTAGCCTAGCTAGCATGTTTATTTGTCCTGAGCAGACCACAGAATGGTTAGAAACACGCATGTCTGTGGAGTAATATGTAGGCACAACCACGGGATTTGATGCGTGAATCATAGCTGTATGAAGTGATCTAGCCTGTGACGATTCTTGTTATTGCCTTGTACGATCTGGTCGATCGTCCGCTATTTTAACATACAACAAATGCATATGCATGCATCTATATACAGTATAATTCTCATTTCAAAGAAAACGAAACGTCTCGGTGTACGTTGTTAATTACAGTAGATGTTTTCTGTTTTTTAGTGATGCATGACCTTGTCGTGTAATTAGTTGGTAATTAGTAGTTGCAATGGTGTTGTCAATAATTAAACTAGCGCATGGCTGGCTGAATTTATTGACTCCGAGGTATGGCGCCGCCGACCATCCAAAAAGTCACGTAAATTACAATATTGTCCCCCCACCGACCAAATCCAAGAGGGGATAGAAAATCATTTAAGAATTTTTTTTGGACGAATTTCTAAATATAGTAAATAAGCTCAAAAAAGTTATGAAATTTTTTGTGGAGCCTCCCAGAATAGTGTACTTGCTTGTGTAATTTTTTCAGTTATTATTTTTTCTCTAAAATTCATTTAAGTATACTGTTTGTAGGAATTTTCTAATATAGAAAATGAGGTCCAAAAATTATATATAAAAAAATTCTAGGCTCCTTATACATTGTAATTGATTGTGTAATTTTTTTCATAATTTTATATGTTCCGAAATTGTCTCGACAAATTAAGGGTTTAGGTCTCGAAATTTAGGACGAAAGGTTTCAGAAGTTAGGGTTTCATGATTTCATGTGACTTGGAATGTGGGAAGTTTTCATTGTTCGCTTCCATGTTAACCAAATTGTGCTTATTAATTTCCTTCTTAACCAAATTTCATATAGAAACGTTTGATGGCATACAACACTTGTGGGAGACATTCATCCCCTTACAGTACAGTGCATTTAACAAGGAGTAATATCTTGGTCACTACGGTTCTTGATGACATCACTTCACTATTGTGGAGTTAAAGCAAAGTACTTTATGAAGCTTGTACATAATACAATTGAAGGGCCGAGAACGCCACAGATTATTTAAGATGCCCTAAAACATGGAGAATTCAATGTCAGTGCGAATGGTTCTTCCTGAGATTCGACTAGAAGAGACATACTTGCAATATAGGCTTGCTTTGATGGCTTAGCGGAGGCATGGAACCAGAACTATATTAGAGTCCACAGACAGAAGCACGTTACACGTGGTCACATGGCATGATGGTTCGGCTAATTGCTTTTCTCATCCTCGCTACTACTACGGTACACTGCAACACAAGCATCCGGACCATGTAAGTATACATGCCTTTAGGGGATAGTAAAAAAACATGGTGGGTAAGACAGGGACTACTACGGAATGACCTGAACTACTACATGGACCGGGGCCATTTGCCCTTCCTTCCGAGCTCGGCGTTGTACTCCTCACCAGTTGCCTTGGCCTCGGCCGCCATTTCCCTCTTTTTCTCATACTATCTCTCGCGAGCCTCACACTCCCTGCATCTGCACGCCTCTAGATGAGATTGTGTCTCCCGCCGAATAAGCTCGTTGTGCTCGTCGTTGCGGCAGAGTGTTGTCACGTCTTACTTTGCAAAGGGTGGTCATGTCCTGCTTTGCAGAGATAAGTCATGTCCTGCTTTAATACTGTATTGTACCACAGGCTAGATAAGATTATATATGAACCAACAGAGGGAAATGCATGGCATGTAGATCGTATAACAACATACCATAGCATACATATTGTTATATCATCTACATGCCAAACATTTTCCTCAGTTGGTTCATGCACAGGCTTGTCTAGTCTGTGGTATAATACAATATTAAATAATATCATCCACAATAAACTGATAAATTAACAAAGAGTGTCTCGATTGCAATAAACCCATGCCCACGCGTGCATCATGTAATGTTTGTAATGCTTCAAATGTCGTCAATTTTATGTATGAACACGTACAATGCAACTCTATTGGAAACCCTAATTTCTGAAACCGTAATTCTGTTCTGAGTACTTTGTGTGGGAATTCATGAAACCCTAATTTCTGAAACCTAAAATCCAAATTTTTGAAACCTAAATCCTTCATTTTGGAGACAATTTCAAAACACATATAAAATTGTCCTAAAAGGTGCCAATACGACAAAAATTTCCAAAAATGCCACAAGAAGAATTAGGTGGGGCCATGGCAAGTCGGCAACAAATCTTTCATGCTCTATTAATGATTAAGGATGGTAGTTTTAAAATTTAATGTTTGAATTGGTTTGAACCAGCACAATCTTTTGTATATACAGTAAGTATGTATTTATATGCACTTGAAGTATGTATTTATATGTATTTAAATGGACAAGACATGTTTGCAGGAAGGGTTTCTAATATGTTCGGTTTAACACCGGTGTAGCGCCATGAAGCATCACACAACGCCCTTGTTGGTGGAGGCGCGTGAGCGAATCAATCGGGAGTCGGGTCTCGAGATTCGCCACGCCATAAAAGCAAGCACTGCGGGCAAGGGGGGACAACAGCGATGAGGCGACAGATGTACGGAGGAGGGAGTGTCACCTACCTAGAGTATTCATGTGGTACTAAACTTCCCACATTCCAAGTCACATGAAATCATGAAACCCTAATTTCCGAAACCTTTCGTCCTAAATTTTAAGACCTAAACCCTTAATTTGTCGAGACAATTTCGAAACATATAAAATTATAAAAAAATTACACAATCAAGTACAATGTATAAGGAGCCTAGAAATTTTTTATAATTTTTGACCTAATTTTATATATTATAAAATTCCTACAAATAGTATACTTAAATAAATTTTAGAGAAAAATAATAATAACTTAAAAATCCCGACAAAACTACAGAATCAAGTACACTATTCTGGGAGGTTCCACAAAAAATTTCATAATTGTTTGAGCTCATTTGCTATATTTAGAAATTCCTCCAAAAAATATTCTTAAATGGATTTTCCCTTTCCTCTTGGATTTGCGTGCGCCGGGGGGAGGCGAGTTGCTACCGTGTGGGACGGTAGCAAGTGCCTCTTCTGGTCAAGCAAAGCAGTGCCTATTGCTGTGTGCGAGGGCGATGGGAGGCGACAGGGGGCCAAAAGTGGAATTATGTGGCTAGAGGGGCTACTCTAGGAATTTAGGTGGTCTCATGGGGCCAATAGTGTCCAAAATTTGAAAATTTTCAGTAAGTTGAGAACCCTATCTTGGTTCTTCCTTTTCTGGTATTTTTTGGTTTTGATTTGGCACTTCTGGAGCGGCTGCTCTTCCTGGTTGAGTCATTGCCGGTGGTGAGGTTGAGGCTTCTCCTTGTGCATCCAGTGGGTTCCTTCTTGCCTCTCTCATCTCGTTTGAGTCGAAGAAGTGAATTTTTACTTGAAGTTGCCATCGGCTGTTTTTTGCTTATCCTGATCTGGAAGGAAGTGTTCGGTTTATTGATGCTTGGTGGTGAGGAGCACTCGGCCAGTGCTACTTGTGATCTTGTGCGGCGTTTTCCTGTCCCTCAACTTCATAATTCGGTGTGTTCCGGATTGTGAGGTTCGGCACTGCATCTCTGTTGACCTCGTCCTTCACTGCGCCACGGTGGGGTGCTAGGTTTTCTGGGACAGCACTTCTAAGCATGCCTTGTCGATTGTTCTTCTAGGTACCTTTGAGTGCTACCGGCTCTATGTGTATTTTGACTTTGCTCAGTTCGATTTATCCTTTGCATTTGTGTTGTACTAGTAGTTCTTTCTTTTAGTGATAATTAGACTCTAGTACTGGGAGAAGTGCAAAGTGCTAACAGCGGGTTTACAATCTACTCAATGATGTTTGCCTTTCATGAAATTGAATGATAATTAGAATCGGACTTGAGCTATAGATTATTTTGCTTACTATTGTTGTTGATTTTCTATCAGGATTGGATTTGTTAGTGTTGATATCTAGTAAAGTTCAGATAGATTTGGTATTGTCTATTTTAGACCTTGCTGATCATATTCTTTAAACTGTCTTCATTATTGATGTTGGTAGACTTATGCCCTATTAGATGATCAGTTCTTGAATGCCAAATAATCTGGAGTGATATCTCTTATGCACTGTTGAACAAATTCCATTCGGTTGACTGATAGTTTATATCTCTGTTCTGTAACTATTACAATAGTTCAGTAGAGCATTAATTTTTTAAGCTCATAGTCTGATTAGGATTATCATATTCAATTGATGATGAAATTTGGCTTGAAGGTTGTGATGGCAAGGACTATGTCCTATGCCATTAGCCTACTGAGCACACTTGAACATCATATCTATTTGAGCTTTATGCTGGAGAGTGTTCTCCTCATATTTGTGCTATGCATAATTTTGTCTCTAGATGACTTGGAAGAATTTCATGAATTCATGTTATTTTGGTCATTTAAACTCTGGTTGAATTATGTTGAAATATCATCTATTTTTGCTGGAATTAATTTGGATTGTTTGCTGAAACTGCATTTTCTACAACAATCCAGAAAACCTATTATTCAAGAAATGGCTTCATCGTCAAATGTCGTTAAGCCAGAAGTGTTTAATGGTGCTAGCTTTAAGCGTTGGCAAGCTAAAACAAAACTTTGGATGACTGACTTCAGACTTTTCTGGGTCGTTTCAAATCCTCCGATGTTCCCTTTGGAAACCGCTGAAATGACGTGGTGGGAGGATGCGAACAATTCAGCCCTAACTAGGTTGTTAGCAGTCTTATCCAACCGGCTGTTCGACGTGTATGTCAATTTCACTAATGCCAAATAACTCTGGGACGAATTAGATGAGAAGTATTCCGAAGGGGATAATGGTAACGAGTCCTTTATTACTGCTACATCCTTGAACTACAAGATGGTAGAGGGACGGTTGGTGATGGAGCAGCTGCATGAGCTTCAACTCCATGTACGTGATCTTAATCAGTACGACTGTCTCCTACCTGAGAGATTTCAAGTTAATGTCATCTTGGCTAAGTTACCGCCCTCGTGGCGTGACTTTGTGACTGCCCGACGACATATAAAGGAGCACTTGACACTCAATGAGTTATCAGCGGCCATCAATGTCGAGGAGCGGGCAAGAGCCGGTGACAGCAAAGGTAAGGCTCAAGTCCAAGCTCATCTAGTAGAGGTCAAGAGTGCTGGTGGCTCTGGGAATTAGAAATTCAAGAATCAGCCCAAAATCAAGCTTCAAGGAAAGAATATGAAGAAGAAGGAGGAGGAGGACATTGTCTGTTTTGTGTGCGGAGTGGCTGGCCATAAAGGCAACCATTGCCGCAATCGTAAAGGCAAGGGTCCTTCTCTCAGCATAAGGGCTGCAAGGCCGAGGTGAATGTCGTTCTGGATAATACCACTTCTGAAGGGTATGTACCTAAGGCCTTTATGGCAAGTCTATCTATAGATTGGTGGATTGATACAGGTGCTACTAGACATATTTGTGCTGATCGATCATGTTTCTCTTCTTTTCAAGGTGAAGGTGGTGGATCCGTCCTGATGGGGAACGGAGCCGCTACTATAGTACATGGGATTGGGTAGGTTCGCTTGAAGCTTACTTCAAGCAAAACACTCATTCTGAGAGACGTACTGTATGTGCCTGCAATGACTCGCAATCTCATTAGCGGGTCAATGCTTTGTAGGCAAGGAATAAAGCTTGTTTTTTAGTCTAATAAGATCGTGTTGACCAAATTTAGCACTTTTTTGGGCAAAGGCTATGATAGCGGAGGCATGTTCCGCTTATCTATTCTTGATTCGAATAATGTAAACATTTTTAATGTTTCCCATTGCAATAAATTACATGATGCTTGGCATTCTCGTTTGTGTCATGTTAACTTTGAAGCTATTGTGCGGTTAAGCAAAATGGATTTAATTCCCAGCTATAATTATGAGAAGGGTTCAAAGTGCGAAGTGTGTGTGCAAGTTAAGCAACCCCGAAAACCATTTCATAGCATTGAAGGGCGAAGCACCTCTCCACTTGAGCTAATCCATTCCGATCTTTGTGAGATGAATGGAATATTAACTAAAGGTGGCAAAAGATATTTCTTAACTCTCATAGATAATGCGACTAAGTATTGCTATATCTACTTACTTAAGTCGAAAGATGAAGCACTAGAACACTTTAAAATCTTTAAAGCTGAAGTGGAAAACCAACTAGAAAAGAAAATGAAACGGTTAAGGTCAGACCGAGGCGGTGAATACGTCTCTTTTGATTTCTCTCAATTCTGTGAAGAGAGTGGAATAATTCATGAAGTTACTCCACCATACTCACCCCAATCTAATGAAATAGCCGAAAGAAAGAACCGAACTCTATGTGACTTGGTTCGTGCCATGTTACAAAGTTCATGTATGTCGGCCTATTGGTGGGGTTAAGCAGTTCTCACAGCTAATTATGTCCTCAATAGGGTGCCACCTCGTAATCAGGAGGAAACACCTTATGAAGGATGGAAGGGGAGAAAACCCAACTTGTCTTTTCTCCAGACCTGGGGATGCCTTGCAAAAGTGCATGTGCCATTACCGAAGAAAAGGAAGCTTGAACCTAAGACCGTTGATTATTTTTAGGGTATGCTAAAAATAGCACGCCATGATTTTAGTCGTCAAATCCGAGGTAAGTGATATCGCCATTTAATATAGTGATGGAATCTCGTGATGCGACATTCTTTGAGTATGTGTTTCCTATGAGACCAAATGAAGTCATTGATCCTATTGGTTCAAGTGAACACTCTATTCTTCCTAGGGTGGATAACACCACTCCAGAATTGGAGTTGAGGAGGAGTAAGAGGCAGAGGATTGAAAAGTCTTTAGGCGATGACTTTGTCACCTGTGGCATGGATGATGAACCACGAACCCTTTCAGAGGCATACGTATCCCCGGATGTGGATTATTGGAAGGAAGCAGTCCATAGCGAGATGGATTCCATCGTGGTTAACGGAACGTGGGAGGTTATGGACCTCCCATGTGGATTCAAGCCAGTTGGCTGCAAATAGATCTTTAAAAGGAAGCGTAGACCTGATGGTACTATTGAAAGTACAAGGCCCGTTTAGTGGCTAAGGGTTTCACGCAAAAGGAGGGTGAAGACTATTTTGATACATACTCTTTTGTGGCTCGTTTACCCACAATTCGAGTGCTTTTAGCACTAGCTGCCGCGTATAAACTCCAAGTACATCAAATGGATGTAAAGACCGCTTTCCTAAATGGAGAGTTGGATGAGGAGATTTATATGCAACAGCCTGATGGTTTTGTGGTTGAAGGGCAAGAGAGGAAAGTATGTCGTTTGATTAAATCCTTGTATGGTCTAAAGTAAGCTCCCAAGCAATGGCACGATAAATTCGATAGTACTATGATCTCAGTCGGCTTTTGTGTAAACGAAGCCGATAAATGTGTCTACTATCGGTTTAGTGGGGGCGAAGGTGTCATTCTATGTCTTTACGTAGATGATATATTGCTTTTTGGGACCAACATAGATGCAATCAATAGAACAAAGTCTTTCCTCTCCCAGAATTTTGACATGAAAGATCTGGGTGAAGCTGATGTTATTTTAAACATCAAGCTTATTAACGGTGAGAATGGAATTACTCTTTCACAATCCTATTATGTGGACAAGGTCCTATCCAGATTTGGATTCATGGACTGTAAATCAGTAGCCACACCCTATGATCCAAATGCTAAGCTTCATAAAAACACTGGACATGGAAAAGACCAGTTAAATATTCTCAAATTATAGGGTCCTTAATTAATGTATTTAACTAGTGCAACGAGGCATGACATCTCATATGTTGTAAGCAGATTGAGTCGTTATACGTCCAATCCAGGAGATGATCATTGGGTAGCACTAGAAAGAGTACTTCGGTACCTAAAGGGGACCTCTAACTTGGGAATACATTATTCTGGCCATCCGGTAGTCTTGGAAGGATTCAGTGACTTGGATGACATGAAGGCTACGAGTGGCTATATATTCACTCTAGCAGGTGGGGCTGTTTCGTGAAAGTCTTCTAAACAGACTATCCTTACACGATCCACCATGGAGGCTGAGCTGGTAGCTCTAGACTCAGCAACTATAGAGGCAGAATGGATTAGAGAACTCCTTTCTGACCTACCCATGCTGGAAAAGCCAATTCCAGCGGTTTTAACCTACTACGATAACCAAACCATTCTGATTAAGGCGAAGAGTAGGAAGGACAATATGAAATCCTCAAAACATATTAAAAGGCGACTTAAGTCGGTAAGGCATGCCAGAGAGACGGGTGTTATTACTGTAGAATACATCCAGTCTGAAAGGAACTTGGCGGATCCTTTAACTAAAGGATTGGCATGGAAGGCCATCCTTGCAGCATCAAAGGGAATGGGGCTCATACCCGTGTAAAGGCTCATATCGGTGGTAACCTAACCTAGGAGATCAGAGATCTCGTGCTCGAGGACAACAAACTGTGTGAGATTATAGAGCACATCATAAGGGTCCCATTAGCTGCAGTGTTCCTGTCTGTATGGAAGGTTGAGCAATAGCTCTTAATGAATCGAGACCTAATGATATCGGGAATCGTCCTACAGGATTCCTTGAAGAATTCACCTACTTGAGTACGATCGTGAGGTCATGATCAAAGGAAGGTAAGGGTATACTTTCTTAAGTACTCATGAGCTAGATACGGGGACATGACCGTAACGTCCCAACCTGAGAGGGAATAGGGCAAGCCGCCCAGTACAGAATGCAACTTGGGCGAAAATTCTCACACCAAGGCATTGGATCAAGGCGTAGTCCTCCTTTGTCAGTGCAAAGTCGTAGTCCTTGTTGCTAGGCTTTGGGTTCAAACCCGGAAGGTACCCATCGTTGAACAGCTATATATTAAACAAGACTTTGAGCATCTTTTATCAAATTGATAAATTGGCGGGGACTGCTGTCTTTTGAGGGCCTGTTGGGAATTTCCCAATTGATATAAAGAAAAGGGAGAGGAAAAGGTGGCTGGACCACCTGTCAGTGGGAGAGGGAGATCAGGCTGGAACCTTATCTCCAGCCTGATTCAGCTCTTGAACTGACTGGTTCTTCCCCTCTTCTTTACGTGTGCTTGGTGGTTGCAACGGAGCGGGAGTCTTGATGGTGGCTGCACTGGAGGCGCGGGCGGCCCGGCGGCTTGCTCGCTGGTTGTTCGTCGCAGTAGTGTGGTCCCGAGCTCCTTCTCCTTTGAAAGAAAGCACTCGGTTCCTTTGAATAAAGGGCTAAAAATTTTCAGTAAGTTGAGAACCCTATCTTGATTCTTCCTTTTCTGGTATTTTTTTGGTTTTGATTTGGCACTTCTGGAGCGGCTGCTCTTCCTGGTTGAGTCATTGCCGGTGGTGAGATTGAGGCTTCTCCTTGTGCATCCAGTGGATTCCTTCTTGCCTCTCTCATCTCATTTGGGTGGAAGAAGTGAATTTGCACTTGAAGTTGCCATCGGCTGTTTCTTGCTTATCCTGATCTGGAAGGAAGTGTTCGGTTTATTGGTGCTTGGTGATGAGGAGCACTCGGCCAGTGCTACTTGTGATCTTGTGCGGCGTTTTCCTGTCCCTCAACTTCATAATTCGGTGTGTTCCAGATTGTGAGGTTTGGCACTGCATCTCCGTTGACCTCGTCCTTCACCACGCCACGGTGGGGTGCTAGGTTTTCTGGGACAGCGCTTCTAAGCGTGCCTTGTCGATTGTTCTTCTAGGTAGCTTTGAGTGCTACCGGCTCTGTGAGTATTTCGACTTTGCTCAGTTCGATTTATCCTTTTCATTTGTGTTGTACTAGTAGTTCTTTCTTTCAGTGATAATTAGACTCTAGTACTGGGAGAAGTGCAAAGTGTTAACAGTGGGTTCACAATCTGCTCAATGATGTTTGCCTTTCATGAAATTGAATGATAATTAGAATCAGACTTGAGCTGTAGATTATTTTGCTTACTGTTGTTGTTGATTTTCTATCAGGATTGGATTTGTTAGTGTTGATATCCAGTAAAGTTCAGATAGATTTGGTATTGTCTATTTTAGACCTTGCTGATCATATTCTTTAAACTGTCTTCATTATTGATGTTGGTAGACTTATGCCCTGTTAGATGATCAGTTCTTGAATGCCAAATAATCTGGAGTGATATCTCTTATACACTGTTGAACAAATTCCATTCGGTTGACTGATAGTTTATATCTCTGTTCTGAAAGTATTACAACAGTTCAGTAGAGCACTAATTTTTTAAGCTCGTAGTCTGATTAGGATTATCATATTCAATTGATGATGAAATTTGGCTTGAAGGTTGTGATGGCAAGGACTATGTCCTATGCAATTAGCCTACTAAGCACACTTCACACTTGAACATCATATCTATTTGAGCTTTATGTTGGACAGTGTTCTCCTCATATTTGTGGCATAATTTTGTCTCTAGATGACTTGGAAGAATTTCATGAATTCATATTATTTTGGTCATTTAAACTCTGGTTAAATTATGTTGAAGTATCATTTATTTTTGCTGAAATTAATTTGGATTGTTTGTTGAAACTGCATTTTCTACAACACCAGGCACCTTGATTTCTCGTCCTCCTCATAGGCTATTATTCTATTAATCTAGTCATAGTCAGATGGCCAAGGACATGCGAGATCGAAATGCAGCATTGACAGGCCATTTTCAGGGTAGCGCGCCCATCCGGTCCATGAATGGCAATACGGGGGGTGGATGCCGTGCCGACGCGTCGGTGACCCGGTCGGCGACATGGCGCCATGCTGCTGCCACACACGCACGCATGAACCGGAACGATCAATGCCTCAAGTCGATCGATCGATCGATCGAGCTCACCTGATGACAAGCGTACGTGCATGCTGCCTGCGCGCCAACGCACAAACACTTAACATGGCGCTCTTCAACTCTATATCCGTGCGTATTGGTACTTGGCACCGCACTACCAGTAGCTTATCTGCCTGAGATCTGAAGCCAGCTAGCGAGCGAGCGAAGTATGGATCCGACCACGCAGCGTGCGGCTGCGCGTGGCGCCGGCCGTTGCATTTACTCCGGGATAGGAAAAGGCATGGAGCTGATCGCCTTCGCTCCGCCCATGGTTAGCGCTCGACCGCTCGCGAGTAGATGCCGGTTGCATTAATGTACGTCTGTGCATCTGCTCCTCCCCTAGATGCCGGTTGCATTAATGTGCGTGCGTGCATCTGCTCCTCCCTATTTGTTATACTCGATATATTTTCTTATGCGCAGCAGTCTAAGATTGAATCAGAGTTTCAAGAAAGACACGAATATACATGATATTAAGAACGAAGTAGACAAATCTCGTAGAGAGAAACAAATAAAGGCGACGAAATAATCACGATAAGAGAGAAAGATTTTGCGAAGCCGATCGCAAATTTCTTAAAGCACAACCTCAAATGAGCATAAGGGATTATTGCTCTCTCACAACTCTGTCGAACCTTTTAGGATTCTCAGATATTTGCTCTATACAAAAATTTAGTGTTAAAGAATAACCTAACATATAATCCTTTCGTACTCCTCCAAATGGAAGTAGAAGGATAGGAATACTTGTGTAACACATCTCTAAGTCCTATTAGATTACATATACTCAACAAAATTGATTCGAGCATGCCATGGCATATGTCAGATTCGCTCATTGCTTCATCAAGACGATTAGAGCCGAGGGAGAAAAATAGTAGTAGAATTTCTGCAGGCACCGCATGGGCTCTGAAAAGGATGGCTCCTTAATTTTGTTCTAGTCTAATTTGTCAGTGGAATTTTTTTTTAAAATAATATTTTTTAAAGATATTTACAAAGATAAATAGCCGTCCCAAAAAATTACAAACCTCCTGTCACGGGTCCAGCTACCTGTCGCCAGTTAACTGACGATAGGAACTGAACAGTCTTCCCGTAATTGGCGACAGGTTCCAGTAGCCAGTTCAACTGGCGATAGGTACGTGAACCGGCGACCGGGGGGGCGAGAGGGTTCCTGTCGCCAGTTCAACCGGCGACATGGACATATTTTTAAAAAAAATTTAGGCGACTATTTATTTTTGTAATTATCTTTTAAAAAAATATTATCTTTTAAAAAAATCTTTGTCAGCGTACACACCTTCCAAATTTTATGCAGTGAAGTAGTACGACCGGTTTAGTAGTATTTCTTTATGCATACAAATGTGGCACACATATGTATACACAGGTGAGCATGTTGCATTGATTAGTACATATGCAGATGCATCAATCCTTTGGACGAGGACGAATCGATCTGCTGGAATATGGAAGTCTGCACTACATACGGGATGGTGCAGGAAGGTTCGGCACATGCGCAACTACTTGTACGATATTTTAAAGGGTAATGCTATCATGAGTAATATAAACCTTCCGGCCGTACGCTCTGCATTCAATATCCTCCACAGCGCCACGCCACGTGTGTCACACTAACATGATTGCTGGTGCAAACCACGGTCAAGAACGCCGCGCGAGGACAGCATTTTTTAGCACAGTGGGCGTCCATCTCCAGCAGGTCCGTTCGTACGTGCGACGAAGCTGCTCCGCCCTGCACGTCGCGCACACGGTGCCGTTGGCATTTGCCAACTGGATGGGCTTTTCCAGCTAATGTGCTGATCAACGCTATTCCTCGGTAGCTCGGCTCCAGGAATGGATAGCTGAAGGTATTGGGAAGTTTGTGGTGTAATGTTGCAATCGTTGTTGGGGATGTTGCAATCATTGTCCGGAGATATTGCAACCGTTGTCTAAGGATGTTGTAACCGTTGTCCGGGGATGTTGCAACTATTATCATAGAATGTTGCAACCGTTGTCCTAGGATGTTGCGACCATTGTCCGGGGATGTTGCGATCGTTGTCCGGGGATGTTGCGACCGCTGTCCGAGGAGACCGTTGTCCGAAG
The DNA here is from genome assembly GCA_036346405.1 of Phyllostachys edulis. Classification (NCBI taxonomy): domain Eukaryota; kingdom Viridiplantae; phylum Streptophyta; class Magnoliopsida; order Poales; family Poaceae; genus Phyllostachys; species Phyllostachys edulis. The sequence goes on from CM070549.1 coordinate 32,338,680, forward strand.
ATGTTGCAACTAAGAGTTTTAATTGTTGCATCTGTGTATTTAGGTGGTTGTTGATCAGCATGCGATCGAATTGATTTAAGGAGAGGGACACATGTGCGTCTGATTGGAACGAGTCAGGTATTTTTTTTTTTACCATACGGATTTCAATAGGAGAGGTTAGCTCTATCTATAATCCTGTGAGACAGCACGAAGTTTCATAGATGCATCTCTATTGCAATACGCAACCTTTTTTCTCTACCTATATCGGATGAATTTTATTAGGTTCGAACCGTACGGGTGGAAGTCTTCACCCGTACGTCCGACCTTTAGCAGCGCCCTATTTTAAATTCCTGAACTCTTTATACATGCACCGAATGTGGTTTGCAGCACAACATCCATTTATCCGAAAAGTTCGATTTTGTTTCCACGCACGTACAGCTGGGTTTGATGACGTCAGCCCCTGCTAGGTAAGATCGAGTAGGTATTGGCTAGATGCATATAGATAAACTAGTACTCTCTTCCTTTCGTGCTTAAATATATGACGTTTGATCAAACGTGCAGTTAAATTTATATAACTTTGACTATTACTTTTCATATGATTTTGTTAGTAAAAAATTACAAACTTATTATATTATGAAAATATTTATCATGACAAATCTAATGATACTATTCACTCATGATCAATCTAAATAGTTTTTTATATATTATTAGTCAAAATTAGATAAATTTAACTGCACGTTTGATCAAACATCATGTATTTAAGAACGGAGATAGTACCGCATAAAAGAAGTACTTGTTACACCAAGGAGAGAAAAATAAAGCACCGATTTAATTATAGCCAAGAAAAGTTTGAATCGTACGCACTGTCGATGTCAAAAACTACAGTGGAGCATATCCATATCGATCGCGAAGGAACTGAGACCGTACTCATTACTCAGCACATCAGTTTCAGAACCGAAGAAGACGGCGCGCGGTAGGGGCCGGGGGCGAGAGGTATGAACGCGGAGTGCGCATTGAAGGCCTGGAATGGACACATGTCCTGGTGTATTCCCCAAAGGAAAACAGCCATGATCATCTCATCCGCTTCAGCAAGATACTATATGCGGTCCTAGCTTCAGCAACGGTCGCCGGTTTTGGTGACCCCCGCTAATACAAACTACCACTCCGGTACTCCACTCATACTGTATTGCCTATGCAAGTTGCCTTTAATGGTGAACCGGAGCACTACTCCATCATCCACATGCAGCATGTGCCAAGAGAATTGAACATGCATACAGAATTGGTAGCTGTACATGCATGGTTGGTGGTCAGTACTATGGGGCTGTTTGGTTCCCTGTATTCCCTTGGCTCGCACCTACTCATACACCGAAGAGCTTGTTTGGTTCGCTGCATCACCGTGTCAGCCAGGCTCGGCGTGTGCAAAAATCTCTCGCGAGCCAGCCCGACAAGAACGCTAAACGCGAGCCATGAGCGAGCCTGCCCGGCAGCAGGCAAAGCCGCCCCCGCAGGCAAAACCGCCTCTGACCTTGGCCCTCCGCGTGCAGGCGTCCCGCTAGGGTTACCTCCCCTCCAGCGCAGCGCCGATTCCGCGGCTGCCTCCCCACTCCCCTCCAGCGGCGGGTACCCTCGGGCTCTCCTCTTCCAGGCGCAAGGCGCAAGGCCGCACTCCTCCTCCAGCGGGGTAAGATCAGCGGACGGTGCTCCAGGCGCAAGGCGCAAGGCCGCACTCCTCCTCCTCCAGTCTGCTCTCCTCCTCCAGGCGCAAGGCCGCACTCCTCCTCGTTACTCTCATCGCTCTCGCCGGCGGAGGTAAGATCTGCGGACGGTGCTCCAGCGGGGTACCGCCGCTGCCCGGCCCTGGTGCCCCCTCTCCCCTTATTCCTCCCCCTCTCCCATGTTGTGCCTAGATCTATACTTGTTGCATGCTGATTGACTGGATTTGTAATTATTTTTAGTTGATTCGACCCTTCTTAGTTCTTGATCTGAACTTTCTGAGGATGGTATGGCACTGGAGCGTTCTTGATCTGTATACTTGTTTACAATCTATAACTAGTGGCATGGAAATTACGAGTAACTAATCAGTAGATCAATCTTGTAACAAGTTTGATCCACATTAGATACATATGCCCTTCGTTATCTAAGAATGTAAGGGGATGTTTGGTTCCTTGTGTTTACATTATAAGCAACTAATCAGTAGGTCAATACCGATTGTGGCCTGAATCTTGTAACTTGATCTGCACTTTCTTCGGTTGATACTAATTTGTGTAGTTGATCTGTACCCTTGTTAGTCATTCCACCACTGTTAGTCATTTTTGGTACTCTGCATACTTGATCTGTACCCTTGCTAGTCATTCTACTTTTGTTAGGCATTCCTGGTAATCTACATTATTGATCTGCATACATTATTGATTTGCATACTTGATGTGGCAGCCGTGGTAGACATGCATAACTGATATATTGGTTTATGTATTTGGTTCGTAGATGGATGACTTGGCGCGTAAATGACAACTCCTAATTGTGAGGGGTGCTGGTCTAGTTGCTGCCCTGTGTGCTTACATGCTTGCCATAGTTAGAAGAGCTAGTGCTAGACAGTCCACTCCTGTGATTACGTATGGTCCTATGGTAGAAAGGGACATAGCTCGGCAATCGAACCTCCAATGGATCTACAATTCTGATGACACACATTGTTTAGAGCAGCTTAGAATGAGGAGGGCCCCCTTTTTCCATCTCTGTAATTTGTTTCGTGCAAGACAGCTGCTCCGAGACAGCATTAATACCTGTGTTGAGGAACAAGTGGCCATGTTTCTCCTTGTTGTTGGCCACAACCATAGGTTTAGGGCTTTGCAGCCAACATTTAGGAGATCCATTGAGACCATTAGCCGGTACTTTCATGATGTTCTGTTTGCTGTTGGGGAGTTGCGTAACGAGATGATCCGACCACCCTCCACTGAAATCCCCACTAAAATCCAAACAAATAGGAGGTTCAATCCCTATTTCAAGGTAACAATATGCTTACTCAACTTGTAGAGAGGTTTGAGCTGGCCTAAATTGCTTTCATGTATGTTAGGACTGCATAGGTGCAATTGATGGAACCCATGTGCTCGCAAGGGTTCCTACAAAAGTCTCAGCGGCCTTCAGGGGTAGGAAGGGCACTACTACCCAGAATGTCATGGCTGCTGTTGACTTTGATCTTAAGTTTACTTATGTCCTTGCTGGTTGGGAAGGGTCAGCCCATGATGCTCTCATACTTGCTGATGCATTGGAGAGGGACGATAGTCTAAGGGTCCCCCAAGGTATACTAGATAATTACGTAGAAGTTTATGTTGGTTAAAATTTTGTCACACTTATGGTAGTAATGTTTAGGGTTCTCTTATCATTTGGTAGACAAATACTACCTTGTGGATGCGGGCTATGCTGCTCGACCTGGCTTCCTTCCACCATACCGAGCCACTCGGTACCACTTGAGAGAGTATGGTGGAAGGAATTACCCTCAGAGTGAGAGGGAGTTGTTCAACCTACGACACTCTTCTCTTAGGGTTTCGGTTGAAAGGGCCTTCGGCACATTCAAGAACCGGTTCAAGATTGTTTACAATAAACCTTTCCACCCATTCAAGACCCAAGTCAAGTTAGTTCTTGCATGTGCTATCCTACACAATTGGATCCTTCAATATGGAATGGACGAGTATGTCCCACCGGAGTCCACGTGGGATGCGAACCCTATCGATGAGGAAGGACACAATGACATTGCACAAGATAATAGGGCATGGGCACAGATGAGGGATGACTTGGCTAGGGAGATGTGGCAGAATAGGGGGTCCTCTCATGTGTGATGGTGTTGCACTTTGTCATTTCTACGTTGTCATTTGCACTTTGTCATTTGTACTTTGTCATTTGCATTAACTGAGACTATTGGTTGCAATGGTGATGATTTCCGTATTACCTCCATCATTGTATATGTTCTCCAGCATTGTATGTGATTCCTACTTTTATTATTGTGTGTGCTAACTTGGTCCTTGTTGTACTAAAGGGGATGGCTGACTTGGGTGATGATTTGGGGGGAAACAATGGGCTAGGGGGTAGGCATGCTCTTCGCTGGACATCTGCAATGTCTAGCTTCATGCTTCGACGCCTGGTTGAGCTCATAGGGCAAGGTATTAAGACCGATAAGGGGTTCAAAGAGGTCCACCTAAACCAGGTTGCTAGGACTTTGACTGAGGACACGGGTGTTGAGGTCAGTGGAACCCAGGTCTACAACCATCTTCGCAAGTGGCGTGCAAAGTGGGTGAAGATTACTAGACTTAGAGACATTAGCGGGTCACTTTGGGATGACAACCAATGCATGATAGTGCTTGATGAAGAGCACTTTAAGGGATACATCAAGGTTTGTTGTTGTCAATACTTGCTTGCTTGTCTCTAACACTAATATCTAACCTCCAATCCAACTTATAATCTTATAGGACCACCCCAAGGATGTGGACTACCTCAATGTCCCACCGAGAACTACGCTCAGATGGCCACTATCTTTGGTTCAGGACAAGCCACAGGGAGGTATGCCATGGCCTCCAGTGAAGCTCTAGGGGTTCCCTCCGAGCTTTCTGAGACCTCCTTCAACAAAGGTATCGAAACTAAAACTGGAGGTGTGTCATTTGGTGATGGGCTGGGAGGTGCTAGTGCTGCTGCTAGTGTTGGAGGTGCTGCTGCTGGTGTTGGAGGTGCTACTGGTGCTAGTGCTGCTACTGGCATGGGAGGTGCTGGTGGTGCTGAATTTAGTGGCAAAGAGGCCTCTAGCTCAGGTGGGAAGAGGAAGAGAACTCCCCTTGTGACCGAGGAGGAAGCTATGATCTTGAACAACATGTCAGATGCTGTACGTGAGATGGCCAGTGCCATCAAGTACACCGTGCATGCCGAGTGTCATCCTGACCTGTATAATGCTGTCATGGATCTCCAACGCTTTGATGAGGAAGCACTGTTGGGTGTTCTTACCTACTTGACTAACAATAAAGCTCTAAGCCTGATTTTTATCCAAATGAGTGAGCCTAGGCGTGCGATGTGGGTTAGTTCTTACCTAGCCACTCACACCTCCAACTAATCCTAACTAACTATTTGTGGATGACAAACATCCCAGAGGTGGTGCTTTAAAACCCCTCCAATTGTGTAATTACACCTCCAACTAATACTTATGCTGTACACTCTTGCTTCATATTGTCGTTTGGATTCCAAAAATTGTTGTCATGTGCTGTATTGATTACTAGCAATCTGGATGTATTAGTGCATGTTTGTGCTGAAATTCTGGAGCTGACTTAACCATACACTAGTTTTTCTAAAGACTTGAACTAATGACCACTATTGGTGTTTCTCTCTGAATGTTTCCATGTCTGAATGAACCTGTAACCTGTAATTCTTGTTGGTTTGCAAGTTCAAACTCAAGGCCCAAAAGTGCTACAATTCTGGAAGTGGTAGTGGGAAGTGCTACAATTCTGGAAGTGCTATCAATATGTTTTTGTAGATGTATATGGATCTGACAATGTATATGGACATGTTTTTGGAATGTGAATCAACATGTTTTTCTAGATGTATATGGATCTGACAATGTATATGGACATGTTTTTGGAATGTGAATCAACATGTTTTTCTAGATGTATATGGATCTGACAATGTATATGGACATGTTTTTGGAATGTGAATCAACATGTTTTTCTAGATGTATATGGATCTGACAATGTATATGGACATGTTTTTGGAATGTGAATCAACATGTTTTTCTGGATGTATATGAATCAGACAATGTTTCTGGACATGTTTTTGGAATCAAAGATTATCTACAACTCTTTTGGAAGCTTTAAACAAAAATGGAAATAAAAACTTGTGATAATCTTCTGGGAACAATTTATTCAAATATTAAATTATTTATATTGAATTAAAATGATTTTTCCCAAATTTTTGGAACTCATTTCGACCCACAGAAAATTCAAACTCAAATCAATAACCTAAGTTGGGTTTGAAATTAATTTAAACAAATAAATATTGAACAGTGGGTTTTCAAATTTTATTTGAGTTATAGACCATCCCAGGAACATCTCTGTTTAATTTCATAATTTTAGAATTTTATTACTATATTTAAAGCCTTAGTCAAACTCATGGCTTCTCGGTCCAACTGAATTCAAAAACCCAAGCATCATTACTCGACTCGACTCACCGTAACCAAATCCACGCGGTCCAGCCCAACCCACTTGAGTCGGGCGTCGTTTGAACTTGAATCATTGTGCACCGTTAGATTCAAAATCAGCGGCCCACAGCGGAGTGAACGTTCGGACCACTCCGATCGTCTTCATACCGTGAGCCGATCCATCACTTGATCAACGGCCGAGATCGCGGAACGTTCGACCGTCCGACGCCCCTTGATCTCAGCCCTCCATCTCAAGATCGACGCCCACGTTCCATTTGAACGCTCGGACCGTGAATAGTTCCAAATCAATCTCAACCGCCCAATCTTGATCCAACCCACTTGAGTCAGCGCTGCGTGCGTGTCTCTCCATCGACAATGGGCCCGCGTGTAAACCGGCTCCGCGCCGCTTGAACTTGAATCGCAGCACCGTTAGATTCAAGATCGCGCCCACGCGGAGTGAACGTTCGACCACTCCGATCGTCCGCGCAGAGCCGTCCATCACTTGATCAACGGCCGAGATCACGGAACGTTCGACCGCCCAGACGCCCCTTGATCTCAGCCCTCCATCTCAAGATCGACGCCCACGCTCCATTTGAACGCTCGATCGTGAATAGTTCCAAATCAATCTCAACCGCCCCATCTTGATCCAACCGATTGTTGCCATTTCGTGAGCACGAAGTTATTTGTGCGTTGGGCGCCATGGGCGTCCGATTTCTAATCAATGCCAAGGTTTTGCCACGTCCTTTTCTCTCGGTTAAGTTGGTTTTAATTCGGTAGGTTTATTTATCAACTGAAATTGTATTTAATTTCAAACATTCATAACTAATTCATGTTAAATCATTTTGGTTGATTCCAATTTTGTTAATTCGGTTTTAATTAAAATTTAATCTAAAAATGTTTTTAAGCCTAATTTTGCTCCAGAAAATTGTTGTATTACATTTAATTTCAAATTAGCTTTATTCATTACATCAAAATTCCTTTAACTTTAAAAATGCATAAGTAATTCATTTTAAGTCCTTTTCGTGGAATAAAATTTGATAATTCTGCTTTTGAGCTAAATGTTTTTCTAAAAATGGTTTTAAGCTTAGTTTTGCTCCAGAAAAATATGAGAATGGATTTAATTCCTGTTTAGGTTTATTTTGTGCATTAAAATTTTATTTAACTTGGAAAATACATAAGTAATTCTCTGTAACCCCTTTTTGAGTGATACCAACTTTGTTGGCTTCCTCTATTAATGAACTTGCTGGTAAAATAGGTTTTGACCATGTTACTGTTTCCAAAAAGTTTACTTATGAATTTAACTTGTGCTCTTTTTCATGTCTTTGAAAATTCATAGAAAATGCATCCTAACTCCAAATGAGATGAATCCAAATATATGACTTGGTAAGGTGTACTTGATATCTGGAGGATTAGTGAAATTTGCTCAGAAGTAGTTTACAATGATTATGAAGTAACTCTGGATGTCTCAACATCTATAGAAATTTGTTCGGTTACTCTTATTGTAACCTTATTGTCAATGCCTCATCAATATCGTTAAATGTCGTCAAATGTCATCAAATATTGTTAAATGTCGTTAAATAACGTTAAATGTCGTCAAATATTGTTAAATGTCGTTAAATATTGTTAAATACCGTTAAATATCGTGAAATATTGTTAAATGTCGTCAAATGTCATCAAATATCGTTAAATGTCGTCAAATATCGTTAAATGTTGTTAAATATTGTTAAATGTCGTCAAATGTTGTTAAATATTGTTAAATGTCGTTAAATATCGTCAAATATTGTTAAATGTCGTCAAATGTCATCAAATATCGTTAAATATCGTTAAATGTTGTTAAATGTCATCAAATGTTGTTAAATATTGTTAAATATCGTCAAATATCGTCAAATATCGTAAAATATTGTCAAATATCGTTAAATATTGTTAAATATCGTTAAATATATTGTTTGTAATAACACAGTCCTTAGCCAGTTTTTCATCCTACTAACACATACTACTACAGGGGTATTCTTAACTCCCAACACAAGAGGTGATCACACACTCTCACATGCAGGCAACCAAACAACCCAAATTTGCATCCAGTCATGCGTCCACTTCCTGATGCAGCCAACCAAACAATATCTCAGCACAGCTTGACCCAACAGAAACAGCCAACCAAACAGCCCCTCTTGCATCCACTCAGCCTGGCTAGCCCTAGCCTGGATGACGCGTACGGGACAGGCTAGAGATATGCAGTCAACCAAACACACCCTATATGGATCCATTGAAAGCACTACACTCTCCGGTTCACAAAAACAGGCACGGTCCTCAAGATGCAACATTTATCACTAATTACTATTGTGAAATATTTGTAAACCTCAATAAAATTATAATGTTATGGAAGTATTTTTTGAGATAAATCTATACATATGATTTTCATTTATCTAATCTAAATATTTAAAAGATATCAATTGTCATAGTTTTTAAAGTTTGATTGCACGTATTTCAAAATGACTTATTTTTGTGAACCGGAGGGAGTATGATCGAGAGCAAAAGTGTAGTGTTGATGACTGTTGAGAAAGCATGATCTTATGACTCAGTATTACTTCATAGTTTTCAACTCAAGCCAGCATGTTTAGTACAACTACATAATTTTCGACTCAAGCTAGCTAGCAAATGCTCTTCTAATTATCATGATATAGTATATACAAATTTTTACAGTTCTGTGTCAACTATAGTATACAGTACATAGCTAGTATTACAACTACGGGAAATGGTCTAATATGACCGGTCTTTAGGTGACGATGTCTGGTAGCATTTTTTTTCCAGGTCTGCAATGTTGTGCTATTCAAAGTAGCCAATGCACACCCACCGAACTTGGCCCTGAGCCCCTGGGCCCCTGACTTTACAGTGGATATTGCCTATATCGATCCCAGGAAAAATAAAGGCACACGATTGACGAACTGGAAAAAAAAAACCCATAGACGTGCAGGTAGTTGTAGGATCAGCACATGCAACATATGCACCGAATACTGCACCTTGAGTCTTGACGAATACTACCCCAAATACAAATGTCAAATCACTGTCCTCCTCCCGGTCAGCCTCGACCGCATGCATTGATCAACAACGATTAACCACGATTTTTTTAAAAAATAATATTTTTTTAAAAAAGATAATTACAAAATAAATAGTCGCACCAAAAACTTAAAAATGTGTTTCGCTGTAAATCGGCTCAACTGCAATCGCCGACAGAGTTGAATTGACGATAGGAACCTATCGCCAGTTGAACCGGCGACAGGGACCCTATCGCCCCCTGTCGCCGGTCCAGACACCTGTAGCCGTGTGAACTGGCGACAGGTACCTATCGCCGTTTGAAATGACAACAGCTACCTGTTGTCGTCTCAGACCCTAAACTGATTTGTCTACTTGTGATTTTCATAGATTTTGAACAGTATGAAATCTGTTAGACTCGTAATAACATTTTGTGATCGTCGTATGTTGTTCTAGTATAGTGAATTTTTGAAGAATTTTGCGAGGATGAATGAGGTATCAATGATTCGTAAATACGAAGTTAAGTGATATTGCGATGCGCCCGGGAATTCATACACTTGCTCAAGTACATGCAAGGCATATTATTGTTACTTGTTGTCATTTCAACTAGCGACAGGGAGATGTCGCCAGTTGAACTGGAGACATGACCCTATGCTGGTTGGTGTGTTTTTTATTTTCGTAGATTCGAAACGGTACGAAATATGTTAGCGATGCGTCAGCTGGAAGGTAAGTTATATTGTGACACGCTAGAAAATTTTGTGAGGACGATTAAGGTATTAATGATTCGTAAGTAGGAAGGTAAGTTATATTGTGATGCACTAGAGAATTCACACACGGTGCACAATATTGGAAAAATGATGCAACGATAACAACACGACAGTTGATCCGACAAGAGGGGTCACATAGCACGCAGGCTAATAAACTAAGGACGGTACACTCATGCCTTTAGGGAATTAGAAATACATAGAACATTTGGGCAAAGAGGGTCAGACTATTGTGTAGACCGTAGCCATTTGCCCTTCCTTGCGAGCTTGGTATTGTACTCCTCGTCGACCGCCTTGGCCTCGGCCATCATTTCCCTCTTTTTCTCGCGCTCCCTCTCGTGAGCCTCGCGCTCCCAGTGCCTGCATGCCTCGAGATGGGCCTGCGTCTCCCGCCGGATACGCTGGTTGTGCTCTTCGGTGCGGCGCTCCTCCTCCCTCCTCTCATGGTCCCTGTTGGCATCGCACTCCTCGCCGGGTCACGTTGCTCCTGAAAAGCCGACTCGTCGGGTCATGTCGTCCTGAAAAGCTGACTCATTGGGTCACGTCGCTCCGTAAAGCTGACTCATCGGGTCATATCGCTTCGCAAAGCTGACTCCTCGGGTCACGTCCTGCGCAAAGCTGACTCGTCGGGTCACGTCGCTACGCAAAGTAAGGGGGCCTGAAGGCGTAGAAAGAGGGTGGTGGGGGGTGTCCCGATGCAGAATCGTACACGTGGTCGCGGTTTTCAAGCAAAAAAGATATATCCAAACACGAGACTAGCATAATAATAGTTGTACATAAATTAATATTTACATGCTATGACTGATATTTGGAGGAACAAATATCTACTGGCAAGCATGCGCAGCCGCAATGCGCCAAGCTCAATCGGCGCCTCGCCCTCCGAGGGGAACACGGTACTGAGACGGCTACGGTGATGCGCGTCAATCACCGGGTCAAGCAACTCGTAGTGGCTTGCGTCCATCATACCTACAAATTAAGTGCATGCATTGTAAAGACTACAAAACATGTACAAAAACCAAAATTCCTACTTTAAAAATAATTTTCGGTGTTAACAGAATAATTATCACACAAAAATGTAAACTAATTTAGGCTACTCAGCAATTTAAACATATTTGTAATAGGGTCTTCCAATTTAGAGGATATTTTTAAATATTTTTCAAGTGGAAATATAAACAATAAACAAAGTTCTTCCTATTTTCCAAGTTTCGTAGTTTAAAATTAATTTTTGACATTAACAATATAATTACCGCGCACAAATGGGAAGCTAAATAAAGTTCAGATTATTTTTGACATATTTCTAATAGTCGTCTTCCTATTTCTACTGATTTATCCTAAATAATTCGACTGTTGTAACATTCATAACATGTGTACGACGAACTAAACTATACACAACTCAAATAATGTAGTACATAATTTGACTACAATTATCTAATCTACTTAATTTTATGTCGCTATTCTATTTAATTCTAGTCGATATTCTACTTAATTCTATGTCGCTATTCTACTTAATTCTAGTCGCTATTCTACTTAATTCTATGTACTTAATTCTACTTGCTGCAGCTCAAATGATGTACTTAATTCTACATAATTTGACATAATTTACAAAGTTGCAAAAAAAATGTACCAGCAAGATTGTAACATCCATATTTTCTAGGCTTTTATAAAATTTTCAAAATTTAAAAGGTACCCATTTGATTTTATTAATTTGTTAAAGCTTAACTTGAAATTTAGAAATCAAAAATAGTTTCATTTGAAATAATCAAACTCCAATTAATTCAAAAGTTGGTTTATTCAAATTTTCTGGATTTTAAAAAGGATTTTCCTTTTTGTCCCAAAGTGAAAAATAGTTTATTTGCAAAATTTAAAGCTAAAGTTAAGTTGAAAATAATTTTATCAAGTCCCAAATAATCCAAGGAATTTCTGTGCATTTTCTTAGAATTTTTGGACCATATCTCCTAATTTCTAAAAACCTTTTTGCTTTTCTTGTATTTCTTTAATTCAAAAATCCTTTTTCCCCTTCCAGCTCTTGGGCCGAATCTCCCAGACCACCCCTTTTTCTCTCCCCCGCACGGCCCAGCTCCTCCTGGCCCGCTCCACGTGCCAACTCGCCTCGCGCCGCCCTCGCTTTGCCTCACGATGAAGGGCTCACTGTTAGCCCTCTGGTCTTCTTCTTCCCGCCCTTGTTTTATGCCCATGCCGAAAGACGCCGCATCAATGCCCACGGCGGCCAGACCGCCTCACCTACCCCTAGCCCATTCTCGATCAGCGTCACGCCACCGCCACGCCCATCTTGCCGCCCATTGCCGCGCCGATCCGAAGCTCTGCAAAAACTGCCACTGCCCATCTCGCCCTCCGGACCTCCCCTCGTCCTATAAAGAGGAGCACCAAGAGCACCGTGAGCTCCTCTTGCATCTCTCTCTCTCTCTCTCTCTCTCTCTCTCTCTCTCGCTCTCCTCTGGCCGCTATTTGGATTCCGCCGCCACCGGCTAAGCTTCACTCCGCCGCCTCTAGCGCCGCCGCCGAGCCTCCTCCGCTGCCAACGACCCCACCTCCAGCATCGCGAGCTCGATGCCTCCTTCGTGCTCACCTCCTCGCTGTAAGATCGAGGAGGCCGACTAGAGGGGGGTGAATAGTCGTTTCTAAAAAACTCTAATTCTAAAACCGATTAGTTATGCGGAAGCTAACAACAATACGGTTTTAGCCTAAATCAATTAGTTCAACTATGTGCACCAACAATACAAGTCTATTGATCAATATAGCAAGTAAGCATATGACTAGAGCAATTCAATTCTAACAAAGGTGAATAGCACAAAGAATATAAATGATAGCAATCATACACATACAATTAAGCAATTTAAATACAAGTAATGTAAATTGCACAAGTAATCAAACCACAAATGACACGGCGATGTTTTCCCGTGCTGATCGGAGACTTGCCGGTCTCCCCTAATCCACGTTGAGGCAAGCCCAAACTAATTGGACCGACTCCACGAATTGAGCACCCGCCTCCGAGGTAAGTCCAACAACTTGGACCGGTTCCAAACCGAACCAACACCTCGCTCCACTAGGGTTGCTCTTTCCTCCACTCCGAAGATGGCGAGCACCACACCACTCACAAACCGTCTGGGTCTTCTCACAATCTTCTTTGAGAAGCTCACCGGTGCAATGACGCCACCACGCCGTCTAGGTGTCGGCAAACACCAAGAGTAACAAATCTCCAACTTTCACTTGAACCAATCAAGTGTCAACGCTCTATGGATACGAAATCCACAACCTAAGGCAACACATGCACTTAGGGTTTGCTCTCAATCATTCACTAAGTGCAACACATGCACACTAGAGTAGAGAGGGCTTGCTCTTAGCTCAAGGAGTGTCTAGCACACAGCCACAACACTTGGATATGTTTATCACCTGACCAGCAACCTTCCACACACCGCCAAGGTGGGTATTTATAGCCCACACAACCAAACTAGCCGTTGGACGGAAAGTCCCTGAAAAAATGGGACAATCGGTAGTACCGCCAACCAATGGCCGGTACTACCGCGAGCGCAGTAACGGCTATAAAACTAGCCGTTGCAAAGGGTTCCGGTACTACCGCCAACACATACGTGGTAGTTCTGCTAATCGGTAATACCGCACAAAGCATTGCGGTACTACCACTCAACCGAGAGAGCAACACATGCTCACGAAATCGGCTAAGGACCAAATTGCATCGGTTCTGGAAAATACGTACCGCCAACACAAACGCGGTACATCTGGGATGCAGTTGTACCGCTCACACAGAGCCGGTACTACCGCACCATCAAAGAGAGCCAAGCAAACCCAAAAACATACGCTCTGGAATTACGTACCGCTCCAAAACGTCGGACCTATTGTCGCGGCGGTAGTACCGCGCACTACACGCAGATTACCGTACCACACGCGACTAGTCCAACACATGGACTTGACACGTGGACGGCGAAGATCAAATTGGTCGTTCGGACCGCATGTCTAAACATTTGGATCTCGGCTCCGTTCGGACGGTCCGAAAGTTCATGCATTTTGGACCGTTAGATCAAGGTCTAACGTCCCACGCTCGGTGCTCCGAACGTCCACCGGTAATACCGCAACCAAAGCCGGAACTACCTCTCAACGGTAGTTCCGCGATATCCACGCCGGTACTACCGCACCACCTCAGAGCAACACATGATCAATAAGCACGGTAGTTCCGCCTAGGAACCACCGGTTATACCGCATAGCGGTAGTTCCGCGCAACTCATGCCGGTACTACCGTTTTTCAACAGAAAGCAAAGTTTGCATTCGTTTCAACTCAATTTTGCAAAACACATTTGCCAAATTGATACGTGATGCAAACACAAGTTCAAGGCATGATTCTCAACAAGTTGCAAAACACATTTGCCAACTTTTAGAATGAATACCATAAGGAATAAGGTACATGGACTTAAACCATTTGCAAAACACATTCGCAAACTAAGTCACATGCTGCAAGGAATATCCATGAGCCACACCTATTTGCAAAACACATTCGCAAATATTGGCATCATGTTAAGGTGAGCTAGAGCAAACACAATGAGCTATCAACACATGACTAACTCAAGCTACTAGTCAAAGACCCCTCTTAATAGTACGGCGACCTATACTAGCAATCCGGTCTCCCATCCAAACACCGAGACCGGTAAAAGACTAGGAACACATCCTTAGCCCTAGCTAGTCATACCTTTGCCTTTAGCATCTTCTTGAAGCTTGATGACGCACATCCTTGCTTCAACTCCGGGTTCTTGACTTGATGTTCATCAACACATGATGAAGCTTCTCTTCTCTTGATGATCAACACATGATCATCTCCTCTTCATAAACATCATCGACACATGATGATTTCCTTCATCTTGAACTTGATGCGCATCAACACATGATGTATCCTTTACACCAAGCTCTTGACTTGATGACCATCAACACATGATGTCATCCCAAATTGTCAACCTCATGGAACATAACCTATTTCATCCAACTCATAGAAAATGTTAGTTCCAACAATATGATTATCATTAATTACCACACCATACCATTAACTCATAATGGTTGGGACAAGATACCACAATCTTTCCCAAATTGGTAATTGGTGATAATCACTTCAATAGCAAATAATTGAAAAGAAATTGATGTGAGTATATACGAACTACACAAGTTATATACATACTCAACATGAGTGTATACGAACTACGCAAGTTGTATATACTCAAGGTTATATGAGCATATATGAACTACACGAGCCTCATATACTCATATGAATATATTAACTACACAAGTTAAATATATTCAGGGATATGTATCAAAGTAAGGATCCTTAATTACGTGGAAAGATAATATGGATCATTACTAATGAAACCACAAAATATAGAATGAACTCCCCCTAAATGTGTGCATACACAAATATGTAATGGGATCATATGCACATATCCAAGTTAACCTTTTTGGTGGAGTTCAACCTATATTTTGGATCCGAGGAATGCAACAAGATATAAGAATTATGATGTTGAATGCATACCTTTTTTATTTTCACCTTTGTATCCAAATGAGACTAAACAATATGTATAACAATGGAAATGTTAGTCTCACAATTTAGATTTGTCATTTATCACCAAAACTCCATTAACATATAATGGCGGGTCTAGATCCTTCACCCGCCCTCTGGAGCTCGCCGGAACCCCAAAGCCACCTTCGGCCGCCACCGCCACCACTCTTCCACCTCGCCATCAGCCACCTCTTCGTGCCTGGCCTCCAAGACCGTGAGCCCTAGCTTCGCCGTGTTCCCCTCTAGCCGTCGGTGCCCTCGCCGTCGGCGAACTCCCGGCCAAACACCGGTGAGTGCCACCACCCAAGCCGCCATCGCCGTTTGGCTGACGTAGGCATCCACATCGTCACCACCTAGGCGCCACGTCGCCTCTTTTGCTGATGTGGCAGCCCAGTCAGCCCACGTGGCATTTTCTTTCTTTTTCCTTTGAAAAATAAATCGGCCAAAATTAAAAACCCCAGGGCTGACATCAGCATGACGCAATAAACTGATTTTCCATTAGAAAAATAAATCAAAAATCCCAAAAATCCAGATTCTCTATTTTATGTATTTTCACACTTCCAAAGGCCATATCTTCTTCATCCGAACTTCGATTTGAGTGATTCAAATTTCTAAATTCTTTATCTTTCTATTTGTGCTTATTTGGTAATTTTTGGATTTTATTTGGAATTGTTTTATTTATTTGGCTTTGTTCACACGTATAAATTCCGGTGTTTTGGAAGAATTCTTGGACCCAACGACCGAAGCATCCCAACTCTTCAACGAAGGCAAGTCGTAGACCTTTGATCATGTCATACCTATTTTATAAAACTATATTGATTTATATCAACATGCATTGCTAAGTTTGTAATAAATGCTTTCGGGAATAGTTAAATGCCTAAATTGTCATTACGCCTTCTTGTATAATTGCTATTGACATGTACCCTTGAATGACATAAATTCTTGGACACCATAAGATGGTTAATTATTAGTTGGACATTATTGTAGTACCAACATGGGCGTGTATTATGCTTAGTCATACTTAGTTACGATGGGATTCATGATCACATACCCAAAGAATAATTGAATTTGACTAAATGATATATGGAATTATGACGGAGCCATTGTTATTAAAAAGATGTTGTGCCACGGCAAGGGTTGTCATTTGGTCGAGTTGAACCAAAAATAATTTATACTCAGCGAATGATCGTGCAGTAAAGGGGAGAATTTTGAGATGTGGTTGCCTCGCCTGAGTAGTCACTAAGAACTTAACTTTGTGCGCCATTGATCTAGGCCATACCGTGCAACCACAAGTCCATTTATGGGGTGGACCAGGCCAACTAATTAGCAATGTTTTGAGTCGGTTCAGTTTAGGTTGATAAGTGGCGCAAGAGGGGGCCGGGACGACGAATCCTTAGCGAGCAGAACCGAATCAAAACAGAGCTTTTTAAAAGCCTTGTAATAATCATTTAGTCGCACACCTTCGGAAGTGTGTCAGACGGACAGTATAAACTGATTATCTCTAGTAGGTCAAGTTGTACAACCTCTGCAGAGAGTAAAACTATTCGAATAGCCAAGTCCCCGGTTATGGACAATGCTTGGTGATTTCACACGAGAGGTGGATTTCTCATAAAATGGCTGGAATGGTTTGGTTGGGAGCCGATCTGGATGTTTGTAGATGGTTGGGAAGTGAACAGGGTGTTCACTAGTTGCTTTTAAGAAACTTGATTACTTGTCTATTAATCTTTCAAACTATGCTCTTTAATCTATTTACTGTATTTATCGTCAACACTGCTTTCTGCAAAATAGCCATAAAACTATCATTGTCTAGTCTTGCATGAATATTATTTGCATACATTTTCCTATGACTTGGTAAGTACTTTAAAGTACTCACGGCTTTGTGTCATTTGTTGATCAGTCGTCGAAGAAGAACCAGGGAACACCAAGTTTTACGAGGAAGACTACTTCGAAGACTATGCGAATTAGGTCGCGTCCTCCACTCGATTGCCTGTGGGCATGTCGAATGGCCTCCACAAGATGTTTGGTTTTCGCTGCAAGTTACCTTTTTTTGTTAAGCCCTGCGTGGCAAACATTGTAAGACTTAACCATAAGGTCCTTTTGCTACTAAGTAATATTAATTTGTCTGCTTCATTAGCTATCTTGTTGTATGGATATGATTTCATCGATGTTGCAATTGTGTGAGCTAGCTACTGATCATGGGACTAGTTCAGAATACACAGAGGGTCCCAGAGTTGCATATCCGGGGTCCTAACAGAGGTGGTATCAGAACCATATCGACTGTAGGACGCAACCATAGTTAGCATGGTCGTTTTAGTCGAAAGTTTTAAAATTTATTTTATAAATCAAATTAACAGATCAACATGAATAGTTATTATTCTCTCATCTTATTCTATTCTTTCTCATCTTGTTCTAATCTATTCTCTTATCCTCCTTAGGTTCCTACATCTCATCTTTCCTGAAATCTGTTTTCAAAGTTAAATTGACTTTCTCTCCTTAGTAATCTCTACAGGATCGAGTTCTGTAATCAAAGCGATGGATGGCCTAGAAGTTTCAAGAGTTGCCGCTGTGTTAAGTCGACCGTCCATATAAGTTAGTAGTGTTGTGCCAAAGTTACCCTTCTCAGTTTAGTATCGTTAGTCCGATAAATAGGATCTTCTGCTTGAGTTTTGTTGCCTCTTAATAGCTTTTCAGCTATTTGTTTGTTGGGTTAAACCGACTTTCCATAGTTAGGTTGTTCCATCTTTCTCCTTTGTTTTCGCTCGCCTTTCATGCTTTTCCCTCTCACCTATTATGATTTTTTCTCCTCATCTATTAACCTTAGGAAGATTTGTGCAGATGGTCCAGACCCGCAACTCGGCAAGTCAAGATGAACCAGTGGATCCCTTTACGCCACCACCCCCACCTCCTCCAGCCGCAACAATGGATTAGGGTTTGAGTCAGTTCATGGCAGCCCAAACACAGTTGATGAACGCAATGATGCAAAATATGAACCAAATGATGACTCAACAGAACCAGACCACTGCTGCTCTAGTCTCCATGCTGAACCAGAACTACCAAGCAGATACCATGCCACCGCCGCCACCACCAGCTTTTCCTCAGTCAAAGCTGGCAGAATTTATGAGGACCCATCCACCTACGTTCTCCAGCCCCTTCGAGCCATTGGACTGAGATGACTGGTTGCGCTCTACTGAAAAGAAGCTTGCCATTATTCGGTGTGATGACCGCGAGAAAGTTCTGTATGTTGCACACCAGCTGGAAGGCACCACCGCAGAATGGTGGGAGAACTACTGCGCTGCCCATGAAAACCACCAGAACATCACTTGGGTTGAATTCTCAGAAGCTTTTCGCCACTCTCATATTCCTGATGGAAAGGTGGAAATGAAGAAGAACAAGTTCCGTGAGCTGCAGCAAGGAAACATGTCAGTGAGTGAATACCTCAACAAGTTCACGCAACTCTTACGTTATGCTCAAGAGGAAGATGCCACAGATGATGCACGTTAGAAGCATTTTAAGCGAGGACTCAACCCTAGCTTTTAGGTTCAAGTCGTTGGCAATGACTATGCAGATTTTCAGCATTTAGTGAACAAGGCTATGCTTATAGAAGAGTCACGTCATGAGCTTGAAGAATTCTGTAAGAGGAAGATGATGCAGCATGGTGCTCATCAAGGTCATCCGCAGATAGCCAGAACAAACGCGCAACACCGTGCCTGTTTTGCTCCTCCTATTACATTCAGGACCCCTGCAGCACCTCGTCCGACTACTCTAGGTTTTTGTAGCCCCAACAATCAGCAGCCAAGAAACAACAATCATGCTGCAAGAATCACCTATTTCAACTATCAGCAATTGGAACATTACGCTAGCAATCGTCCCCAGAAGCAAGGTCCAACTCCGGTCATATTCAACTTGGGAGCTACCTCAACCAGAACCCCCATGCTAGGAGTAGGACATGGAGCACCTTAGACTCCAGCTGCACCAGCCAAGACCCCTCAGCCTTTTGGGAGAGGCCGTGTGAACCATGTCATGGTGGAGGAAGCCCAGACAGCCCCGGACGTCGTGCTAGGTAAGTTCCTAGTAAATTCAGCACCTGCTACGGTTTTGTTTGATTCTGGAGCTTCACATTCGTTTGTTTCTTGGATTTTTGCTGCAAAGCATCAGTTAGAGGTTTCGACTCTTAAAACTTCTTTATTGGTTCAATCACCCGGTTCAGAGTTGAGTACGAACCAAGGTTGTCCAAAAGTTAAAGTGGTCATAGAAGGGGTAGAGATTCTAACCGACCTCATAATCATCGACACCAAGTCCCTAGATGTGATTTTAGGTATGGATTGGCTTACTAATCACCAAGCAATTTTGGATTGTGGTGGTAGAAGCATCACTTTAGTCAATCCAGTTGAAACCAAGGTAAAATTTGAAGCCTCTACAGAAAAGTATGATGGAGCATTAGTCTACAGTGTCAGTGCTGCATCTTTGGAAGATGTGCATATGGTTAGAGAATTTTCGGATGCCTTCCTTGATGACCTACCTGGAATGCCAACGGACAGGGACCTAGAGTTTGTCACCAACCTAGTTCCGGGAACTGCACCTATTTCCAAGAGACCATACCGTTTGCCGGTTGACGACTTAGTCGAGCTGAAGAAGCAAATTGAGGAGATGCAAGATAAAGGATTTGTCCAACCAAGTTCTTCACCTTGGGGAGCCCTAGTGATCTTTGTCGCCAAGAAAGATGGTACCCAATGGATGTGTGTGGACTATCGCTCACTCAATGAAGTCACAATCAAGAACAAGTACCCTCTGCCCAGGATCGATGATTTGTTTGATCAGTTAAAGGGGGTCAGAGTGTTCTCCAAGATAGATTCGATGTTAGGATAACATCAGTGGAAGATTCGCCAGGAGAATATACCCAAGATAGCTTTCTCAACCCGATATGGATTGTATGAGTACACGGTCATGTCTTTCGGATTAACCAATGCCCCGGCTTACTTTATAAACTTGATGAATAAAGTATTCATGGAGTATTTGGATAAGTTAATTGTCATTGTCTTTATTGACGATATTCTAGTATACTCTAAAAGTGAATAAGAGCATGAAGAGCACCTTCACTTAGTCTTGAATAATCTTAGAGATCATCAACTCTATGCTAAATTCGACAAGTGTGAGTTTTGGATGAAGAAAGTTACCTTCTTGGGACACGTCTTGTCTGCAGAAGGAGTCGCCGTCAACCCTATCAAAGTCAAGGATGTGCTCAACTGGGAGTCCCCCAAGTCAGTGCCTCAGATTAGGAGTTTCCTTGGTATGACAGGATACTACCGTCGGTTTATAGAAGTGACGAGGATTAAAACCTCGATGTATTAATTTAACACATAGAAGACCATACGTCTTCATGGTCGTAACCCCTAAGGCTAACGACCTCACTGGTCATAAGGATTCCAGAGGATACACGATGGGTACCCTGGTCGGACTAGGCTTCGACCAGGTAGCTGCTCGGAAAAGCTATGAACAGACACCCTTAAGCGTATGATGAATGGAACACGTGCAGAACGTTCCATACCATGCGATGATATACAAGACGCTGACAATAAACCACCTTGCGATTAAGCTTCTCACAAGCACTTAACCGCAAGGTAGTTAGCACATTGTTAACTACCTTAAACCTCCAACCAGTCGTCACGTTTTATCAGGGACGCCTTCTCCGGGAGTAACTACCGCCTCTTCGGGAGTTATTTAATGGTGGAACACAAAAGACGAGGAGACAGCGAACAACAGAAGACACAAAAAGCAAGGCAACTCAGAAGCCAAAGCAGTAGCATTCAATATATTCGGTGTAATTAGAGATAGTCCCTAGTCAGGTCTTGTAATCTCAGTTCATATTAATAAAGAGCAGCCCCCATTCTCTTCCAGGATACTCCACGTTATTTTCCTCTTTTTATTTTCGTAAGATCGGCGACTCGATCGTTGACAAGAAGGTTTCTCGAGAATAGCAAGACCCCTCATTCAGTTGCTGCAGAAGGAGAAGAAATTTGCTTATATGCCAGAATGTGAGCAGAGTTTTCAAGAATTAAAGAAGCATTTGACCACCGCACCAGTGTTGATTCTGCCTGATGTTCGGAAGGATTTTGAGATTTTCTATGATGCATCACAACAAGGTCTCGGTTATATCCTGATGTAAGAAAGGAAGGTAGTAGCATATGCTTCACATCAGTTGAAACCTCATGAAGCAAATTACCCCACTCATGACATAGAATTAGCCGCCATGGTGCATGCCTTGAAGATATGTCGTCATTACCTCATCGGTAATCACTGTGAAGTTTACACTGACCATAAGAGCTTGAAGTATATTTTCACTCAAACTGATCCTAATATGAGACAAAAAAAAAGATGGTTAAAGTTGATCAAAAATTACAATATGAGAATTCACTACCATCCAGGCAAAGCTAATGTCGTAGCACAGCACAAAGAATTTCAGAAGCTCAAGCTTGAGTTGGTTGAAGAAGGTTACTTACCAGCTCTGGAAATGCAACCCACTCTTTAAGATCAGAGCAAGAAAGCTTAGGTAGAAGATGCAGAGATCAAGGAGATCAAGAGAAACATGAAGAAGGGTAAATCCCTAAGATTTTTAGAAGATGAGCAAGGCACCATATGATTTGATAAACGTATTTGTGTACCGGATCAGGAAGAACTTAAGCAGTTAATACTCAGGAAAGCTCATGAAACCTTGTATTCCATTCACCCCGGAAGCGCTAAGATGCATCAAGATCTCAAGGAGCTTTATTAGTGTCCTAGTATGAAGCGTGAGATTGCTGAGTATGTAGCACAATGTGACATTTGCCAACTTCGGCCGCCACCGTCGCCACTCTTCCACCTCGCCTCTAGCAACCTCTTCACGCCTGGCCTCCAAGACCATGAGCCCCTTTTGTTGATGTGGCAGCCCAATCAGCCCACATGGCATTTTCTTTCTTTTTCCTTTGAAAAATAAATTGGCCAAAATAAAAAAAAACCCAGGGTTGACGCCAGCATGACGCAATAAACTGATTTTTCTTTAGAAAAATAAATAAGAAAATCCCAAAAATCCATATTTCTTCATTTTATGTATTTTTCAAACTTCCAAAGGCCATATCTTCTTCATCCAAACTCTGATTCAAGTGATTCAAATTTCTAAATTCTTTATATTTCTATTGGTGCTTATTTGGTAATTTTTGGATTTTATTATTTATTTGGCTTTATTCGCACGTATAGATTCCAGAGTTTCAGAAGAATTCTTGGACCCGATGACCGAAGAATCCTAACTCTTCAACGAAGGCAAGTCGTATACCTTTGATCATGTCATACCCATTTTATAAAACTATACTGATTACATCAACATGCATTGCTAAGTTTGTAATAAATACTTTCGGGAATAGTTAAATGCCTAAATTGTCATTACGCCTTCTTGTATAATTGCTATTGACATGTACCCTTGAATGACATAAATCCTTGGACACCATAAGATGGTTAATTATTAGTTGGACATTATTGTAGTACCAACATGGGCGCGTATTATGCTTAGTCATACTTAGTCACGATGGGATTCATGATCACATACTCAAAGAATGATTGAATTTGACTAAATGATATATGGAATTGTGACGAAGCCAATGTTATTAAAAAGATGTTGTGCCATGGTAAGGGTTGTCATTTGGTTGGGTTGAACCAAAAATGATTTCATACTCAGGCGAATGATCGTGCAGTAAAGGGGAGAATTTTGAGATGTGGTTGCCTCGCCTGAGTAGTCACTAAGGACTTAACTTTGTGCGCCATTGATCTAGGCCATACCATGCAACCACAAGTCCATTTATGGGGTGGACCAGGCCAACTAATTAGCAATGTTTTGAGTCGGTTCTGTTTGGGTTGATAAATGGCGCAAGAGGGGGCCGGGACGACGAATCCTTAGCGAGCAGAACCGAATCAAAACAGAGCTTTTTAAAAGCCCTGTAATAATCATTTAGTCGCACACCTTCGGAAGTGTGTCAGACGGACAGTATAAACTGATTATCTCTTGTAGGTCAAGCTGTACAACCTCTGCAGAGAGTAAAACTATTCGGATAGCCGAGTCCCCGGTTATGGACAATGCTTGGTGATTTCACACGAGGGGTGGATTTCTCATAAAATGGCTGGAATGGTTTGGTTGGGAGCCGATCTGGATGTTTGTAGATGGTTGGGAAGTGAACAGGGTGTTCAATAGTTGCTTTTAAAAAACTTGATTACTTGTCTATTAATCTTTTAAACTATGCTCTTTAATCTATTTACTGTATTTATTGTCAACACTGCTTTCTGCAAAATAGCCATAAAGCTATCCTTGTCTAGTCTTGCATGGATATTTTTTGCATACATTTTACTATGACTTGCTAAGTACTTTAAAGTACTCACGGCTTTGTGCCATTTGTTGATCAGTCGTCGAAGAAGAATTAGGGAACACCAAGTTCTACGAGGAATACTACTTCGAAGACTATGCGAATTAGGCCGCGTCCTCCACTCGGTTGCTTGTGGGCATGTCGGATGGCCTCCACAAGATGTTTTGTTGCCGCTGCAAGTTACCTTTTTTTGTTAGGCCCTGCGTGGCAAACATTGTAAGACTTGACCATAAGGTCGTTTTGCTACTAAGTAATATTAATTTGTCAGCTTCATTAGCTATCTCATTGTATAGATATTATTTCATCGATGTTGCAACTGTGTGAGCTAGCTACTGATCATGGGACTGGTTCAGAATACATAGAGGGTCCCAGAGTTGCATATCCGGGGTCCCGACAAAGATGGCCGGCCCATCGGATTTGATGCTCTGTCAATCTCTCTCCTCCGCGACAAACTAGCAGAGCTTCGCTACCTTTCTTCTCTTTTGTTTTTTTTCTGGAATTAAAATGAGTTTTGGAGAAATTTTTTGGGGATTTTATAGATAGCATCCTGTCACTAGTTTAACTGGCGACAGGAAGCTATCGCCAGTTCAACTGATGATAGGTACCTGTCGCCAGTTCAAGTGTCGACAAGACGACTGTTCAGTTCCTGTCACCAGTTTAACTGGTGACAGGTAGCTGGACCGGTGGCAAGAGGGGAAGAGGATCCCTGTCGCCAGTTCGGGGACCCATTTTTGTAATTTTTCGGGATGGCTATTTATTTTTATAAATATCTTTTTAAAAAATATTATTTAAAAAATCGATTAACCACGGCTAGCTAGCACGCGTACGTAGTACATTAACTCATTGTCCATTCATCATAAGACCCAACACGGCTGCACGTACACACAAGCTACACATGTATTAGTACTCCATACACGGCATGGTTTGCACCTCTGACGAGGTTTTCTTAACCAGGTCACAGTAGGCCCACATATCACAGGCTAACTATACAAAAATATGAACATATCACCAATACTTAAAAGTATGTCTAATACCCTTTACTACGGTCAAATTGGCTGACGACCAGTTTGAGTCATTAAACGATTAGCTATGGACACCATTCGACCAGCCATACGGTTTTGGGCAACCCTCGACCAGTTCACTAGTTGGGAGACATGATAATTTCCCACATGACTAATATGAGAGCAGTTATTGGCACATCTGGCAACTTATGACAGTTGATTAAAAGACATGACAATTCAAGACTCAACAGAAGAATGTCCGTGAAGATTAGAGTCACCTTTAGCGGCATTAACCGTCACCCCTTCAATAGCTATAAAGGGGATATCACACGTACTATGTAATAACATTCATAACGACATCATCATGTTCATATTCAAGTAACACCCCCATTGTATTCTCATACATAAATTCAGCGTGTCCATAACAATAAAGGGTCTTCGTTTAGATCATGCTATCATATCATTTTCTTGGATAAGCTCGATAGAGAACCCCGTGTTCCGATCATCGACAGTTGGTGCTAGAAGGAGGGCTTCATCAACTCGAAGATCATCACCGCGATGTTCTTGCGTCCTCACCAATGGATGAGAACTCATTCGATCTTGCGGACTATGCCCACCTCATATAAGAGGACTACGTCCCTAAGGAGCATGCAAATGTGATTTCTACCTCGAGTACGTTCTCGAGGGAGAATCTTCGTTGCCTTCAACCCAACCTGTTGGGAGTGATGCAGTGGGTACATCAGTTCCACCCTCAAAGCAACTCTAAGGGCGGCTATGTTCCAACTTTTGTCTCAACTAGAGAGACAAGTCACAACGATGTTAGTACTGCGGCGATTCATGATGATCACAATGACGGAGAATATGTCGAGGCGATGGAGGAATCGTCTCCAGAACATCTACTCCATCTACTTCGAGGTCTCGACTACTACCCCTCCTCTTATGAGGATGGAACGTTCTCACCCTCTATCTGCTCCGAGTTTCGTGAATGTGTAGTTTTCAGTGCCAGCGAGACCGATGAGCAACTGGCGGCACATGAACAGCTCGAGACCCAGGAGTAGGCTAAATGTTTGGCGCAAGAGCAATGCAACTAACTTCTCACCGTGAAGCAGAAGGCAATAGAGAAGGCCTGTCATCAGTACCCCGACAGCGCACCAGGGACATCCAGGAGGCCCACCATCAACGCGAATGGCAAACAACGTCCGCCAACCATGCCCCAGGTCACCCCGAGGACGACGGTAAGAGATTTAAATGTTGTATCGTCACCTTCACAGGTAGAAACTCCCGTCGACAGAGTGCACATCCTTTCAAGTACCATTGCTAAATACTAGACGGGAGAAAACAATGAGCATGACCTTTTTGGTCATTCGTTTATTGGTTGCCTACCTGTAAGAGGCGACTGGGGAAGTTAGGGATGGGAAATGGTAAAGGATAATCCGTTTTATCTGATATTCGTATCTGAGAAAACGCAAATGTGGTAAGTAAAATCCGCATTCGAATAGTATTTGTATCCGTATTCGGTGTTATTCGTATCCAGAAAAAATGGATAGTATTCGTACCCATATTCGGTGTTATTCGTATCCGGGAAAAAACCCTGGATAGTATCCGAAAAAACAAATACTATTCGGGAAAAACGAATACGAATACTATACGGCTTTTTCTGGATACAAATACGAATACTATCCGTTTTTTTCCCGGATACCAATACGAATAAGAATACGAATACTATCTGTTTTTTCCCAAATACAAATACGAATACTATCCAAATTTTTTCCGGAGCGTTTATGTTTCGACGGGGTCTTGATTCGGTGCCGAATATGTGGCTGTTAGGTGTTTCTACGACTCGTGTAGACTGTAGACGTATAGTCATGTTACATAAATTTGTTCTACCGAGATTTGTCGCAAAAGTTGTAGGATATTCGCATTCGACCGAATTGAGTGCATATTCGATTCAAATTCGTATTCGTTTTAAAAATATGGATTCGTATTCATTTTCGGGACTATTCGATTCGTTTCCATCCCTAGGGGAAGTGCATAGCCATTTTCATTGACCGGATAAAAAGACGCTAAGAAAAGGGTGATACTAGCACCCGGACGTCCAATTTGGGGGCTAGGATCGGACGCCCGGGTGCATCCGCGCATGAGGCTGTGGAGGCTTAGGAAGATGGCAAAATGGGATGGGAGTCTACTTATCTAGCCTAGTGCATGAGGATCTTGCTGGGTTGGACAAGCCGAACAAATGGGCCTTGGTTCGGTGAAGGAAACAGACGACCCAGATCGACCCAACTCACTCAGTCACCTCCGGACACGGTTGCAACATCCTAAAATAATGGTTGCAACATCTCTGGACAACGGTTGCAACATCACAAATAAAAAAAGCATCTGGAAGAAAAAAAAACGTGTTGCACAAAAATTGCAACATCGCCGTGAACAGTATACAACATTTTTTTTCTACAGATGCAACACTTACAACATCCCCGAACAACGATTGCAACATTCTAGGACAATGGTTGTAACATCCCCGAACAACGGTTGTAACATCACAAATCAAAAAACAAATCATCTAGAAAAACAAAACGCGTTGGAAAAAATTGCAACATCGCCGTGAACAGTATGCAACATTACCCAATTAAAAAAGAGAGAAAGAAAACAAATAGAATGAAAGAGCAGAAATCTTAAAGTCATCTCCAAAATCAAAGGAGGCCTAATTGAAACCTAGCTAGCCATTTTCTGACTCTTACATAGTCTAGGCGACCGGTGAGTGATTTTGTAACTAGATAGATGTGTGTCTTTTTGCAACTATACGTGTGCCTTATGCCAAGATGACACAAGTCAAAACGTCATGGCCCGCGACAAATTCGGTAACCCATGGCCCACAACGCAATTTACTTTTAAAAAAGAAAGTTACAGTACACTACAGGCCATATGGTCGTCGGCCACGCCGACCTCCTTTCTGTCTGAGTGCTAGTAGATATCACCCGTTCGTACGAAGCGTCCTAATCGTAAGACCCATAGCATTACTCCTAAGAAAACGATGAGCAGGATCTTTTTTTCTCGGCTTCTCCTGCTTAGGCATTATTAACCACCGCCTCCTCACCAGCTTCCCGCCATTAATATACCACCACCCCCCGGGCGCCTCCTCGTATAAATCCGCGCGCGCCGCGCCGCGAACTCCCACGCCTTGCTCAACACTCTCAGCTAAGCTTTCTAAGCTGCATAGCTCTCAGTACACAGTAATCAGTAGTTCCAAGAACCGTAATAAGAGTGTTACGAACTTACGATCGATCGCAATGGATAGGGAGCTGTTCAGGACGGTGAAGCAGGCGACGCGAAACCACGCCAAGCTCCTCTACCATCGTCTCGTCGGCCACCTGCCCCACCTCCTCGCCGTCACGCTGCTCCTCGTCGTGTCCCCGATGGTGTCCGCGCCGTCCCTCGACGGCGTGTATGCCCTTTGGCACGAGGCGCGCGCCAACGCGGCCGTGCTGGTGGCCGCGTGCGCGGGGTGCGCGGCGGTGGCGTACGCGTACGCCATGTCGCGGCCGCGGCCGGTGTACCTGGTGGACCTCGCCGGGTACAAGCCCGGGCCGGCGCACGAGGCGACCCGCGCCGAGGTCATCCGTATCTTCGGGTCGGCCGGCACGTTCAGCGAGGAGAGCATGGCGTTCCAGAAGCGGATGATGGAGCGGTCGGGGCTCGGCGAGGCGACGCACTTCCCGGCGTCGCTGCTCAACCTGCCCATTGACATGTGCCTCCGCACGGCGAGGGAGGAGTCCGAGACCGTCGTCTTCGGCGCGGTCGACGACCTGCTGGCCACGACCAGCGTGCGGTCGGAGGACATCGGCGTGGTCATCGTCAACTCCAGCCTTTACAGCCCCACCCCGTCCTTCACCTCGCTGGTCGTCAACCGCTACCGCCTGCGCCACGACGTCGTCAGCCACAACCTCAGCGGCATGGGCTGCAGCGCCGGCATCATCGCCATTGACCTTGCCAAGCACCTGCTCCAGGTATACACATTACTATACTCATCTCCATGCAGTGCACCTTCTTTGCTGCAACGCACGCATGCGTGAATACGAAAGAAATGGCAGATTAACATATACGCATGCACGAATAAATGAGCGGCATGTAATTGGACAAGCACTTGACACGCATGTCATTAAGATGGACATGATCTCGCACGCAGGATTACATGGCTAGATAGAACATAATCCTGTACAGTATCTGAATTTTCAATTAGGTAGTAATAGGATTACATGCCCCAGCCAGTAGATTAAGATTCCTTTATTTTTCTGGTCAACGTAGGGTCGTAGGTAACCATATCGAGTATGTATGTCTAGTGGACATATGTATTCACATACCCATCATTCCGAGTGAGTGCAGAAAAGAACATCACTTCTAACTTAGTGATTAACTCAACTAGTTAACTGAACGATCGATCGTGCATAGTTATTGTAAGAGCTTAGCATGGTCATAGCTTAGCTTATGAGCATATAAACTGAGTACGAGCCAACACCGTAGGCCAGATTAATCAAAGTTTTTATAATCAAGTGGTTTTAAATGTGGTACTCTTAAGGCTTAATAGATCATTTGGCTAATCTATATATTCAATTGATGGTTTGACATATTCGATGTAAAAATGCATTTGGTTAAAAGTGAATATTACTTGCTGATTTTTTTTTTAAAGAAGGAATATCGATGCTTGAGATTTGTAGATGAAATGGAAACATTCACATTTTATTTGCTTTGTTCCTACTCTTACCCTATTTTTAAAAAAAAACATTACACATACAAGCATCACCCATAGTGGCCACTTCGGCCATCTCTTACCTGCCATGTCACTCAAAATCCTAGTTGAAGGAGAGAGAATGTGAAGAGAGATAATGCGTTATCTCTTATATAAGAGATAAGTTGGGCACGCAAACCATCGTAAATAGTGAGTAAGGGGAGAAGTTGTGTTAAAAATGAATAATTTTATAGATAAATTATTGAAGATGTTGTCTCTAAAATTATCTGTAAATGAGTTAGGCTGGTCCCAATGCTCCACCTTGGCAAGTTTCTTAAGGCTGCTACATAGGCAAAAGTCTGATGTGGTATTGTAATTAAGGAAGAGAGAGAGCAGACTGGTATCTTATTTAGATACCACTCATACACAGTATTCTAGGTAGAAATACTAGTAAATACTCTATATCAAAGGCCTAGGATACCACACTCTAGGATACCATGCATTGGGAAGGTGGTATCTAAATATTTTTCATGCAATAAGAAACTGTAGTAAAAAACAACCCATTAGAACCAGCCTTAAAGTCTTAAGAGACAGCCAAAAGAATAAATTATTGTGCATACTCTAAGAAGTGTTTTGGGGTTGCTGAGTGCCTTAATGGCCCTTACCATGTCCATGGCTCTGGACCTAGTCCCTACTCCCTAACCGTCAGATTAGAGATGGCTCGTACCAATTGAACAGCTGGGTCGTATCCCACATTAAAAACGGACCAATAAAATCACCAATCGTCCGATCTAAAACAGTCCATCCAGGGTGCAACAGCTGGCTTAAGCGTGTTGGAGATCAGCCATGCAAGATTTGCTGTAACCACAATGTAAGTGGTAATGTACAGTACTACTACAATTAGAGCATCTCCAATAGTTAAAGATGGTATTGCCTCTAATATATACTACATTATTTTTATAGACAACATCTCCAATAGATAGTCTCTAACACACTCTCCAACATTTATATTTTATAATTTTCTTTTGAAACAGGCATATATATCAACTAGAGATTAATGTATCATGTCTTGTTTTACGTGCACAACAGTCTCTTCAGGAAGAGATGATATGTGCTCTCTCTTCTCCTCTCTCTTCTTCATGTAGAATTTTGTTGACGTAGCGTAGCTAAGAGATGACAATAAATACATTATTGGAAGAGATTAGCCCTGTAAGTGAAGCGACGGATCGCTTGAAGCAACACACAGTAGCATCCGTCGATCTCGTGGCGGTTGTGGGCCGGCCGGCTTACAGCTTACTGCAGTTCTGCAGTGATATATACTTCAGATATTTGACCAAAACTTTGTATGAAGAGGCTTGGAAGAACACTGCATCCATGTATCGATAAGTCACATTTAGCCATTTATGTCCATGCATGTGGATGCGTGTCCAAGTCCTTGGCTGGCTAGCTCCTGACCGACCATAAACTCGACTTAGCAGAACATACATCCCAGACTCTGGTCCGAACACCACTCCTGACTGCTGAGTAATCTGTGTTGGGTGAAGTTGAGATACCCGATTACGGCCAACCTTACCTGCTGCAAGTCTACAACGAACGCTACTTTCTGTACTAGCACAACCACAGTCGCAGAGCCATGCGTCTGAATCATGCACCGAAGTGTAGGGTGAAAACGGGGGGAACACGAACGGATATTGTTTTTCTAGTATCCTAATTCATATTTTTATTCTGGATTCGGAGCCGGATACGAATACAGATTTTTCGAGATATGGGCACGAGACGGATGCGGATTGGATTCAAATCGGTCGAAGATAGCTTGTCGGATTGTGTACACGTAAAGAAAATATATTACTTCACCAATGAAAGTGTCAAATTATACTACCTATTAGAGTATTATTTATCCTACTCAATGACATAAACATAATAAAATGCAAATTCATATTATATATTCGGTTTGCTAAACAACATTTGACTGTTTTCTTTTGTTAAAATAGTCGAATTTTTATCCATCCAATATGCTTTGAGATTTGGACTTATTCTCATATCATGACTTGGGTCCGAATTTATTATGATTTTTTCTTTGGAGCGTAACGGATTCACCGCATTGTTGTATTTTGTTGGCATATAATTTCAATTTTTTGGTCTTTGTTTTGGTCTTTATTTTTGCTCAAACTCTCAAAGCACGTGCTAGATTTTAAATCATGTGATGGAAATATGAGTTATTAAGACTTTCAAGAATAATTACAGTGACCAAGAACAAAAATTACATAAATAAATTACTATAATTTATGTAAATGAAATTGTAAGTGAACTAAAATTTGCCTACTTTAGGCCGAGAAAACAATCAAATCTTGTATAGACGAACCCTTATATATTAGTCAATGACTATAAAATCATAGAGGATATTAAGGGATATTGATATTTATCGGATATCCTATAAAATACGGATACAGATACGGATATTGCTCTTTCCGTATTATAACCCAGATTTTTTGCATACGGATACGGATAATATCGAATACAGATTAGGACTAAAAATGATACCCAAGCATATCATCTCTTAATACGGCAGATATTATCTGTCCCATTTTTAACCCTACCGAAACGTGAATTATGCGGACCCAGGGGCCAGGGCTCTCTTGAGTAGGGGTGGATAACGAGCTGACTCGGCTCGGCTAGGCTCGTTAAGATAACAAGCTTTTTTGCTGACTCGGCTCGTTAAAAAGCTTGAACTCAGCTCGTTAGGCTCGTTATCAATAAACACATTGAACATCTTAAAATTTCCTGAAATTTTCAGAAAGCAGATGTAAAGAACAATTCGAACTCTTGTGGCAGAAATATAACCATTGGCCACCCAAACATGTGCATGCTAATGCCTTATTCAACCAAACACATGCATGGCAATTCTGAAGAAAACAGTAACATAAGCAGCAAGTGTTCTTTCAACTAAACACAGCCGGTCCGGAGCAGGAAGTGGCGGATGCAGGAGCCTGGGAGCCCGGGACCAGAGCAGGAGGTGGCGGTGGCGGATGCGGGAGGCCGGGAGCCCGGGAATGGAGCAGGAGGTGGAGTCGTGGAGGAAGCGGGAGGCCGGGAGTTCGGGACGGAGCGGGCTGAGAGAGCTGGGCGAGGCGGCGGCGTGGGGTAGTAGGGGGTGCGGATCATGGGCGGGACAGTCACAGGTGAATGAAGGAAGGGAGTTAGGGTTGCGCACGCTACTGGGCTGGGCCGGCGACGCTGGTGACTTGATGAGTGGTGAAGTGGACTGGCGATCGGTGAAATGCAAACGAGCTAAACGAGTTAACGAGTAACTCGCGAGTCGGCTCGGCTCGACTCGTTAAGATAACGAGTTTTTTTGCCAGCTCGACTCGGCTCGTTAAGGGACCGAGTTCGAACCGAGTCAAACCGAGCCCTTAACGAACTGAGCTGGCTCGCGAGTTTCAAGCTTTTTTTCCTCCCTGCTCACGAGGTCACGCCCGTTGCAGATGGTAAATAACTAACAACTGCAAGATAGTTACTGCACGGCATCGCCGAGTCATGTGGCTAGCCACACCTGTTCTGATCTTGTGGGTTCAGAAATTACCAGTCAAGTCACATCGTGGCTTCAATTTCAGAAGATTTTGACCCCCTGCAGGCTGCAGGTAGCAGTCTAGGCTCTAGCAGTAGCAGAGCATCGAAAGAAACGGTCTTATGCGGTGCACTGCACGTACTGAACTTCTAGTGCCTGCAGTTAGCCACGAGCACATGGATGCGAAGAACACAAATAAACATCAGAATTGATGCTGAAACGCGCGGAAAGAATGCAGAAGGACCAGAGAATCCGCGTGTACAAGTGTAATAACTCGAAATCTAAACCGATGGTCCATGAGATCGATTGAACGAATCCAATACAAGTATGCTCCTTACGCTACAACAAAGAAATTAATCTGTCTGAACTCTGAACAATGCGTCGTACATACGTATGCCCGTATGTCCATTAGGAATTAACATTGGCTATCCTAGTAAATTAATTCTATGATTGCGAGCAATTGATTTGAAGCATAAATTAATGTTTTGTTATATGTTCATGTACTAGTACCACAGCGGTGTCATGCATGTACGCTATTGCTAACTGGAGTGGGAATGGTAAACCTGCAGGTGCACCCTGACACGTACGCGTTGGTGGTGAGCACGGAGAACGTCACCCTGAACGGGTACCTCGGCAACAACCGTCCCATGCTGTTGACCAACACACTGTTCCGAGTGGGCGGCGCGGCGGTGCTCCTCTCGAACCGGCGCTCCGAGCGGCGCCGCGCCAAGTACCAGCTGATCCACACGGTGCGCACGCACCGCGGCGCGAGCGACAGAAGCTACGCCTGCGTGACGCAGGAGGAGGACGAGGCTGGGCACGTGGGCGTGTCCCTCTCCAAGGAGCTCATGTCCGTGGCCGGCGAGGCGCTCCGCACCAACATCACCACGCTCGGCCCGCTCGTCCTCCCGCTGTCGGAGCAGCTCCGGTTCCTGGCCACCGTCGTGCTCAAGCGCGTGTTCCGCGCCGACGTGAAGCCGTACCTGCCCGACTTCACGCTGGCGCTCGACCATTTCTGCATCCACGCGGGGGGACGCGGCGTGCTGGACGAGCTAGAGAGGAGCCTCAAGCTGAGCGCGTGGCACATGGAGCCGTCGCGGATGACGCTCTACAGGTTCGGCAACACGTCGAGCAGCTCGCTGTGGTACGAGCTCGCCTACTGTGAGGCCAAGGGCAGGATCAAGAGGGGGGACCGGGTGTGGCAGATCGCGTTCGGCTCCGGGTTCAAGTGCAACAGCGCCGTGTGGAAGGCGCTCAGGACGGTCGACGGCGCGGCCGCTGGGGAGAGCGGCCCGTGGGCGCAGGACATCGACGTGCTGCCGGTGCATGTGCCCAAGGTGGTGCCTATGGATGACGATGAGCCGTCGTACGCGCCAGGTGCCTAGTAGTTTTTACTCTCGAAGAATTAATCGGAGCGTGCGTGCACCTGTCTCTTGTGTGGCCTAGTTCATTGGCCAGCTTTACTATATAGGGCATTTCTTATACTACTAGTGTAGCAGTGTGTAAATCGCTATGAACAAATCCGGGAATATTGTTGTGTGTTGAAGAGTCCCTATGTAAAAAAAGAAGATTAAATGCCGCAAGTGGAGGAGTATTGTGCACAGCTCCGGATCAATGAAAAAACTCAACGAAGTACAATAAATAGAAGTCTTATGGTTCATTATGTGGCTAATTGGGCCGTGTATATCGTTGATGTAGAGGTTAGGGGAGATTTTTTTTCCATTATCTAAAAATAAATTATGTGGTCAATCTTTATTTTTTTTTCCAAGAGTGTTATAGAAGTCTCTTTGTTCTATAAGGACTAGAGCATGCCATCATAAAGATATTTTGCATTTCAAAAGCCGAATGGTAGAGTCATCTAGAAAGGAGAAAGTATATGATATTTTCAGAATAGGGGTTTTTTTTGTTAAAGCTATGTTTGTTGCAACTGGACATTTTTTTAATAGATACATAAAAGATTAAAACCAAGGCTATAACGGACAGAGTGAGTGTATAAGTAATATGGTATTAAAGGAACCTATTTTTAAGCTATGTTAGATTGCAATATATACCTAAGAAAATTGAGATATATGCTTAATAATACTATAATAATAAGGTTGATATACACTCATGTAAGTGTGCATTTTAACAACATTCATACTCCAATACTATTTCGATTCATCCACAAATTTAGTATTAGAGATATGTTCTTAAAAATTACATTATAAGATTTTCACTTTTATTTATTTAAATTTAATATATGGATTTAAAATTCTATTTCAATTCTTATATTTCTCGTGAGATCTAAAAACATGGTAACAAAGAAAAAAAAGAACATAATTAACAATAAATATGCCAAGAATAATATCCAATTGCTAAGTTATTTGAAGGGGAAAAAATAATTTTGGACAAGTTCATATAACCCAAACCTAGTTAGATCAAAATGACCTTGAGAGTCTAAAGGACTAGGAAGAAACCCATATGACCCCTTAATGTATGGTGGTGCGGCCACTTAACCCCTTGATCTAAAAAATTTAACCCCATGACGTTGCAAAGCCATGTTACTTAACCTCGTGAGTTGGTTTCAAAGGCGGTTTTGCCACCGTGGCGATTGGCGTGGTCGCTAAGGTGTCAATGACTCAGCAAATCAAGGTCATAAAAATTTATTACACTATGAGGCCCACAATGTCAGCATCTACCCTCCCCCCCCCCCTCCCCGGGAGTGGACGCTCCCGGTGGGCGATGGAACACGATCTTACGTGGAGAGTCCACTGAGGCTACAGGGGGCACCAGTGGGGTGGTGGGGCGGCGCCGACCGGGACTGTGGCCGGCGCGTGCCGATGGGCGGCGGGTGGGGCTAGGGTTGGGAAGGAACGAGGCGGATGTAGGGCCTTGCAGTAGGGTCAACTGAGTTGAGGGAGTGGCGCAGGAGGTCGCCATGCTCGTGGCCAAAGGATGACGACGACGACGAGAGGGACAACTGGGAGGAGGCGAGGGAGAGGGGCGCCTCCGAGTTAGAGATGTCACGGAGGAGCGGCGCCACAGAGAGGTCTGACGCGGTGGCGTGGCACTAGACGCGTAGACATTGTTCTGTTGGAGGAGGAGGGACTTTAGGGACCTAGCCACCGAAGAGTTGGACGTTCTTGATGGAGTCGGCGGCGATGGTGATGTAGACGTCGATGCTTACAGTTTCTGTGGGGATTTGGACCTTCTTGAGCCGGAGCAACTCCCTCCACTGGCTTGAGCACGTCAGCCACTTGGGAGAGAACACGTAGGGGTCGATGGCATCGGTCACCGCAGGCCGCAGGGTGTTCTTCTCCGGCGTCAGTGAGAGAGAGATGTTGAGGAAGAAGAAGGGGTGGATGTCGACATGTGGGCCTCGTAGTGTAATAAAATTTTATAACTTTTATTTCTGAGTCAACGACACCTCAACGGCCACATCAGTCGCCACGGTGGCAAAACAGCCTCCGAAACCACCTCGGGAGATTAAGTAACCTGGTTTTGCAATGTCAAGCGGTTAAATAGCTGATTTTTTTAAGTAAGGGGAGTTAAGCGGCCGCACCACCATACTTTAAGGGGTCATATAGACTTCTTACAAATGACTATAATCTAGTTATTGTTAGGATTTTAAATTTACTATCAAATTTTGACCTTCTATGAAAAGACTATAAGATTCCATTTAGACAAAAAAAAAATTGACAACTATTATCTTAGCGACTAGCAAGAGCAACCACATCGTCTCATTGACTGGTCAAGTGCCAGTATCGATAAGTGAGTCCCTAATAAGTTTTGTGACTAGTGGATATTCAATCATATGGTCCATAAGATCATTCTCGATGATAATAAATCTTCACAAAAAAATACATTTTTTAATGAACAATAAAATTTATTCCATTAAATCACGCCTCAAGATTCGTGGTCTCGTTATACTTTTATGTTCCATTAAATGGGCCATAGAATTAAAAAAAGAGTAGGTGTCTCGCTATGTTGGTGGAGACAAAAAGGCATGGTTTAGTTTGGCGAGGTGAGTTGTAGCATCCCAAATTTGGAGTTCATTTGAAGCATTTAAAAATAAAAATAACTATTTAAATTTTTTTGGTTAAGTCAAAACTTAATTTGAATTTTTAGAAATTAAAATGATTTAATGTGAATAAT
Source organism: Phyllostachys edulis (assembly GCA_036346405.1). Lineage (NCBI taxonomy): Eukaryota > Viridiplantae > Streptophyta > Magnoliopsida > Poales > Poaceae > Phyllostachys > Phyllostachys edulis. Next base: position 32,375,998 of record CM070549.1, read on the forward strand.
CTAAATGTAAATTAAATTCAAAACTATTTTATTTGGGTTCCTTGAGCTCCAAAGTATTTTCTGGAATTTTCTAGGAATTGTTTGGAGTTTATTTGCTATTTCTTTGGGCTCGGTTTTATTTATTTCAATTTCTGAAATTCAGAAATTCCCTTTTTTTGGATTTCTTCTATCGGGTTTTTTTCCTTTCGAATTGGCCCAATTACTTTCCTTTTTCGTCGGCCCGTTCCTCTCTTTCTCGGCCCAGTCGCCAGCCTAGCCCGCACTCCTTTTCCTCTTCCGCACGCAGCCCACCTCCTCCTCCCTCCTCTCGCTATCGTGTAGACGCCCGCCACATCAGCGCCAGCCTTCGTCCTCCTCGTGCATGGCTTCATCCGTGTCTGTGTCTGAGCCGCCACCGTCGCCGTCCTCGCCACAAATACTCCCGTCCCGGCCCTATTGAAGCGCGCCTCCCGCGTCAAAATCTTCGCCTTGTCCTCCTCTCCTAAAACCCCAAGGTGTCATCGCCGGTTCCATCCTCGTCTCACCGGATTTTCGCCAAGATGCCACCGACCGCTGTTGGTCTTCAACGCCGGAGTTCCTCACCGTTCATGCTCCTCCGTCGCTGTTGCCCCATCGTTGGACTCGCTTTGTCGCATTCTACGTGGTGCTCGCCTCCTCGTCGCCCAAACCTCGTTGGACCACCGTCGCCCTTTCTTCTGCAAAACCGATCGCCGCCTTTGCACTCGATCTCGTCGTCGTTGAGTCCCTGTACCTCCCCGTGTGCGTAACCTTGTGTTCTAGGTCCACCTCTTTCGATCCCTTCCCTTTTCGTCGTCAATCTATCGCCTTGTTATGTCGCCACCGCTCTTCTTCTCCATCGCCAGTCATCATCGTCGCACCATCGCTCCGGTCATCCTCCGCCCGTCCCGATTGCCCCGTTGAGTTCCTCCCGTCGCTGCTAACCCCATGCTTACCTCAATCGCCGTCGGGCGCCATTGCTTTGCCGTCTTCGCCGCGGGCCCGAACCTTCTTCTCCATAGCCGCCGTCGTCGAGTCGCCGCCGCCCTTGCCGCGCCACCGCCACCCAAAGAACCTTTGCATCCTCGAGGTTCCGTTTTTGCCCTTTTCACCCGTCCTTTCGCCGTCGCTCGCCGTCACCGCCGCTTACGCGAGCGCCACCGCCAGCTCCTCTGTTTCTCTCTTCCTGTTCATCTATCTTTCTCTTCCTTATATGTGAGTCCCACATATCAGACTATCTCTGTTCATCTCACTTCCAACCTGGTCCCACTTGTCATCCTCTCTTTTTCTCTCTCTATCACTTACGATTGGGTCCCACTTGTTAGTATCCTTTTTCTTTTTCTTTTTCTTTTTCATCCGAGATAATATTCTAGGAATATTATTTCTTCTCTCTCTTTTTTCTTTTCCCGCAAATCTTTCGAGGGTCCATTCTCCTTTGTCCGAACTCTGATTTAGTCTGTTCGGGTTCCTAAATTCATCTAAAATCGATATATTTCTTGTAGAGTTGGTTTTGATGTTTTTTAATTTAATTTAACCTTTTGATTTATTTGTGCTTCACACCTGTTGTTTTCTTCCTCGTTAGATGATCCGTTTCAAGGAGCGGGAGCAGAAGCAAGTTTCAAAGATCCAAGTGTGGTAACTGAGCAAAGCCAAGCCAAGTCATAGTTCTTTGATCATATTGAACCTATGATTTCAAAATTATATTGTTTTTATATCAAATTGCATCTTATCTTTATATCAACTGCTTTTGGGAATAGTTAATCACATATTTGTCGTTATGTCTCCATTGATTATTTAAAGAGCATGAATCATTTGTCACCATAGGATGTTCATTATTAGTTTGACATATTTGTATCACCAACATGGTTATCGTAGAAATGCTTAATTATGCTTAGTGTCGATGATCGAGTCGCCGATCTTATGAAATAAAAAGAGAAAAATGGCTAAGAGTTCTTAGATGAGAATAAGGTTGCTATTTATTGCAATGAACTGGCTATTATAGGGGATGCCTTGAGTAAGGCGCTATACTAGCCCTAATTACACTGAGTGTGTTGCTTGCTATGCTACTGCTTTGATTGTCTTCAGATGGAATCCAAATGCATGTTAATGCTCTTGGATCTGATCTCCCATTTGTTGTTTGTATTCTCTTTTAAATAACTCGCTAAGTGGTGGTAGTTACTCCTGGAAGAGACGTCCTTTGGAAGTGTCGCGTTTGGTCGGAGGATCAACTATAGTTAGTAAAATTACAACTGATCAGCGGTTGATGTCAGTGAGAGACAAACCGTATAGTGGGTATTGTTAGTGACTTATGGTCAGAAACGTCGTGTGGTTTAGAGCAATTAAGGCACATGTTCCATTCATAACACAAAAGGGATACACTTAGAATCGGATCCAAGTGCCAGTTTAGAGCTTCTACGAGCAGTCATCTGGTCGATCGATGGGTATAGGACCCCCTCCGACCAGGTTACCCATCGGGCGACCCTTGGAATTCTAACAACCACAGGGGTCATTAGCCACGAGGTCTACGACCACAAGGGTCATTAGCCACGAGGTCTATGACCACATAAACGATGTGGCCTTTCATTAATATTTAGGAATTTAATCCTCGTCAGCTAGCGCCAGAACTTTTAAGTGAATCTGTAATGTGAACCCCTTCCGACGAAAATCCATATCAGGAAAACCCTTGTTTTAATGGCGAAGTTGACGAGGTAGTTCGTATTCACTTTAAAGTTGAGAAATTGTATGGGAAACCGAAGAGGTTTCTGTCCGTTAGACTTTGGGCAACTCCCTATTGCAGTTAAGGAGGTGTGACTATAAAATCCCCACAGTGCATTGCTTTAGGATTTTTACGCTCTCAATTTTGCTTCAATCCCTTTTCACCTTTTCGCCAAGAACTTTCTTCAATTTCCTTCATCTCCTTGCCAAAAATCCAATAATGTCGGACTCAATCACCAACTGGCCAGTTTCGGAGTTGAGCGAGAAAAAGCTCAAGGCTTTGAATGATAACAGGATGCTTCCCGACAAGACTTTGATATATTGGAGATCTGCGGTTGGAGAGCATTTTTCGAGTGGCAATGAGGGAGAAATTCCCGTTTTCCTCGCATATATCAAGTGCAGGTTTAGGCTACTAGCGCACCCATTCCTCTCCAAGGTCTTGGAGGATTACAGGATTGAGTTGATAAACCTTACCCCCAATTCGATCGTCAACCACAACATCTTCATATTTCTTGGCGAAGCATACCTGGGGATCCCACCAAATTTGAAGGTCTTCAAATACTTCTACACGATGGTAAAGTCGAGAAAGTCTATGGGGTCACCTAGGGAGTGTGTTCTGCGCCTTCACGATGGAAGCGCCGAGGAGTACATTTGTATGTACTCAAAGTCTTCGTGGTCATCATAGAAGAAAAATTGGTTCTATATGACGGTCATTAAGGGAGACAGCCTCTGCTTTGTCGGCAAGGTGGTAGTCGAAAACCCAAATTGGCGATCCTCCGTGGAGAAGGAGGGAAAGGTGGGGAGATGGATTGAGGCTGTTGTGTTGTTATTGTTATACCAATTGTTGTGTGATGCCGCTCTAATAAAATTTTGTGTCATGGCAGAGATTGTCATTGGTTTGGTTGAACAAAATATTTTATGCTCAAGCGAGTGATCTTGTAGTAAAGAGGGTGCGGATAGCACATTGTTTTAGGATGAGGTAGTCTCGCCTGGGTGAATGGTAAGGACTTAATCTTGTGCGCCATTAAATTGGACCATATCGTATAACCACATGTTTAGTATGGGGTGAAACTGACTAAATAATTAGCAATGTTTTAGCACTAGTTTTGTTTTTGGAAGCATGATTTCCGGGAAGGATATTCACAATGGCGCAAGAGGGGGACTCTGTCTGGTCGTAATGATATTAAGTGTTAAAATCTTAGCGGGCAGAACTGGGTTGGGAAGGAGCTTTATAAAGGCCTTGTGATAATCACTTAGTCGCGCACCTACGGAAGTGTGTGAACGTGCATTATAAATTGATTTATCTCTTGTGGGCAAAGTTGTACAACCTCTGCAGAGTTAAAACTATTAAAACTGTCATGTCCCTGATTATGGACAACGCTTGGGGATTTCACACGAGAGATAGAATTTTTATAAAAACGTGTCGGAAGGTGAACGAGAGATTCACTTGGTGAATGTGATGTTCACTTGGAGGTTTGGTTCGGAAGTGAACGGGAGGTTCACTAGTTATTTCAAAGTAATTGTTTATTTATTTATTATTATTTTAATTACGTATTTCAATCTACTTACTATATTTATCACAAATACTCGGTTTCTGCAAAAGAACCATACAGTTATTCCTTTGTTCAAGCCTTACATGAATATTAATTGCATACTGTTTCCTACGACTTGTTGAGTACTTTATGTACTCACGGCTTAAAATTTGCTGCTCAGTTGAAAAAGTCAAGCAGCTCAAGAGTTCTACGAAGAGGAGTTCTTTGAAGACTATGCAAATTAGGACGCTTTCTCCACTCGATTGTATGTGAGCATGTTGATTGGTTTTTTCAAGTTTTTCGTTCTGCCGTAAGAGTTTATTTATTTCTTTAGCCCTGCGTGGCAAGTTAAATAAACGTTGACCATAAGGTTCAGTTATTATTACTATTTGTTACTTTGAGATCTTTTTAGTTAAATCGATAAATGGATGATATCTCTTCGATGTTTTCTGTGTGAGCTAGTTACTGATCTGAGACTAATTAGAATACACAAATGATTTCGACTGTGTAATTTCAGATCTCGATATGAGTAAAGGATGCGAACGATAGGGCGGCAAGCTGGCAAGACACGATGTCAAAGATAACTTGCCAAGGTTGGGTGGTGGCGATGGATTGTGATGTCGTGATAGTAGAAGTGGATTGTAGTGTCATGAAAGTGGAAGGGATGCTAAGGGTCCGTTTGGATGAAGGAACCGGACCGTCCTGTATCAGATGGTTCGAGAAATAGATAGATTCATGTGTTTGGTTTGCTGTATGGAATCAAATGGTTCAGGACGAAGTGGTTCCATAGAATGGAATATTCTTGAAAGATGTTGTACCGTGCCATTCCAAAAAAAAAAAGACCGAACCATTCGGTTCAATTTTTCCAACGCCACTGGATTGATTCAAACGCAGCATGCAGAATAAAAAAAGGTGACGTGGCAATGTAATTTACAAGCTTCAAATGACTATATTTTCTAAACCGAGTATCCGATTTGCAATCCGATTGAACTGTTGTGTTCTTTATCATTTAATCAACAAAACAAGACCACTGTTGACATATTTTAGTGCAAAAAAGAATATATATCATGTGGGCCCCACGTGTCATACTGTATCATCTAGGATCATTCTATCCTACCAACCAAACAAAATCATACATCATCCTATCGCACCAACCAAACATCATACTTGTATCATCTCATCTAGGATCATCCCATCCATCATGTACTCTCCCATTCCATTCACTCTGATTCATCCAACCAAATACACCCTAACTGGACCGATAGGATCGTGGTCTTGTTAGGTTTGTATGATTATGATAGATCTCCAACTGCATTGCTAGAGTTTATCGTCGTTTGCAGCCATCCCCAGCCACTTCACTTCCTCCTCTCTCCCAAATCAAAACTCCTCAATCGCGCGTACATGTCAAAAATTAAGTGTACGTTTACGTAGACTAAGGGACAGGGAGTAAAAAAAAATTATATAAGACTTGATTTTTGACATCTGATCGGTGTATTTTAGGGAAAGGGATTGGAGGAATGAAGTGACGGGAGGGAGAACAGATGAGCACAGAACATGTGAAGTGGAGTTAAGTGACATCTGTTAGAGCATCTACAATAGTTTGTTTCTTAGTTTGTTACTAAAAGGAGAGAGAGAATACTCAATCGAATAAAAAGAAACAAATCTTCTAATGGATTGTTTATTGAGCTTGTGTCTAATACTTTAATTGCTACAAGTGTGCATGATTCTTGATGATCAATAATGAAGTACCACTACAAGATGAACACCCCTTTACCAACGCATATATGCGTTGGTAAAAATCCAAATAAGTGTTGTTACGGTCTATACCAACGCATTTAATATGTGTTGCCATTGAGGCCGTTGCGATGGTCTATTACAACAGATAAACAAGTGTTGGTAATAGATATGAAAAGGCGCTGCTACTTCAGAACGGATATATTCAAATTGTAACTACACTTGTATGCGTTGGTACTTACCATGCATGGATGACTTTTACTATTTTGACAATGGATATAATTATATTGTCACAACGCATAGAAGCGTTGGTACTTACCATACACAGATGACTTTTGCTATTTTGGCAACGGATATAATTAGGTTGCTGCAACGATTATAAGTGTGTAGAAGTTAAAGTACAAAAAATCATTATTGGTTGTAGCATTGTAAAAAAGAACACTCATATATTAAAAAGAAATTGTTGCATTACATAGAGAACCATCCACATAAGACATGATATAAATATTTTGTTTGAACATCATTTCCTAACAGAATGAAATATAAACGTAATGAAAATCATCTGCCCATGTCACCATTCTCCACCTTCATTCAACATATTATCCATAGCATCATCCATTTATCTTATCAACCTACAATGAAAAATTAGAGTCCATTAATGCACCATTAGGAAGAAACAAAATCAAAACATTAAAGTAACAAAACTAAAAGGAGCATTGTATTATATTATTTTGATGCTCGACCATGTTCATGAGTTCCAAACAGTAGAGAAGTGAACTAACCTTGTATGCAGCAGAATTTTTCTTTCCATGTTGCACATTGTCATTCTGGACCAAAGTTTTTTTGTTTTATAATCAAAGACATGTCAGAAGATTGGCACATCCAATTAAACATCGATAATTGCAAATAGTACCAACATAATGTATTCCTACTCAACCACAATGAGTTCCGAACATTATATAAACTACGGACCTGCGTGCACCTTAGCGCGCGCGTGGAAGCTGAATAGTTAACTGTCACATTGTATTTATGGACTAAAACTATATTATGCCTTGCATCTTAATGCGGTTGTACCTTGTATCGATTATTTATTAAGGTCTAGTGGCATAATGATTGAAGGTTAGTAAACCACTAAATTCTCTAGAAGATATGTTCGATGCTTGCAGGTAATTAAAGTTTCCCATGTGTAAGGGCAGTCAAAACAATGGAGCAGTAGATATCTCTTATAATGTGTTTAGCTATTCCCATTTGTTCGCATCAATACCAATTTTTCATATTCCACCATCTACTCGTAAGGATTTATGGCTGCAAAATTGATCTTAATGATACTGAAGCATGTAACTATCAAGAATTTGAATGATTAAAATGCTAGACCTTGCTGTTGTGATGGGGGAGGTTGTTGCGTATTCCAAGCAGAAGCTCCGGATGCAGCCAACTGTTCTTCCGTTACCTTCATTAGTTCTTCGCTGCTGTAAGGTGCGGTTTCAGGCTTGCCATCTGAAAGAAGAGATGGATAGCAATTTTTTGTGACAAAATTTAGAGCGAGAAGCCTAGGGGTTAGAGAGATAGAGAGAAAGAGAGAGAGCTTTAAACTAAATTGGGCTTGATTTCATTAAAAAGAACATCAGAAGCGGTGAAATAAACTAACTCGGGTCGACAGCAGGTTGTTGGCTGTTATTCATGGTTGTGGGCCTATAATTCGTAGATGTCCAATTTCTCGTTCAAGAGTGCTCCTGAACTCCCTTGATACATCCTAAGTGCAGTAAATTATATTACAATATGTAACAGAATACTCAATCAGACAATCACATTGCAGCAAGTAAATCACGAACCAACCTGTAGCTCTCTAATGGTTGTGTGAGCACCCGGATTTATTAAGCTCATAATACTTAGTCATCCAATTGACCCTAGTATTATCAACCAAATAAACCCAGTCTCGAGAGATGTATACTCCCCAGAATGCAGTATACATACCTCACAACAAAAGAATGTATCAATTCCATACAACACATAGTACATAAGCAACAAACCAGAAGTTAATATTAATGAGGAATAGGTTATTACAAAAGAGGGGCCTTCTGGCCAAATAACAACAAGTACTACTAAGATAACAGCGGAAGCAAAAGTGCCATAGAGATGGCTATAACACAAAGCCAATCGGTGTGCCTTAACCCCTAGGCATCCGACCGACCGCCAAGCTAGTCGTCAAGAAGTCGCAACACATGGCACAAAAGTGACGCTCTTGGAGCTCACCTTCTTCCTCTGCAACAAAAGCCACAAAATGCCACAACCACGGGCAGATGAGTACATAAAGTACTCCGCAAGACTTACGTGTGAGATAACAGAACTATAAATAGCTACATGCAAGCTTTATTTAAGTGGATGAGGCTTTGGACTCATTTTAGCATAAAGCAAGTTTCATTTGCAATAACATAATAGATTGAAGGCAATTTGACAAAATATTTTTAATTGTTGAAATAACAACGAGATAATAACATAGTAACAACAACAAGATCAACCTGGAAGTGACTAACCCAAGTCACCACAACAATAGCATGAACATCCATTCATACCAACCCATCAAGTTTTAATTAAATGGTTGAGACTAGTTCTTGAACGACCTTACCAAGCATGTCCATAACCTAGGACGAGGCTATTCGAATAGTTTTAACCCTGCAGGGGTGTACCAATGTACCCACACGTCAGACCGCCTTTCCTTAAAGCACACTACCTTTGGTATGCTCAAGACGGCTAAGTCCTCACGAGACATTTCCAATGGGCGATGCTAATTTTGACCAAGACAACCCACGGGATAAGGACCCAATGGATGACCTAACCGGTCTCGCCAACGCTCCATTCCCACACCACACACACACACATTTTATCTTTAAAACACACCAACCGAAAGCGACCCAATTTAGCACCGCCCAAAGTACTTAGTCAAGAGAGGTCCCATATCCCCCTCGTGTGGTTAGCACGCAAAAGCACTTGGCTTAGTGACCCAAGTAACTCGGTCCTTAGGGACCCAGGCATACCACCACATTCCAAAAACCGCACCATCCATCCAATATGCCCAAGTCTAAATCAATCTTTTATTTTCAGTTTTTGATTTTACAAATTAATCAAAGCACAAGTGCTAGACATATAGGAGTAATAATCAGTTTTGAGTGATCAAGACCATCGACTAAGCCGATGATCGCCCATTACTACCGAAAACTAAGCATGTCTAAGCCATTTAAATCGAAACTACTAAGTGATAAGAGCTCATCCAACGAGCTCCCACCACAGCAAATAACCTAGGCTCATGGTAGTAGAGGATAAACAATTCCTACAGATTATGCAACTATAGGCTTGCTAGCGATATTTTAACACAAAGTAGCATGCATACATACAAGTAAAACAATATATTAAGCTTTAAAGTAATGGGACAATGATGGAAATGATCAAACTGCTTGCCTTGTTGTTGCTGGTCAATTTGTTGCTGAGGATCGCTCACGGGATCACCACAAATGTCGAAGCCTAACGGAAAGAAGAAAACAATCGATAAGAACGACGAAAACGACAAAGACAGCATAGCAAACGAACTCCAAACACTCTGAATTTTCTACAGCAGCAAGAGGGTGATTTTTAGGGAATTTAGCAACAAGAACCAATTGATTTGGATTCTTAATGCAAAAGTTATGAGCAAAACAAACCTGCTCAGCCCTAAAAATACCAAACTGCACTATTCACTAATTTAATTATGAGGCAACATTTTCTAGAACAGTGGTGACACTGAAATTTTTACTGCAAAGCCAGCACCTCATGAGATGAATAACACAATTGAGTTCATCTCATTTGGAGCTATTATGCACTTTCTACCATTTTTCAAAAACAAGAACTTGAACAAAATTATAATGCACAAGAACTCTTTTCTACAACAGCAACAAGATCAAAGCTAATTTTCACAGTGAGTTCGCTAATAGAGGAAGCCAACAAAGTTGGATTCACTCAAAACTAATCTACAGAGCATTTGTTATGTATTTTACAAGTTAGACATTATTTTGAGTGTACTTTTAAAGTTAGTTTTAAAACCTAAAGGTAAAACTGTGCTCTGGAGCTGAACTCAACTTACAATCATTTTTAGATTAAAGTCAAGTCCAAGACAGAGCTAACACAATTTGAATGACCTCATTTGGATTTAGAATGAATTAGTTATGATATTTTGAAGTTCATACCATATTTCAGCTTATAATCAAGACTTCACAGGAATTTCTAAAAACCACAAGGACATGGGAGGACATAAGCGGCTCAGATCACGCGGGGGAGGTCCTCAACGGTTGAGATCTTCCAAAGGAAGATCTAAACTATCAAGATCTCCCCGAGGAAGATCTACATCGTCAGGACCTCACAGGGGAGGTCTTGGACGGTCCAGATATTCCAAGGGAGGACTTTGATGGTCCAGATCGTCCGAGGAGGACCTTGACGGTCAAGATCTACCCGGGAGGTCATGAACGGCCGAGATGACCTAGGGAGGTCCTAAGGGAGGTCCTAACGCCACAGCACCTCCGAGGAGGTCAGGACGGCCACGACAGCAAGGGAGGTCTTGGACGCCAAGATCTCTGGGAGGAGGTCATGGACGCCCTGACCCAAGCACGCCGCTCGGACATGGAATAAATGCGCGAGACACAAAGAGGTCTCGCGCGGGAGGTCTTAAATGTGCGCACGGGAGGATTAAAGACATTTAAGACACGCTAATGATTATAATGATTAGAGCAAATGATGAGCGCATTAACTCGGCGGATCTCTGTCCTAAAAACGGCAACGGCGCTGCCGTTTTTGTCCGACAAAGACCCGAGCTCAAAGATGTGGTCATCGCCGGCGATACAGACCTCGCCGGCGACAACCAAAGATATCCCTGTGCGCAATAGTGTTGCGCACACCATGGGCTCACTCGACGGCGACGACGGCTTAAACGCCGGGCGAGCCGAGAGGACAAAGATGACCAAGACGGCCAAAATCCAAAATGCAAAAGGAAGCTCACGCGACATTCAAGCGCAGCGCCAATGAAAGCTCCGCAAGAAGATACATGCGGGTGCAAAGAACTAAGGGACTAACAGGAGGAGTACCGGAGGTCCCGAGTGCCGAGGAAGTGGAGGAAGGAAGGACCGTGTCGGGAGGAAAGGTGCTCCACTACCAAAGCTTCACTCAAGCTCCACTTTGTCCCTCTCGCAAATGCCCAACAAATCAAGTTAGGACTTGGTCCCAGAGGGTAGGGCACAAATGGAAGCAAGGAGAAAAGGAGGAAAACTCAGGGACCCTTGTCCACCGAGGAGCTTCAAGCTCCAAAGAATGGCGCCAAGGAGAGCTTGGTGGTTTCGAGCTCACAAGCACAGGGGTGCAAGTAAGGGGATAATGGTGTGCAAAGGAAGCCAAGGGAGGAACCCAAGGGGGGTTTTATACTTAGGGCACAGGAGGTCATGGACCACGGGTTAGGCTCACGGGGGCTTGGCCCAAGGCACGGTCTAGGGTTTGGACATGATGTAAAGTTGATAGGGGGACAGCCTTGTGCAGACTGGAGGGGCGGAAAGCTGAGCGGCAATTAATGCGGGTCAGCAAGGAGTTGTTTCAAGTACACAGTGGACAGCCTTCGCATTAAATCACTTGCTCAGGGCCACGCATGCGTGACCAAGGAAGGAGAAGAACAGGGGAGGTCATGTTGACCGTTGGATAAGCCCACGGGGAGGTCCTGGCCCTCCGATGTGGTTTTTGAACCGTTACGCCTAAATGACTGGGAGGAGGTCCCAGCCACACGATCAAGGATGGGGAGGTCATGGCCTCACTATTTCCTTAATGCGTATGCGCACGTGGGAAAATGGGGCAGGAGGTCCAAAGCGTTGGATCTCAATCCAACGGTGCGGACCTCCTGTGAGGTCTTAACCGCACATGAACTTAAGAACATGAGGGGGAGATCATGGCCTTTGGATTTAAATCCAAGGGCTACGACCTCACGTGCGCGGGGAGGTCGGATGCACACGAGGAAAGGAGGAAGTCGTGACCGTAGATTTTAATCTAACGGTGCACAACACGAGATGGGGGAGGTTGTGAGCGCTTAAAAACGCAGGGGGGTTGTGGGCTGTCGGATGTAAATCCAATGGCGCACAACAATTAAAGAGGAGGTCTGAAGTGCGATGATTTGCGGCTGAGGTCGTGGCCTTTGGATCTGAATTCAACGGCCACGACCTCAATCGCGGCAAAAGGGAGGTCTCGATAGTTAGGTTGAGAAGAGGAGGTCGCGACCATGGATTTTTGATCCAATGGCTGTGACCTCATGTAGGTGGGATGTGGACTTTGAGGTTTGATAATAAGGGAGGTCGAGCCGTGGATTTGATCCAATGCCAAGACCTAATGAGGTGGGAGGTCTGGCGGTGTTAATCATGAGGAGGTCGTGGCGGTTGGATGTTAATCCAACCATGCGACGACCAAGGTGGAGAGGAGGTCTGCTAAAGTGCAGACATGGTTGGGCTGGATCAGCTTTGCAAAGTGGCTAGCCCAAGGAACAGTGTAAGCTTTTAAGTTTAGTTTTTAACAGCTGAGACTTAGCAGAATTGTTTGAGATAGCAATCCAACTCCAAAATTCATGAAATTTTAACTGGAGCTTGCTGACAATGAGATTAACCTTACCTAAAATTTCCAGAGGTTATTATGCAATGCATTTTTCTCAGGAAATTCATTAAGGCTGTTCAAGGATTTGTTTTACCTCCACAATTTATCAAACAAGTTTTATAACTCATGATGTTTTTCAGAGGGGTCCCACATCAACTTTAGGACCAAGGAAAAAAATATTTCCAAATGTTTGGCACAAGATTTAGACAATTGGAAAATGAGTTTGACTTTTGGTCAACAAGAGCTTTGCGTTTTTGGATTACACAACTCTTGGACAAGAATTACATGAGTGTTTAGGGGTTTTCAAGGTGTGAGAAAAAGTTTTAATTTCTACACCTTAATTATATTTGAACAAACCCTGTTTATACATTTGGGATGTTACAGGTTGGTTGGAAAGCACACAAAGTCTTCCCAAAATTCCTGGCTACCTGCAAACAAGTAAGCAAGTGAGACCTAACCTACTGACGGTCTTTGTCCTAGCAACGCATGCAAAAACTTGGTTTTTAACAGTGCTAACTTGACATGATAATTTGGCAGGGAGCATATGCGAATGTTTATTCTCAAGTAAAAGAAAGCAGAGAGAACACATACGAAAAATCTAGACTCAAGAAAAAAAACATTCAGAATAGAACGTATTTCCATTTTATTGCTGATGGGCACACCAACTATTATCTTCACTCATTGCAGAAAAAGGAACATCTATTATTTTCACAATATTATTCTAGCTCGTGAACATAACTTATGAACACTTAGTTTGCCTTGAAATAAAGCTTTAGGTGCATGTGTGCAAGCAAATCCTTTGTAGGTTAAAAAATTATAGGCTCTGAAAAGTGAAAAGATGTTGATAATGCTGAGTAGAATTACTTAGAATAAGTAGAACAATAACAATAGAAAGATGGCGAGGCTTGTTGAGGAAGGTTTACCTCTGCTAGACCCTTGGGGCCAAAAACCGGCAAAGCAGCCACTCCAATGACCAGAGCTTCGGGAGCTCCAACACCAAATAAAGAAGCGTAAACACCATTTCTGCGACTTGTTCTTTTGTACATGAAGGAGCTATCATGTATATAGAGAAGAGAGAGAGCATAAAGAATTGGGTCGCCTCTCATGTAGTAACATGAGAAATAAGAAACATTGTACATGAAGGAGCTATCTATAGGAACATTTTAAAAAGACAACTCATTGTAGAAGCTGTCTTTAATGTTGTCTATAGATGATATGGAGTAATACTATAGACATCGGGTCATGAACAAACTGTTACAAGAATACCTAATTATTTAGCTAAATAGGTGAGCACCTAGGTGAACACTAAAGATACTGATTGGTGGATGATCGGTGGATGCGCATTATCGTACCTATAGGACAAAGCTTGTTCCTGTGGACGAACTCAATTAAGTCCTTCATGTATTCACCATTACGTAATGACGTGATTGATCAACATGCTGGATACAAAGTATATATGGAAGAATACAGAGCAGAAACTAATAACTACGGAAAATCTCAGGAAGAGTTTCTGGATAATATTGAAGAAAAAAGTAAATACTACAAGTGGAACTCTAATTACCTGCAAGCAGCGAACATATCTTTTAGAGAGGCCATGTTCATTCAAGGTGTGGTGCTTTAGCTTTTTCACTAGTTGATGTGATGCTGTCACAAACCTAATAGTACAAAAAAATGTCTTCACATCAAATAGAATAACGAAAAACAGGCTAACTCCGCATATAATGAGTTACATTTGTTTATGATCTATCATTGCAAAAAATAAAATGATTATTACAGACGGTGGCATAGTGGGTTCAATAACATGTTGCAAATGGTTTATGATCATTGTTTGATACCCCACACAGCCCATTTTCGATGGTCGCAACTTGGTATTTCGGGCAACTTGCGCAGATGGGTAACCTAAAAAACAGAGCATGCATATAAGATGAGATATGAAGGCACATATTTATATTAAGGCATAACAGGGTCACAGGGAATATAAACCAGAGAACTACCGTACAAAGCACAATAGACAAGGATTGTCATGAAGCATGGTTTAAAATTTGATATGCTCTTGTGTTTTCAGTGTGCAGCTATGTGGAACTCCAGTGCATAGATCAGAAAATGGATAGGAAAACAAATAGCTCTGAGAGGAGTAAGGTGGTGAACACATGAGGCATTTCACACCCCAATTACCTGGGACCAGCAATGTCCATTCAATTAAGTTATCCCTTATAATAATTAGAATTATAACATATAGACAACTATCATCTAAAAGGTGCCAACCATATTATATCTATGTGGGCAACAACTAATCCACAATTCATGACTCTTAATCAAGTTTAGTAAAGTAAAACAGAATCGCATGGTGTTAGAAACCTGTGAAAAGAATGCAACTAACCAAGTCAATTCTGAGAGGAAAACCATTTTGTGAACGATATGAACAATCATAAGTAGGAGATATGACCCAGCATGAACAATTCAAGTCATACTATACAAATTGTTCTAACACGGAGGGAGGATCGCTTCAATTTGTTTGCCTTCTCAAAGATCAAAGACACAGAGGGTGTACAAGTACTTGGAGTAGCGCACCTTGAACTTGACGACATCTTTGCTCCTCTTGATTTTCACAGATCTTGCATCCTTCCTCCTAGTAGTAAGCAGGAAATCCTTGATCTCATGGATCTGCTTCGGCTGCAGCAATAACTAGAAATAGTATAATCAGAGGATGCCAATCAGTGGAAGGTAACCTACAAGTACTACCATAAACTAACATAACCTAGGGAAAAATCTCACTCTCTCTACGGCATTTCAACAAACATGTCATGAGCAAAGTGGGTCACACAAACATGCAATGCTTAGGACCCTACCACCGTGCTTAATCTATCTTAAGAACAAATGAAACCAAATCCCCAATAGGTGACCTCTAAATCAACCCATCTAATTAGAAGCTGGCCACCGCCGCTGTTGCCAATCGCTGTTGTTGTAACGCCACACCACCAAGGCGCCGGCCGAAAGAAAGCGGCGGCCCACAGGGCGAGAGCGTGGGCGCAGCAATGAGGGAGCAGGGCAGTGAGCATGGGCGTGCCAGGGCCAACGAGGAGGCGGCGCTCGACACCGAGACACGTGGGCGAGCCGAGGAGGGCTAGGCCGACGTTGGGGTGGAGGCGATCACATGGCGGCGCCATGGGTGGGCCGAGCCAAGGAGCAAGCAGAGGGAAGGCGATCGGGAGAGGATGCGAGGGCGGAGAGGAGCAGGTAATGGCGGGCGGTGGCGCGGCCGAGCCGTGAAGCAAGGGAGGAGGCGCCATGGAGGGGAATGGGAAAGGGCACCGCAACCAGAGGAGGAAGTTAAGGGGTGGGGGTCGGTTAGTGCTTTTACCTCTTGACTCAAGAGTGGGAGATGTGGAATCTATTAGGCATTCATAACTTATTCCACAACACAGCCCATAAACCCATTTGCAACGGATGTTAGTTCCGTTGCTAGCTATCTGTTGGTGTATGGGTGTTCTTGTAGTAGTGTACAACTTTGTGGCCTACATGTTTTAGCTTATTTATCATATCAATAATGAAGTCGGGCTGCACAAATGATCTGGTGGATATTTTGCTTTAAGACAGTGGGACTCACAAAACGTGTTTTTAGGTAACAAGTAAATCTCCAATAGAGTATTTGGTTGTTTCTTGTGTCTTGGTATTAACAATTTGCTAGTTTCTTTATCTACAAATAACATCACCTTCTCTCCTCTATATCACCTAAATATTGATATGGTAATATCTTAGTAACAACTGACGTAAACTGTTGTAGATGCTCTTAAGTGCTGGAGCCTGAAGAGAGAAGTAGAGACGGAGGCGTGAGAGATTAGGGGCTGTTTGTTTTGATTCCTGGCCAACTTGCCTGGCGCTAGCATGCAGGCTGGGAGTTCAACTGGAGACTGTTTGCTTGGTTTCCTGGGTATAGCAGCTAGCCAGGCAGGGAAGGCTTCCAAGCGTTGAAAATAAACGCCTGAGCCAGCAGCTTCCATCCACCACTGTATCTGCGATCCAACGATCTATTTTTCATTCACCAATTCCAGGCATATGTTTTCAACCAAACAACTCATCTTCAGGTTTGTCTGGCTAAAAAAAAATTATCAACTTTTCAGACTATCTCCAAGCACCATTTTTTTCAGACATAGAATTCAGATCACCAACCAAACAAGCTCTAGATGACGTCTACCGTAAGTATTATCCTTCAACCTTCTATCCTTGGTTAGCTGGTGCTCCCACGCGCCGTGCTGTGTGCCTGTGTGCAGTGCTCTCCGATCCAACTTTCAAGTCCATCATCACCTCGAGCCGCTCCCCTTTTGGCTAGTGAGCTCTCTCACATCATTCGGCCTCCTCTGCTCCTATCCAGATTGCGTTGGCCAGCAATTTCATAGCGCACGCTGCCTCTCGGATTCCCCGGCCGCGCCTCCGCCTCCCCAGCCACGGGGATAACCACCCGCCACAGCCGCCAGCGCGGCGGCTGATCCCAGTGCTCCCGGCGGCCGCCTCGGCTACCAGAGGCCGACAGCGCCACTGCCGCTCCTGCCGGCCGCCGGGAATCTGAGGTCGGGGCTTGTGAACCCCGGAGGGGAATAGGTCGCCGGCGAACTCAGCTGCCGTCGTCGTTTCGCCGGTGAGTCCCGCTGTTACCATCGTCTGTCGTCTTGTACTAGAAAGAACTCCTGTGCAATCTCAGCCTGTTCTATTCCAATTCTTTCATGCGTCCATGCTTGGCTTGGATTAGTTACTTCTCTAATCCAGAGGATTCGTAGACGTTTGTGCCGATGTACATTTGCGATTTTTTTTTTTTTGGGGGGGGGGGGTGTCAAATTCTCAACCCAAATGCTGAGCAACGCTTACATTAGACTAATTTTCAGGGCGGATAAAGACAGGGCGAGATGCTGAGTCCGTGCGATTGCTTCCTTCATGCTCCCGCGCTGCCGCTGAATCCATTATCGAATCTTACGGCTTCGGCTCCCGGAGCTCGCCGGAGAGATAAAAGTATCAACTTCCAGAGTAACGCGGTATCTGCGCCAGCAAGAACCGCCGAAACTTACCCCAATTTGGTTGTTCCATGCACGGTTTCCAGACAGACTGCCGAAAGGAAGAAGAAAGGCAGTTGGGCCCATTACGGTGGGTCGCTTCCGGCAATGTTGGAGGCACTGGAGCGTGTCCAGGACATCAGGGTGGCGCTCTGGCCGTGGAAGGACACGCTGAGCAACCGGGAGAGGACCATCATCCTCAAGGAGCAGAAGGATTGGGAGCGGGCAATGGAGATCTTTGATTGGTTTCGCAGGGAGAGGTGCCATGAGGTCAATGTGATTCACTATAATGTTGTTCTCTGCGCGGTTGGGCGGGCGAGGAGATGGGACCTTGTTGACGGCATATGGAACGAGATGCATTCTTGTGGCGTGGAGCCGGACAATGCAACATACGGCACACTGATTGATGTGTATTGCAAAGGGGGTAGAGAGAGTGCGACATTGATTTGGCTTGGGGACATGTGCAAGCGGGGTTTGGTGCCTGATGAGGTCACTATGAGTATTGTCCTTCAGGCACATAAGAAGGCAGGAGAGTATGAAAAAGCCGAGCTTTTCTTCAAAAGATGGTCCTCGGAGTCAGATAGAAGGATGGAAGGACATCCTTGCTATAGCTTGCATACTTACAACACCTTGATTGATACTTATGGAAAGGCCGGGCAGCTTGAGAAGGTATCAGATACGTTCAACCAAATGTTGAGAGAAGGTGTTGCGCCAGATGTTGTTACATTCAACACCATGATTCATGTTTGGGGTAAAAACCATAGAATGGAGCAAGTAGCTTCTTTGGTGAGGATGATGGAGGAGTTCCAGTGCCTTCCTGACACTAGGACTTATAATATACTGATCTCACTGTACAGAGAAAGCAATGATATTGATGTTGCAGAGTACTACTTTTGGAAAATGAAAGTGGAAAAATTGGTGCCAGATGTTGTGAGCTGCCGCACACTCTTGTATGGATACTCTATCAAGGGCATGGTCGCTAAAGCGGAAGCCCTTCTTAAAGAAATGAATGAGAGGGATCTGGTGATCGATGAATACACACAGTCAGCTGTGACGAGGATGTATGTAAATGCTGGGATGCTTGAGCAAGCATGGCGTTGGTTCGAGAAGTTCCATTATCAGATGAACTCCGAGTGCTTTTCTGCAAATATCGATGCATTTGGGGAGAGAGGATACATAATCCTTGCAGAGAAGGTTTTTATGTGCTGCCTAAAGAGGAAGATGCTAAGTACTTGTGTTTGTAATGTTACAATTAAAGCATATGGGTTAGTAGAGAAGTTTGATGAGGCCTGTGAGATAGCTGATGGCATGGAGAGGTATGGCATTTTGCCTGATTACTTGACTTATAGTTCTCTCATTCAACTTCTGTCAACTGCTAAACTGCCAGGGAAAGCTTTCTACTATTTGAGAAAGATGCAAGCAGCAAAATTGCTGATTGATTGTGTTCCGTATTCTGTGGTAATTAGTAACTTTGCTAAGGATGGCAATTTACACATGGTTGAGTACCTATTTAGAGAAATGTTCACTTCGGGGATCCAAGCTGATGCTTATGTTTACTCTATTGTAATTGATGCCTATGCTGAAGTTGGAAATGTCCGGCAAGCTGCAGCATATTTTGGTTTAATGAAAAAAGCTGGTTTATGTGAGAGTGCTATGATATACAATTCTTTGATCAAGCTCTACACAAAGGTGGGGTATCTTGCAGAGGCCCGAGAAACTTACAAGCTTCTGAAATCATTAGATACTGACACCAACCTTTATGCATCGAACTGTATGATTCGCCTCTACAGTGACCATTGTATGGTGAAGGAAGCACGTGAGATTTTTGAAAATTTGAAGGTTAGGGGAAGTGCAAATGAATTTTCACATGCGATGATGGTGTGCTTGTACAAGAAAGTTGCTCGCTTTCATGAAGCCCACAGGATCTCTAAGGAAATGCAAGCTTTAGGACTTCTAACACAAGCATTAAGCTACAATTCTGTGATTCAAATGTACATATCTGGTGGAAGAATGGAGAGCGCTGTTAAAATATTTCAGAAGATGTTGGCATCGAAGACACCACCAAATGATGCAACATTCAAGGCACTAAATGTGATTTTAGTGAAAAGTGGAGTTTCAAAGAACGAGACTAGAAAGTTAGAATTGCTCAGAAGAAATAGCACTCATGATTGCTTGCGTCAATGGTACACGGCACTATGTTCAGTTGTAAGATCAGGTGGGAGTTCTTTTCCACATATTATTGATCATTCTGACATGGACAATTTCAAGAATAGCGAAAGGAATACAAGAAAGCAAGAAACTTAAGAAAGGATTTCAATTGGTTGAAAAATCTTAGATGTAGATACACCACAGTGATGATCCATATACAAAACTGTACACGGAGAGCACACATGTCATCCTCGGAACAAGAACTCTGATCATCGATTTACTGATGCACTGAGATTTTGCAGAAATATATTTCACATGAATCGTTTTAGTTTACTGAAGGTCAGTGTTATTATATCAGAATATATTGTACACACTTTACCAACATTGAGCTTTTTTTTTGCTATTAAATGGAACCTCTGCGGATTATCTGACTACTACAAAGATTCAGTATTCTTGACAATCTCCAACACAGTACTGATTTGTTTAAGCCATGAATCAACACCTTTTTGTGAATATATTTCATTTCTAATTACTATATTACAGATTACTTGGAGTTAGTAAATTTTTTATGACGGTATGTTGCTTCTTGAGGTGTCTTATACATAATTCCTTCCTGAAAATTTTCTAATATGGTGGAAATAGTAGTTTTCCTAATTGTATTACAGATTCTTCTAAAGTTTCTCTATGATGTTGTGTTGCTTCTTGAGGTGTCTTTACATAACTTCTTCCTGATAAATATGCACCATATTTTTATTTTGTTATGCTTTTACCGAGGACTGTACTCAATACATGTTAAATTTACAATTGAAGGAACTAGAAAAAAAAACCAATTCGATGGTAAAGTGCATCTGCATTCTAGCTTTCAGACAAGCACGTGTTTCAGTGGTAATATTGGACTAGACACGAATTCTATACAACTGATCAGTGAGAAGCTTGAGTTCTCAGGTATGCAATTCACTGACCAAGCAAGCATGATGGATTTAAACTGTTGGTTTGCATCTTCACAGGCCCTAACCAGCAACATGCATATTTCAAATGCTGCACCATAGGTGGTTTTCAGTAATCTTGGACTAGTCAAGGTTATTGTCTCAATATTTGCGTTCAGCACATCTGTATATGGGGGTGTTACAGGCTCTACATTGTACAATTTAGTTTTCTTGTATTTATTGTCTAACTTGCTTTCTGCAGCTATGGTGTACATGCTGAAAATTCAGTTTCAGCAAGAACAGGATGGCATGGTGCAATGGAAGTGGACAGCAACAGCCTCAGGTCAATAATACTCAGCAAGTTTGGCATGCTGTGTATTCTTCCATGGAAACACTGCATTTTTCAGGTTATACAGCAATTTGGATGACTTGGGTAATGGCATAATGCAAGCTATTCGCATGGTTGACAATCAAGGGGAAACACATGATGGTTGGCCGAGAGGATACTGGTCAATTTTGCGGCAGGCAGCAAAACATCTGCGCACCTGCTGATGAGCTACCCATAGTAGCAGTCTGTATGGTATGAAACCCTGTCTTGGATAAGGATGAAATTAATAACTCGTTCCTTCAAGTAAAACCTCATTATAGTCATTACAGGCCTGGTGGATGGATAATAGAAACAACCAATTCCTTGGAATGGATTTTGTACTGGTACTGGCTTTCTGATTATAGCAACAATACAGAGTAGAATATATGGCTAGATTGAGACTCCGCGCAATTGATGTTGATACTTTAGACTCAGAATTTGGATTGCAAAAGGGTGTCTATGGATTGAGGGTCCTGCTGCTCTGCCCCTTCATGTTTTAGTTAATCCCGCAGCTTAGGGTGTTGCCGCCTGTTGTTATGATGAGTTGTGAATCTCCTTTTCAGGATGTGTGTGAGATGTAAAATCTTTTTGTATATGCTCGTCTTCCTACTAAGAAGAACACACACAACTCTTCTGCAAGTTATTCATCAAAAAATAAAAGCGCAAGCTTGCCTCTGTTGTTTTTAACAATACCTGTGCCATATCATTCCTGCATGTTCTTGCTTATCCTGTTCTTGTTTCTTCTGAATTGCCAAATCATGGAACACCCCACATTGCTGATCGCTACTGCTACTGCTACTGCTACGTGTCGATCATTTGTTATAACATCCATGTGCAACATATTATTTAGCTCTTATTTGCTGTTTAATTGATTGTTTGTTGAACCGGACATGACAAATTGTACACTGTTTTCGCAAAAAAAAAACCCTCCCCGCTGTTTCTGAACTTGTATATCGTTGTATGCATCCAAGCAGCAAGAGCACCGCTCCGGTGGCAGTCGCGAGATGAATGCGCTCCGAGGAAGAGAAAGGGAAGAAGTCATCATTACTGGCCTGGATTCACGATCCCATCAATGATGCACTCTATTTAAAGCTACCCCTGCTAGTTACTGAATGCTCTGCCTCTGCCACTGCCACTGCAAGCTCCCTCCACGCCAAGCTGAGCTCCTTTGCTTCTCCTCGCCGCCACCATCACAGCTCATGAGTCATGACCACGCCTCGCCCACCTCGAATCACTCCCCCATCCCGCGTTCCTGCTGCGCTGACAAGACGCCCCGTCGCCTCGAGGTCCGCGCCCTCCTGTGCGTCTAGCCTCCCCGCCTCCGATCGAGCTCCCCCTCTCGCCGGCGGCGGCCGTGTCGTTCCGGCGACGAGCCGCGGGGTGAGCATCGAAATTTACCGTGCTGCCCCTGGGCGTGTCCCTTTATTACCCCTCGGGCTTCGGGCCCCATCAGTTTCCGGGCAGAGGGAGGGGCAGAAGGGTCAAAGCGAGGCGGCTGTGGAAATTTACCCTCGTATCCTCCTTGCGGGGCCCATAGGCGCTGCGCTGCGTCTGGTGGAGCGCCCCGTCGTCCTGCGAAGGGGTAGGAAGGTAAAATCACTGCGCCGCGTTCGCGCGGGAAGTCCGGAAGGGCGGGCAGTACTTCTACCAGTGTGTATCATCGTTCGCTCTGTTTTATACTGCTGCTGCTCCCCCACTTTCGTTTTGGGGGTTAGGGTTTCGTGTTCGCCCCGCCTCGCCTCGCCTCGCCTCGCTGCGGGGGCGGTGTCGCTGTCCGATCGGATGCTGCTGCTCGCTCGCGCGTCGCCGCCGTTCGAGATCTGAGCGCGCCTCGTCGCCCCGCACTCTCGATTGGGTCGGTGCCGGGGCTTCGGTATCGAGCTCTCCGGCCGGCTCGAGCGCGCTCGCAGGATGCGATCGGCTCCGAGGTATGTCGTTCCCACGCTTGCGTTGCTGTGTGAAGGTTTTTTTTCATCCGAATGTTTGTGTTCGCCTTTTGTGGCTTGGCGGTGTCGTGCGCGGTGGTTTGGGGGAATACTTTGCGATAACTTTGGGGTCGCGTTGATTACGAGTGGAATGTGCCGTGATGTTCTGTTATCCTGCCAGTATTCACTGTTCATGTGAAGTTTTTGTTCTAAATTTAACTATTTGTGGCACCTCTTTTGGGGGTTTTGTAACGTGTGGTGGCAAAACAGGCTGCTTGGGTGGCATTGGAGTTTTTAGGATGGTCCATTTGGAAGTAGGGTGGGGAGCGCCGCCACATTGGTTGGATAGAGTGTTGTTACTCTGATGAACAGAACATAGGGTATGCAGGGCCCACATCCTCCTGTGGTGATCGCTCTCTGCTTTGTTGGAATTTCGCAACATGCACATCAGAGGTTTATGTTGGACTGCTAATATTTTACTCTCAGTTTGTTTTAAGTAGTCTCAATTTTAACTTTTCACTTTTGTGGGGCTTAAGTTTTTGATCGCTCGGTATGTTTGAAATGAAGCTGTAATAGAGATTGTGTTAGGACTGTGGCATTCGAGCGGCGTGAATTTATTTTTGACCTTGTTGGCCTTAAGTTTGTGATAAATCTGAATTTTGACATGAAGCCATAATAGAGATAATGTTAGTATTGTGGCATTCTAATGGCAACAATCTAAACAACTCAATCCCAACTGGCTTTTCAATATACATGTTTTATATGGAACTTTTGGCATTTCTACTTTAATAGGCCGCTCCCTAGGTTTATACAGATGAATAACTCTATTGCTGGTTATGTGTTTGCTACTCTGAATTCTGCTGTGTTTCATTAATCTAATGAATCCAGAACACTTTACAGCATCATCTCACCCTAGGTTTGCGTCAAATATGGCTGTGTAATTAACTAGATCTGCAAGGTGGATTTCATGGTATGATGGTAGTGGGGTTGCATAAGCTACCATTAAAGGCCACATCCTGCGTACTGTCCTATATTTTAGATAAGTTGACAGCATACGATCTTTGGTATGCTTACCTTTGATAATTTGATGCAGTGACAACAAGTTAAATGAGACAATAACTTAGGATGGGATTGAAGATGCATATGTTGTATTGGTCATGGATGTAAGGATTGCACATTCCTGTTGATACTTCTGAATTGCATTTAGTTATATTGATTATCATTAGCGTCCAGTTTAATGTTCATGATCCTTCTCTCTTTCTTTCCATGAAGTCTCAGAACAAATATTTATCACTCATGAAAGGAGGCAAAGTATAACTTCTGCATCTGGTGCATTTAATTCTTCTTTTCCTGAGGGTGTTCGTGATGTTGTTTTCCCCCATTGGTGAGTGCTTGTGCATTGTGTTATGGATTTAAGGTCTTGATTTGCACTTTGTAGGTTCTTACTATGAGAAACATGCAATTTTCAAATGCTGCATCATGGACTCTTTCCAGTGTCCCTTTTGAATTTGTGAAGGTACCAAGTATCCTTTTAGAAGCTGAAAATTTTGCTGAGTTTAAGTATCTAATAACTATTCTTAGCTTCATTGTTGATGAATTTATATTTCTGGCATTTACTGTGTTTGTGGTGTTCTGTTTTCTGTTCTTGATTGTTTTGGATTCCCACATCTTTGTAAGGTGGTGCTTGAGCCAATTGAGATGGAGAGGTATTGGTAGTGGTAAACATTATAAAACTAGATAATCAGACTCGAGCATTTGTAAATTCAACTATTCAAAACGAAAAACAATTGGTCTAAAATGTGGGTAAAAAATGGTGTGGAAATTGCCTTAGCTCTTCGCCCCTTCCTGTGATTTCCTGTTTTGAGACTGTCAACTGATGCTCTATAGGTCGAGCGAATATATGTTACTTGATTGATCTAGCTGACAAATGGAAATATTATAGAATATTAATAGTTAAAGCTAAGGTGGCAAATGGACTTGAAAATTGGATCGGAGAGCACTGCACACAGGCACACAGCACGGTGCGTGGGAGCATCAGCTAACGAAGGATAGAAAGTTAAAGGATAATGCTTACGGTAGACGTCCGATCCCTCGTGAAATTTCGGACGGCGTTGTTCACCTATTGTGCTTATGTTTACTTTCTTGTTATCATCTAATCTCAGGCCATGCTTTTCTCCTGGACCTTGCCTGAGTTTGATATTGTTAATTGTTACCCTGGCCCTTGTACGATTTTGCAACAGTATTTCTTTGCTGCAGCAGCTCATGCCTTTGACTGTCAGCATAAGAGGTCTCCAAACCTCAGAAAAAGTTTTTATTTATTAAATCCTTGCTTGTGAACCATTTGTACCTGCTTATTCCTCCTTGTTTATTGACATTGATCCTGGAGCTGCCTGTTGCAAATATCATTGCTAGTTGTTTTTGCACTAAGAATTGCTGTATGCTTTTACCAACACCACTGCGCTAAGACATTTTGGTTCTTCCTTTTTTAGGGTAAGGCAATGGAGAATGGAACCAAGGCGGTTGATGTTAGGGAAAGGCAACTCAAGCTCATGGAAGAATGTATTGCTGCAACGATCCCGACCCTTGTACATACTGCCCTTCTCTCGGGCTTGGCAAACGTAACCTGAGGCCCCTCAGGCCAAGCCCCAGCGCAGCGACCTCTCGTAAGAGAGGATCTTCGTCTGCACGTGCCCATCAACAACTCCTGCAACTGTTCTCCACTCTAACACTGATGAACTCATCTGGGTGACTGCTACTCCGTTCTGGATGAGCTCTGGTGATACCTACCTAAGTACTATATAGCCATCACTAATATTCTCCCTCTGTTTTCTTTCCTTTTTGCTGGGTTTTATTTTGCTGTGCCCTTCTCGAAAGGTGCACTACTGTTGCAAGTTCATGTACTGTTATGTCCAAAAGAAGTGTACTTGAAGGTTGTCCTGCCTGTTAACTTTTGGTGTGTTACTTGTGCACTTGGTATGACTAGCTCCTTTTGGTTGGCTGTCGTTTTTTGAACCAATTTATAAGCTGAAAATTGGTGGATAGGAGAATGCTTGTTGCAATCACCCTGTATTATTTGGTGTTGTAAGATTGTAGAAGGCCGTTCTTATGACTGATTTTGTTTGCAGCTGTTGTTGCGAGGCAAAGTTGGGTGTTGCGCAACATATCTGCCGATGGATTGATCCGCAGATAATGATGCGCTTTCCCGTCGGCAGATAATGTGCTTTATCATTCTCCTTTTGACAAGCAGAATTCTTCGTGGGAATTCATAGCTGTGGTCCTCTGCATCGTATGCAATGACATGTCTCTGCACTACATTAAATGATGTTGACGTCTATCCTGGATAAACCTGGGTCCAGACGTCTGGTACCATAGTATGGGCCTGTGCCTTTTTAGCCCATTTGTCATTTCTTTTCCTTTTTTTAAGAACTAGTACGGTGGTCCGTCCATTTGAGTGACTATATTTGTTTGCTTTTTAGATTGTGTGGTTATATTTGTTTCAAAGTTTATAGTATCAAATTATATAACTTAGATGATTGATAATATATTTACTTATCTTATCTTGTAGGCTTTTTAGATTGCATGGCTAGATTTGTTTCGAAGTTATCTTGTAGGCCATTTAAAATTTTAAGATATACTAAACATTGGAAATGACAATAGAAGTTTGAACGAAAATACAACCAACCTCTTCCACAAATTGCACCAGTTCCTACCATTGTCGTGGTACATGCAAACTCCACCATTTATACCAAGATTTTTTTAATCAACATTTAGGCCTTTATGTCTTCATGTAGTATCAATGTAGGCTTCTAACGCAACCACCTGCGAACTTCTGAAATCAATCACAGGCTTAAATGTGCAGCCGGTGGAGATGGTTGCCTCTAAGCTGTTTGTGCAGTGCTCTAGACAAAAGGGCCTTCTTAAAATCTACAGACACTTGCTTAATTATCGCAGTACTGTTCTATAATTCTTATATATGTTTGATGATACGTTCTTTCTTTAAGAAGGGCGCAGTTGGTTATCAAAATTATCTTCAACGCTTAGCAACCAAGATGTCACGGGATCAAATCTAGGGAAATCCACCCATCTAACATGCAGTTAGTGGTAGTCGAACCAGGGCCTTTAGCCAGTGGCGGAGCCAGGGAAATTCCAAAGCCCGGGCAAGCCATGCCTGTGCCCAGCCGCTTGTTTCTCCGGCTCCCGCTCCGTCGGGTTGCCGCTCGGCGGTTGCAGACTCTACAAAGAGCCCAGCCGCCGCTCGGCTTACGCTATGCTTGGGGAAAAGAGAGCAAACGAGAGAGAGAGAGAGAGAGAGAGAGAGAGAGAGAGCTCATCGACACACTGACGGAGAGAGACCCCTGCTCCCGCCGGCCGCCGCTTGTGGCTCGTCTTCTGCTGCCCAGGCCGCCAGCGCTCATGCTTGCTGGCTGCCGCTTGTGCTTGGGAGTTCAGGAGTTGGGGAATGAGACAAGAGACAGAGAGACCAGTAGTTGGGGTTGGGGTTGGGTTGAGGAACCAGCAGGCAAAGCACGAGCTTGAGGCCCAGGAGGGGAGCTAGCAGGCCAACAAAGCCCGGGCAAGTGCCCGGGAAGCAGGGCCCTTGGATTCGCCCATGCCTTTAGCCACAACACACTGGTTGGAGTAGCCACCTGTGGGTTTGTTGATACAACTTTACTCGAGGTATTTTACAGGCCTTTTGGTTTGTGTACATAACTGATTACAGCTATGCCCACCTGAGGCATGCCGCTCTTTTTGTGCATTGAATTGTCGTTCTACAATTTAGCACATAATTTGTACAACTGCCTCAAAACCAGTCATATATGGCAGCCCAAATTTTGGTTCTGAACTAAATAATAGCCTGTGTCATGTACTGCTATCATACTAATTTTCTGGCTAGATTTTTTTCTTCCAAATCACTTTTATGGCCAGCTTTGGTCAGAGCCACATGCCAAACTTGACTTTGTTTCTCTTTCAATTTATGGTTTACCATAGCATAGTATGCAATTTTGCATTTCTGATGTCAATGTTAGTGCAATACCAAATCATCTATCAGCAAAAGTGTTATGATATTATCACGTTTCTATGAATTTGTCATTATTGGTTTCTGCTTTGTACATGCTTTTGCCTTTCATTGAATTGGTTTAGCAATGTCCTGCTTGTTTTTGTAGTCTAGACCGTAGACGATAGGACTCATTATTCTACTTAGTTTGTGAGTTGTGTTGTATTGTTGTTTTATCCTGCAGAAAATGTTTTCAACCTTGTCAGCTTTCCTGAAGTAGGATGTTACCACCCTCTTCAGATATCACTCAAATCAACACTGATAGATCGTGGGATTACAGAGGGTAGACTGGGATGGATAGAAGAAGGAGGCGGGGATAAAGAAGAACTAGAAGGAAGGTTCGGGAAGTAGTCTTTGGCCATTACAATTTTCATGCCTCTCCAGATTGTCCCCAAAGAACATAAGTACCCCCAATCCCAAAGGAACAGACAAGTGGGCCCTCCGAATCAACTTCCCCAGGAAACTCATTCCCTACGAAACCCACTCATCCACCGTATACCGATCACACGGTTGGCGTTTGCGCCCACTGATCCTTTTGCCTTGTCGACAACCAGTGGTCCCCTGTTCATCGTCATGTTCTTCAGAGTAGTTGCCCGGGTCTGTAACATCCTCCCTCCCTTCAAAACCGGCTTGACCCCAAGCCGGTGCATGCGGAAAACGGCTCTTCAGCTCGAGGAAATTCTCCCAAGTAGCTTGCGCCGGTGAAGATCCCACCCACTGGACCAACACTTGTGTTACCGAAGTCGATCCCACGCGATGAAGTCAACAATCCAGCACCTTGTCTGGCACTCGGTCTTCTGCCGGTTTAGGCAATCCTTCTTGCACAACCTCTCCTGGAGACAATGCTTTCTTCAATTGAGATACATGAATGACAGGTTGGATTCTGCACCTCGCAGGTAATTTGAGCTTGTACGCCTGTTGGACCCGGATTTCGAGAATCCAAATCCTTTGTGAAAACACTGTGCTATTCCCTGGATCAGTAGTGGCACTCACAAGCACGTTGCTGAATCATTCATACAAGGCGTGAATTAAGCATTCAAATTTATTACAACACGGAGTGACATAGACAACGTTGGGTCGAGTTTTACAAAAGGGGCAGAACAAGGCCAACTTGTTTACATTACATAAAGCAACGTAAACTACAGTGGAAGCAAAAGGGGAGTAGGGCTCATCTCACCACAGGCAAGTGACTGGGGCAACCTATGTACGACGGATATTAACCAAGAGCTGGATAATATCGGCTGTACGCAAGCACCAACGAGTCCACTTAGACTGGGACGAGACCTAGACTATAGAACTATACTACTCTTCATCGTTTCCTTGTCCACCAACTTCTGGGTCCTCGTAATACGCGTAGTCTCCTTGGTCTTCATCCTCTGAAGGGTTTGGGGGAGAGCGAGAATGAGCGCAACTTCCATGCTCGCGAGCCAACACACAATGCAATAATATATATGCAAGGCTAAACAAGGATGGCTCAGGTTATTTTATTTGCCAAAGCAATCTTTCCAATTAAACATATTTACAAATTCCTATCAATTAGCATTTTAACAAATTGCATTTTGTTAAAGAGAGTAATTGTGCAATATTTATTCTAGTAGAGGTTCCCTCCGTCGGAAACTCTACACCATGCATCTTTTGATTGGAGCTACCTCCAATTACCACCACTGCTGAGCTTGATGACTTAGGTAAAATCCAACGTAGGGCTAGATGAGCCCTTCCACATTTTTCCATTCCACCCACAAAGTTTTTGAAATAGAACTAACTCAAGTAAGTTCCCATGTCCGCCTTTGACCGTAGGCACGACTGTTTAAACAGTTTTAGACTCTGCAGAGGTTGTACATTGTATCCACAAGAGATAGTCATACTCGTTATCCCACATGATTCCGTAGTCAAGTGGTTGAATGACCGTCATGGTAACCTTTCAAACTACCTTGCCCTTTCCGTCATCTAACCCGCATGGGGTTACGCCCATACGTTGTGTGGGATCGTTGTACCGCAACGTTGGGTGTAGTTTTGGACTACCCACAACCACTGGCAACCTCACCCATTCAAGCTGGATGTACCGCAAGCTTGCGCATTTCCCTTTTTCCATCCCGTGAGACACATTCAGGGTTTAATAATTTTACTAAGCCAAGTTGCACTTTGAAGACTTGTGGTTGTACTTGTTTAGCACGGGAGGTCATGACAGGATTAAGTCCTTAATCCATCCGGGCAGTTCTTTCCACAATCTAACCACTCTCGTGCTCCTTGAGCACCCATCACCTTTCCATCCGCCCAGATGTGGTATTAGCAATTATTAGAGTTTTGAGGAGTAAAACCAAATTATTCCATTCCTTTTAGTCAATGGACCACCAATGACTACCCAAATCATTTCATGTTTGAAGAATGATTGTTTGGGGTATTTTAATACCCCGGTACTTAAGCAAGACTAGCATGTGTAGGGAGTGGCAAGACTAGCATGTGTAGGGAGTGGCGGCGCCGGGCATGGGTAGGGCTGGGGAGCCCTCGGCAAGGTGGACCCAGTGTGATAAAAGGCGACAGGAGGAGGGGTGTGGCTTGCGGCGAGTAATGAAAGGGCGACAACGACTCGGTGATGGCGACGGAGGCGGTTCGATGGCCCCTAGCAGAAATGAGTGAGAGCACGGGCAAGAGAGGGTGAAGGGGAACTCACCAAGCCAACAATGGCAGCTGGAGGTGGACGGAGGGCGAGGAAGGACTCGGCTGGAGCCGAGGGAGAAGGCCAAATTTGGCTTTTCCTGCTGAACCAAACCCAAAATTACATTAGGAGAAATGCTCACGAGAGGCCAAGGCACATGGTGACACGAAGAGGGGGAAGGGAGCTTCACTGGATGGGGAAATGGCCGAAGGGGGTGCGGTGGCGGCTCAGCTTGCTTCGGTTCCTCTCAGCGGGGAGGACTTACCTGGGCAAATGGAGCGACGTGAGGGAAGCAAGGGGGCACAGGGGTGCTTATGTAGCCGAAGGGGGAGGGTAGTGGCTGCGACACGTGCGTGCTCTGCATCTGGTCTGGACCGACCAAGGACGGGTGTGGGGGCGGCGGTACGAGGTGAAGGCTTTAGGCGTCCGCGCTGGCGTGGGTGTGCGCGTGCGCACCACCTGGTCTCCGAGCTCCTGTGCAGCGAGGACGGCGAAGACAGTGTGACGCGGGCGCTCAGCTTAGACCAGGCAAACGAGTGCGGCCGATGACTTGTGGCACACCATGGCACGGGCGCGGTGCTCAGACCGGTCGGTCGAGGGCAGCGGGGACGAGTGTGCGTCACGGCCGTGCTCGGCGGAGAGGATAGGGTGAGGCGGCTACTCCAAGGTCGTGGCGGCTAGGGGAGTTGGTGGCGGTGCGCAGAGGGCAGTGGCACGAGGGAGTCGGTGGCTGCGGCAGAGGCGACCAGAGGAGGGGGCGTGCGACACAAGCGGCGGTGTCACGACATGGAAGCAAGGGAGAGGGAGTGGCCTGGTGCGGCTTGACCCGAGGTAGGGGATGACCGGGCGGTTGCTGGCCAAGAAAAGGAGAAAGAAACGGGAGTCGGGCCTGGGTAGCGGCTGGGCCGAGAGGGCCAAAGGAAAAGGCTGGGTGGCTTGGGCCGGGGCAGGCCAAGAAAAGAGGGGAAGGGGAGTGGGCTGGCCCAAGGGCAATGTGGGCTGAGCCCAACAGGGAAGGAAGAAACAAAATGAGAAAGGAGCCCAAAACTAAAAATGGGGAAATTCAAACTTGAATTTGAATTTCAGAATTTGAGGAGGTTTGAAACACAAACCCGAGCTTAAGGAAGCTAGAAGGTTTTCGGAAATAGCTTGCTAGTTTGAAATACGACGAAAGACGAAAACTAGAGGGTAGTTACTATTTGACGTCCGAAAACAGAACGTTACAACGCCACAGCTCCGACCTTCTGCTCCACCTGAAATGGCCAGAAATACCTGAAAGCTAGTTTATGGTTAGCTCTTGTTGCGACAGATGACTGAACATAGGGTTGTAATTTCAGGTACACCCAATCCAAAGGCAGGAAGTTCTGCTCGGATCGCTTAGTATCAGCTTGTGCCTTCATTTGTTGGTTCGCCCAATTGAGGTGCAGCCGCAGCAAACTAGTCATTAGCTCCCTGTTGCGCAACCAAGTTGCCAAATCCGCTGAAGCACATGAATTGGAATCAACCATGCCAAAGTGCCTAGGACTGTGTCCATATAAAACCTCAAAAGGTGACCTCCTCAAGGTAGTATGATAAGAAGTATTATACCGAAATTCGGCCAAAGCCAACCAATCAGACTAGTTGTTTAGACAGGCATGAACAAAGCAACGAAGATATGTTTCCAAACACTGATTGACCCGTTCAGTTTGCCCGTCGGTTTGCGGGTGATAAGCCGAACTCATTCGCAACTGAGTATGCACCAAGCAAAATAACTCTCTCCAAAGAGTACTAGTAAATATCCGATCTTGATCAGAGACAATGGACTGCCATGTAACTTAAAGACATTATTGACAAAGGCTTGTGCTACCTAAAACGCTGTAAAGGGATGTGATAAAGGAACAAAGTGTCCATACTTGGAGAATTTATCAACAACAACCATTATGCTGTTATAGTTGACTGACCGTGGAAGTCCTTCAATGAAATCAAGAGATATCATCTGCCATGCCCCTTTAGGCACCAGAAGTGGTTGTAATAATCCTGGATACTTGACATGTTCGGTTTTGGCTTGTTTACAAACCGTGCAAGCTCCCACAAACATCTGAATATCCCTCTTCATACCGGGCCAAGCAAACAACTTTCGCATGCGATTGTACGTCACCTGAAATCCTGAATGTCCACCGAGCGCACTTGAATGCATTGAATGAAGGATTTTTTGTTGTACTGCAATATTACTACCAATCCAGATATGTCCATCATATCAAACAATACCATCCTTAGTGTAAATTTCCGATGATGTGACTTACCCCCACTCAACTCCGCCAGTATTCGACATGTTTGAGCATCCTCCTGGTATCCAGCCACGAGGTCAGCCAACCAAGCTGGTAAACAAGTCGACACAGCTAGCAATTCACCATCACCCGATGAATCCTTTCTAGATAACGCATCGGCCGCTAGGTTGTCTACTCCTTTCTTGTACCGCAATCGGTATTGTAATCCTAGCAACTTGGTCATTGCCTTCTGTTGCCATGGAGTGGTCAAACGTTGGTCCTCCAAATGGATCAAGCTACGCTGATCAGTCTTGATGACGAATTCAGCATGTTGCAGATAGGATCTCCAATGTTCCACCCCAAGC
Organism: Phyllostachys edulis; assembly: GCA_036346405.1. Taxonomy (NCBI): domain Eukaryota; kingdom Viridiplantae; phylum Streptophyta; class Magnoliopsida; order Poales; family Poaceae; genus Phyllostachys; species Phyllostachys edulis. The sequence goes on from CM070549.1 coordinate 32,409,355, forward strand.
ATAATTGCAAGACTTTCCTTTTCATAGGTTGAAAGTCCTCGGGTGTGGGGTCCCAATGTCTTACTCAAGTAAGCAATGGGATGCCCTTCTTGCATCAACACGACATCAATCCCCTTATTAGAAGCATCAGTTTCAATCTCAAAGGCCTTACTGAAATCTGGTAATGCCAGAACTGGTGCAGTGGCTAGAGCTTTCTTCAATGCTTGGAATGATGACTCCTTATCCTCAGCCTAGACAAAGACTGACTGCTTCTTCAATAGATATGTGAGGGGTTTGCTAATTAAGCCAAAATTGCGAACAAATTTTTTGTAATAGCTGGCCAATCCCAAAAAACCTCGAACCTCCTTGACATTTCGAGGAACCAGCCAATCCCAAACGGCTTCAATGTTTTTTGGGTCTGTTGCTACTCCATGCCGGCTGATAATGTGCCCCAAGTAGGTAAGTTGTTGTTTAGCAAAAAAGCATTTCGATCTCTTGAATTTGAGTTGATTCTGCTCCAGAATGACAAACACCTTCTTAAGTATATCCTCATGGCTCGGTAGATCAGGACTGTATACCAATATACCATCAATAAAGACAAGAACCCCCTTGCGCAACAAAGGTGCCAATATAGTATTCATCAGTCCTTGAAACGTCGTTGGTGCACTGGTTAGACCGTATGACATTACTCTGAACTCAAAGTGTCAATGATGCGTTTTGAACACGGTTTTGTGCTCATCTTCTGGTGCCATGCGGATTTGATGATATCCGACCCATAAATCCAAACTGGTAAACCACTGAGATCCGGCTAACTCATCGAGCAACTCATCGATGATTGGTAAAGGATATCAGTTCTTTATTGTCATTGCATTCAGATGCCTGTAGTCCACACAAAACGCCATGTCTTATCTTTCTTTTGCACCAACAACACCGGTGATGAGAATGGACTAACACTGGGTTGGATGATTCCTTGAGCCAACATCTCCTTCACTTGCCTTTCAATCTCATTCTTTTGCATTGGATTATACCGATATGGCCGAAGGTTCATCGGTTTGACTCCAAGCATCAGAGGTATGGTATGATCGAAAACTCTACTAGGTGGTAGTCCTTTTGGTTTCTCGAATAGATGAGCAAACTCCTTCAGTAATTTCTCAATGGCTGAGGGTATCTCAATGTTTGTTCCACCAGTGACTCCAAGTGCAAATGATTGCTCTATAGTAGTATTGTCGACTAGACTTTCCTGCGATCTCTCCCACACTAGACAACATTGAGGAACACTGGTTTTAACACAATATAAACAAACTACCCTTCCTTTGTACCCAAAAGACATCACCTTCTTTCGCCATGAATATTCATTGGACTATGCTGTTCTAGCCAATCGATGCCCAGAATAATATCATAGCATTGCAGAGGTAACACTCTGAATGTAGTATAGAAAACATGACCATGAACCTCCTCTTGGCACAAAGGATACTCCAAAATACATTCCAATAACTCCCCATTAGCAACGCGCACCTTAACAGGCTTGATCGACCATTGTTCACCAATAAGTCTCCTTGAAAACTGTTCACTGATAAAACAATGTGAACTCCCTAAGTCAACTAGCATGACAACCTCTTGATTCTGAACAGTACCATGTAAACGTAATGTTCGTGAGTTTTTCGCTCCATTGACTGCCTCCTTGGAGATGGCCAGTAGATCTGCCTCTACCAATGTCTCCTCTTCTTCTTTTATCAGCGACTTTCGATCCTCTTCCTCCATCATTTCCCAAAGTTCTTCAACCACATGAAGTTGAACGGTAGGAGCACATTTATGCTCCCGAGACCATTGCTCCCCACAAGTATGACAAAGACCCTTGGCCCGTCGGTAGGCACGTAGAGCTCCAAGCTTGTCATCAGTCGTACGACTTAGGCTCCCTCCATACCCCTTCTATCGTCAGACTTGTTCCCTGCTCCTGGTACCCCTCTTCCCGGTGGTGGTGGGAGTGGCAATGCGGTATGCAAGCCAGACTGTGTGTTAGAAACAAAATCCATACGACGACTATCTCTTTTGGTCGTATCCAAAACATCCTCCTGCAGACCCGCAAGGGCTATAGCCGTGTCAAGATCTTGCGATCGATGCAACACCACATCAGATCTTATATCACCTTGCAGACCATCCATAATTTGGGTTACAAAAAATAAGGGATTCCAGGATGAATGATGCGCCAATAGATTGTGCATAAGCTCATTAAACTTTTCTGCGTACTCGACTACGGTGGTGGTCTGACGAACCTGATTGAACTGCCTCACCAAATGTTGAAATTCCTCTCTACCAAACCTGTTGCACACAACCTCCACAAACGTGTCCCAATCCTCCATTCTGGTATGATCCCTAGTCGCTTGCAACCGCAATAAGGCACTGCCCGTAAAGTACATTGTCGCTATGCTGACTATAAACTCTGGCTGAACTAAGCATATCATAAAATAATTCTCACATTTAAGCTACCATGCCTTGGGATTCTCTCCATCAAATGGGGGAAAGTCCAATCTAGGGGGTGGATGATGATGATGATACACTCCATGATGTTTCCCCGAAATTCCCCCAGATCCTACTGCATATGAATTAAATTCAAACCGATCTGGCTTACCATTGCCCAGAGGCGGCGTGATGGTGAGTTCTTCCCCGATGGCCCTTTCCCCGAGTGCCGGTTCCTCGTGGTAACCGAATGGCATCGGATGACGTTCCCCGCGAACTCACCCGAGTCCCTCCTTGCCCTGGGGCATTCGGTCCACCTCTGAATCTTGTTCAGACTTGGCTTCTGGCAGTGGAAGGACCGGTGGTAGATCCACTGGACGAATCATGAGCACTAGATTTCTGGAGATCTGAACAAGCTGCGTCCTCAATTCCCCCACCTCGGAACGCAGCACTTCCACTGATGACTCCATCTCGGGCTTCCACTTCTACAGCTCAAACACCACCGGTTTAATTTCTTCCACGGTGGCATGGATCGCGTCGCTCTTGGCTTGTAACGCTTTGATCGAGTCACTTTGCGCAAGAATGACTCTCATCAATTCAGCCTGCTCCATCTCTTGCGAGTGGATCTGGGCTCTTGTTCGATAGCGTGGTTGCTCCAGGGTGTCGGAAAAAGGCTCTGATACCAAATGTTACCACCCTCCTCAGATATCACTCAAATCAACACCAATAGTTCGTGGGATTACAGAGGGTAGACTGGGCTGGATAGAAGGAGACAGGGATAAAGAAGAACTAGAAGGAAGGTTCCAAGAAGTAGTCTTTGGCTGTTACAATTGTCATGCCCTTCCAGATTGTCCCCAAAGAACATAAGTACTCCCAACCCCAAAGGAATAGACAAGTGGGCCCTCCGAATCAACTTCCCCAGGAATCTCGTTCCCTACGAAACCCACTCATCCACCGGATACTGATCACACGGTTGGCGTTTGCGCCCGCTAATCCTTCTGCCTTGTTGACAACCGGTGGTCCCCTGTTCATCGTCATGTTCTTCAGAGTAGTTGCCCGGGTCTATAACATAGGAGGCATGAAGTATGCGGATGTGAGACACATAATCCAATATGTAATGTTGTTTCAAATAAGTGAAAGCCTAAACTCTTCAGTCTGCATAACTTCTCTGTTGTGACTGATTTCTCCCCTTTATGTTCATGGTCAGGCAGTTGTTTGCGGTATCTTTCGATCCGGAAGGATTCACTTTCACCCAAGTGAGGATGAAGTGCTGAAAGAAACAGACAAAGTATGTATTTTCTGGTTGTTGTTTGTCATGATAGGGGCAACTAGTAGAAAATTACTTCTCTAGACATAGGATTCCAGGAGAACAGTTTGGTTGTTAAAGGCTTAAAGCTCTTGTAACTGGTTGTCCTAAGCCAAATATCAAAGTGAGCCCATTCTACATTTTTCTGGCAAGTAGATATTGATTAGCAATTTTTATTGCTCCCTTGGCATATGTTGTCATATCCTGTTAGTTACTAAAGTTAGCATAGATATAAGTATCTGTGAATTTATTATTCCAAGTATCATAGGACCTTTTTTCTTAAAAAAAACTTTCCTTAGGAACTATTTATGGGAAAGCAAGAAAAAGAAACTTGTATTACCTAGAGGAGGAAGGGATGGATGTTGTAATTTGCAATTGTATCATCAGTCATGAGAGGATTCTTGATATCTATTTTTCTAGTTGATGGCTTGATACACTCCTGATTTCTTTGCTTCACAGTTGCTTCTTATTGCTCCTGTTTGTGGGAGGAGAAGACCACAGTATACAGTTTTAAATGTACCAGAAGGAACACAAAATTCAAGTCATTATTGGGAGTCAAGAGAGGGTCAAAGATCATCTAGACCTAGTATGGCTACCGAACTGAAGGAAGCACGGCAAAAGAAAATTGTAAAGCGCCCCTCAAAATCGCTCTCTAAGGTAAAGTTCAATCTAATGATGTATCGATGAGAAGTGAGCTTAGCTCACTTGGTTGATGTTGGCAGGGGCCAACCAACCCACCTGGGTTCGAGTGGTGATACTCACCTTGGGTGTCTCATGGGGGTGTGTGTGTGTGGGTGTGTGTGTGTGTGTGTGGGGTGGGGGGGTGTGTGTGTGTGGGTGTAGAGGTTGTTGAGGACTGAGCTGGGGCTCAGTTGGCAAAAATGAGGGGAGCTATAGGCTCTCGGCCATACAGTTTGAGCTGGCGGCTCTCGTGGTGCCTCGCGGATTTAGGGTGCTTTCTTCTATAACGCGGACCGGAGGGGGTTAAATCCCGGACATTCAAAAAAAAATGATGTATCGATCGAAATTCCTCCATCCTCAAATTGCTGGGTTCATCAGTGGTTAATTTTATGCAGAGCAGTGATTGTATGCTGGGACCAAGGGAATGCATACTTATTGTTGGTTGGCGTCCAAACGTTACTGAGATGATTCGAGAATATGATAATTACCTTGGACCTGGTAGTGTATTGGTATGTATAGGCACAGTGGGAACAATTACAAAATCATGCTACTCTGACATTTTAATTGTAGCAAAAAGCTGACGACTCTATGATGCTAGTTCTCCCCTCCAAAAATTACGGTCGAACTAGTTAAATATCTGAGGGAACATACTTGAGGGCGATGGTCGATTGCTGATAATAAGATAGTGTGAAGGATGTATCAACACTAATGTGCTTTGTTAACTCGTGCTTGACTAGATCACTAGCAATCTGAATGACACTTGTATGTCACAAAAGAGAGGTGTAGGATTGTCACAATGGAAACCTAGATCAATCAAGAGCCATCGAAGCCAAATAATCTCTGAGGTGGTAGCGGCAAAAGTTCGAAGCTCAGCTTCTGCACTAGAGTGTGACGTTGTAGTCTGCTTCTTGGACTTCCAAGCAATGAGCGAAGTACCAAGAGAGATACACAAGCAGTGATAGATCGGCGATCAGCAGGATCACTCGCCCAAGTGGAGTCAGAGTAAGCGTGGAGTTGTAGCTGACTCAAACTGGCATAGAACAGACGTTTGGATGCAGTCCCCCTCAAGTATCTCATCACACAAAGAACATGACCATAGTGGACTGATGTGGGAGAACGGACAATCTGGCTGAGCACATGAATAGCATGAGCATTGTCTGGCCTAGTAACAGTGAGATAGACAAGGCTCCCAACGAGCTGACGATAGCGGGAAAGATCTGTCTAGGGTACACCGTCTGTAGGTTGAAGCTGCAAGTGAAGCTCCATGGGTATGGCAGCATTATGAGTATCAGTCATCCCAGTGCGATCAAGCAGATCCTGAACATAGCGGTGCTGAGAGAGGTAGTAGTCATCACCATCAGAATGAACCTCGATCCCTAGAAAATAGCTCAATGGTCCCAAATTGGACATCATAAACTGTTCACTCAATTTCTTCTTGACAAAAACCATATAGTCCATGTCATCTTCTGTGATCAGCATATCATCTACATACAGCAGAAGCAAAGTACGACCCCGTTGAGAAGTGTGAATAAACAAGACAGGGTCATGCTCACTCGGAGTGAAACCAGCAGCTCGAATCACAGAACTGAAACACTTGAGCCAGGCACGAGGAGCCTGCTTGAGACCATATAGAGCACGCCTAAGACGACAAACATAGCATGTAAGAGCCTCAACACCGGGGGTTGGCTGCATATAGACCACATGTAGATCACCATGAAGAAAAGCATTCTTAACATCCATCTGAAATATAGTCCATGTGCGTACCGCTGCAACAGTAATAAGAGTACGAACTGTGGTCATATGAGCAACTGGAGCAAAAGTCTCATCATAATCTCGACTATAAGCCCACTGAAAACCTCTTGCAACAAGGCGAGCCTTGTATCGCTCTACTGATCCATCTGACTTGTTCTTTACTTTGTACCTCTGATGCACCGATACTCCTGACCAACAACGTACCGGTATCCCAATACGTACCAGATGCAGATACAGCTCTGATACGACGTCGATACGTATCGGGAAGTATTGGAGACATTTATGTTTTTGTAAAAAATAAAAAAAAACCCCGATACTTCCCGATACCTCGATACGACCCACAATTCAAGCCCAGCCCACTTACTCTAACCCTAGCCCACAACCTTAGCATGTAATTGTTAAATTCAGACATGAATTATGAGCTAGTGTGTGTTATCAAAGTTTGTCAAAATAATTAGAATGAACTTCATTAGGAGTTATCGAGTATCCATTAGATTCCAAATTTTGATATGTGTAATCGGTTTCACTTGACAGCCTTTTCTTAGGATTTCCTGAATTTATTGAAAACGAGTGGTCATTTTGTTCAGATCACTTCCAGAGTGATCTTGATAAAGATTGACACTTGTGTTACTAACATTATATCCTAAATTCTGTTCCACATTCCCTTTCCTCGATCTCAAACCATCAACAGGTTAACTCCCTATCTTGTTCGTAGCACAATGTTTTTTGAACTCTTTTTAGGTTTTGTCTGTTGATAAAAGTTGTGGATGACATAGAGATGCTTAGAATCAAGTGAGGGCTTAGTGTCCTTGCCTGTACAAAGATGAGTAAATTGGTAAGAGGGAAAAATGAATTGATATCTCCTCTATAACTCTCGAACTACTGCTGTTGGTCATAGTACAACATAAGCTAATAAATTCTTCAGTGTTATATCAATGAAATTAACACTCATGCATAGGTAAATTCTTGATTGAAACTTATCAAGTATTGTATTTTACATTTTTACTATTATATATATATATATATATATATATATATATATTGTCGTATCATTTTTCTTTTGGGAAATAAGGTATCGCCGTATCCGTACCGCTGTACCAGTATCGTGTATCGGTGCATCATAGCTTTGTACACCCACTTGCAAGTGATAGGAACAACTCCACATGGTAGCGGAACAAGATCCCGAGTGCCTGTACACTCTAATGATGTGAGCTTCTCTGTCATAGCTAACTGCCACTTAGGTACACTGGTAGCCTCCTGATAGGTACTTGGCTCAGCTACTGCACCTGCACGAAAAAAAACCCCATCTCTCTGGTGCCTGAATAGAAGAACGATCACGTAGGGCATATCGTGATGTAGTGGAACGATTGTCAGAGTCTGTGGTACTGGCCAGAGGGTCAAGTGGAGGAGGGGAGGACTGAGGATCAGAATGAACTCTCTGTCGACGACTATAGTGAAAGGGAAAAGTGAAAGTGTCAGAAACTGGTGTAGCTGGTGGAGGAGACACACTAGAAGGTGAAACTGGTGGAGAAGGTGTATATGGAGAAGACAAGTCCGGTGAAGAAATGAGAGGTAGACACAAAAAGGTGGAATCTATGGAAGGAGTGTGATATGTAGAAGGATGATAAAAGAAAGGTCGACCCTCATTGAAGGTCACATCACGAGAGATGCGAATGCGGTGTGTTGAGGGATCATAGCAGCGATAGCCCTTATGCTCAGGACTATAACCCAGAAAGTCACACTCAACCGACTGAGCACTCAGCTTTGTGCGCTCACGAGGTGCTAGAAGGACATAGCAGACACAACCAAAGACACGAAGATGAGCATAGCGAGAAGGTGCTCTATACAGGACCTCACCAGGACGCTTGCCCTAGAGCTTGGAAGTGAGAGGGAACAAAAGAGGAGATGAGAATAGTACGAGTAGTCTCAATGATGTGACGGTGCTTGCGCTCAGCAACACCATTTTGAGCATGAGCACCATGACACGAGAGCTGAGGAAGAGTACCCTTAGAAGAAAGAAACTGCCGAAAGGCTGACGAAACATATTCTCCCCCAGTGTCAGAACGAAAAACACGAATGGAAGAAGAAAGTTGTGTATGAACTGTTATGAATAGTGCTTGTATTAATCATGAGGCCAATGGGCCAATATATATACAAGTACAGGTATGACATATATGTAGATAACCCCTTATACAACAGGAAAAATACACAGGTAATAATACACATCTAACACCCCCCCTCAAACTTATAGTGGATCAACAACATGAAGTTTGGAGAGATAGAAGCTGTGCTGGGCTCGGGTCTGTGCCTTTGTGAAGAAGTCTGTCGATTGAAGCTTCAAAGGCACATACTGAAGAGCAACAACCTGGTCCTGCACCTGTGTCCACATGTAGGAAGCATCAATACCAATATGCTTGGTAAGCTCATGCTTCATCGGATCTCTAGCAATGCTAAAAGCACCTGTACTGTCAGACAAAAGAGGAGTTGGTGATGAAACAAAAACACAAAAATCCTCAAGTAACCACCGTAGTCAAGTAACCTCCGTAGTCAACAAAGCCATAGCTTGCAACTCTGCCTCAGCACTCGAACGAGAAACTGCTATCTGCTTCTTAGTCTTCTAAGCAATGAGAGACCGCTAAGAAAAACACAATAGGCAGAGAGAGGCCGATGATCAGAGTGATCACTAGCCCAGGTGGCATCAAAATATGCCTGGAGCTATAAAGAGCTGGAGCGAGGGAAAAAAAGATGGCGAGTAATGGTTCCACGAAGATATCGTAGAACACGAAGAAGATGACTATAGTGGAGCTGAGTGAGAGTAGAAACAAATTGACTCAAGATATGCACATGATATGAAATGTCAGGACAGGTGACACCCAGATAAACAAGATTCCCAACAAAGTGACGATAGCGAGTAGGATCAATAAGAGGCTCACTATCAGTGGGCCGAAGATGAATATGAAGCTCCATGGGAGTCTCAGTTGTGCGCTGATCAGTAAGAGAAGCATGATCAAGAAGATCCTGTAAACACTTTTCTTGGGATAAATAGAAGCCCTCGGGCGTAGAAATTACCTCAATCCCAAGAAAGTAGCGAAGAGGACCAAGATCAGACATGAGAAACTGCTCACTAAGACGCTCCTTGATAAAAGTGATGTACTAAGAATCATCTCTAGTAACGATCATATCATCAACATATAAAAGAAGAAGTGTCTGACCGCGATGCGGAGTATGAATAAAAAGAGCAGGATCATGAGCACTAGCAGAAAAACCAGCTGTAGTGACAATAGAAGAGAAATGATCAAACCAGGCACGAAGAGCTTGCTTGAGGCCATAAAGAGATCGGTGAAGGCAACAAACCATACCCTCAGGAGCAGAATACCCCGGCGGTGGCCGCATATAAACCTCCTCACGCAGCTCACCATGGAGAAAATATTCTTGACATCAAGCTAAGAGATGGACCATGCTTGAACAAACGCCACAGCAAGAAGAGTGCGAACGGTGGTCATGTGAGCCACAGGAGCAAAAGTCTCGTCATAATCATGACCATACTCCTGCTGAAACTCACGTGCCATGAGACGAGCCTTGTAACGCTCAAGAGAACCATCAGAGCGGGTCTTAACCTCATAGACCCACTAGCACATGATAGGAGTAACACATGTAGGAAGAGGAACAAGATCCCACGTGCCAGTATGCTCAAGGGCAGCAATCTCCTCTACCATCGCATTCTACCACTCTTGATGAACAACAACATCATGATAAGAGGTCGATTCGGGAAGAGCTACAGCAGCAAAACCAAAGCGTGCAGGAGGCCGAATAGACTGACGATCATGAAGAGCATATCGAGGAGGAGAGGACAAGATGACCCATCAAAAGAAGGTGGCGCATCAGAAGAATCATCAACTCGCGGACGACAAGTGTAGTAGAGAGGATAAGAAGGAACAAGGCCAGGAGGAACCTCTGGAGAGGGTATTGGTGGCGAAGGAAGCACCGGCGGTGAAGGAGCCGCCGATGGGGAAGGAGGCACAGGAGAGACCAAAGGCTGTAGTGGAGGTGTGGTGGTTATGGGGGTGACAGGAAAAGTCAGAAAAGAAAGTGGCTCAACGAGAGATGCTGGAGTGGTGGAAGGAGAAGGATGAGGGTAGAAAGGATGAGACTAATCAAAAGTGACGTCACGAGAAATCCACATTCGTCGGCCAACAGGATCCCAACAATGGTATTCCTTATGCTCATAGCTATAGCCCAGAAAAACACACTGGATGGACTGAGCGGTCAGCTTGGTGTGCTCACGAGTGCAAGAAGAACATAGAACACACACCCAAAGAGGCGAAGACCAGAATAATTAGGAGCCTTGCCACAGAGACACTCAACTGGGATCCCTCCCTAAAGAGCAGAAGAAGGCTAAATATTGATCAGGAAAGTGACAGTAGAAACAACCTCAGCCCAGAACTGTGGTGGAACAATAGAGGCAAGTATAAGAGCACGAGCTATCTTAAGAAGATGACGATGCTTTCGTTTAGCCACACCGTTCTGCGCATGAGCACCAGGACAAGAAAACTACGAAGAACTCCCGACAAGTAATCCCCAACAGAATCAACACAAAAAACACGAATAGGAGAGTCAAACTGAGTATGGATCATGGTGGCAAAATTCTTGTAGATGGATAGAACCTCACTACGAGATGACCTAAAGTATATCCATGTGTGTCGAGAAAAGTCATCAATAAAAAAGATATAATATCGATGACCTCCTTTCAAAACGAAAGGAGCCGAACCCTATACATCAGAATGAACAAGATCAAAAGGACGCTGTGACATTGACTCACTAGAAGGATAGGGGAGTTGAAGCTGTTTACCAAACTTACAACCCTGACAATTTATAGAAGTATCACCAAACACAGACCCTAAAAGACCACAATGAACTAAAGAAGATAGACGCGACCCACAAAGATGTCCCAAACAATGATGCCACTGAGCAAAAGATGCAATGGAGGATGCAGCAGAAGCGGAGGTGGTGGTGGAGGCGACAAGACTGACAGGGGCAACGGAAAGAAGATGAAGCCAGTCAAGCTTCCAGAGACGCCGTGAGTCACGGAGGCAAGGGCCAGTACCAACCAGAGTCCCCGTGCATCGATCCTAAACAGAACAAGTATCAGACTTGAGAATAACACGACAACCATGATCGGTGAGCTGACCGGCAGATATGAGCTGCATGGTTAGTTTGGGAACATAACAAACAATAGGAACATGAAAAAGAGGAATTCGAAAGAGTGCCTCGTCCTGCGATAGAGAGAGAGAGGTACCATCTGCTGTTTGAATAGTGATAGGAGCAACTAAAGGACTAATGGAAGTGAGACTGGTGGAATCAGATGTCATATGAAAGGAAGCACCAGTGTCAAGAATCCAATGTGATATACCTGATGAAGAACAAATAGAAGGTGGTCTCTCACTAGAAGGCCGTGCAGCAAAACTAGACGGTACAAAGTAGCCATGCAACGTGGCAGTGTGAGAAGCTCCTGAGTATCAGAAGCACTAGAGCTCCTCTCAGAGGAGGAACCATCAGTGCCCTTTGGAGGACGACCACCACAATGTAAATTCATCTTCTTCCTATAGCAGAACTACTCCACATGTCCATCCTTGTTGCAATAGGTGCAATGGAGACCCCTACCAACAAAAACTATCACTGGTGAAGGCACCACTGGTGAAAGAGTAGCTGGAGACACAACGGGTGTAGAAGCTGCCAGAATTGAAGGAAACGACGGTGATGGCAGCAGACCCGCAGCACGAAGGTGAATCTCCTCAGCACGAACAGATGCAATGGCCTCCAACAGAGTCACACGAGGGTGGCACACCAACAACTGAGTATGAGTCTACTCATACTCAGCCCAGAGACGAGTCAAGAAGTCGTGTAGATGCGACGAAGCTCCAAGTGAGACTGCTGACGCTGACAGCACTAACAAGTGTTGCAAATATCCAGTCCCAAAGAGTCAATCTGACGCCATACCACAGACAACTAGGCATAGTACTCATCCATAGTGGCATCTCCCTGCTGTAGCGACTGTTCCTGATGCACAACAGCAAGATACAAGGAATCATCATGCGGTTCGTAGCGATTGCGCAGATGCGCCCACATCAATTGTGTTGAAGCCAAGCCAACCACATCCCCAGTGAGATGCACTTCCATGCTAGCTACCAGAATAGTAGAGGCACAGATATCCTCATCAATCCATGTCTTGTAGGTAGCATACAGAGTCTGAAAAGTCTCCATGGCATCCTCAAAAACACCAGATGCCTCTTTACGAGTGTCTTCGGGAGTATCCTTCAGGAGCATGAGCTCAACAGGTGGAATAGGTCGAGGCGGACAAGACAGCTCACCGGTGAGAAAATCCCAAACACATTGACCACGCATGTGAAGGCGCATATGCTAAAACCAGTCCCGATAATTGAGACCATTGAAGATCACCGGGCAACAAGGAACAGAAATAGTGCTCAAAGAGGACGACATTCTTTTTTTTACTTAAACTGAAAACTCTGAACCGTAAACCACCGGCGGTCCTTCTTCGACTCCGACTTGGGCAGAGAGCTCTGCTCACTCCGGCGTCAGTGAAGCTGAAGATCTGGAAGAGGTGGCGTCAGGGGACATCGACGTCGAGCCGACAGGAACTGGAGGCTCGATTGGGGGCAACAGCAGCACGGAATCACCAGATCCGAGCGAAGCTGCGCTCGATCTGGCGGAATCTGGGTGAAGCCAAGTGGGGAGCATCGAACCGAATGTAGCAACGTCGATCTGGCATTGGGAAAGAGTCGATCTAGATGTGGTGGCGTCGAGGGAGCATTAGTAGGCTCGAGTGCGCTCCAGGCAATGAGAAGCAACCGGGCGACGCAAAGCAAAATCGTGAGGCAGCAGGGCTCGGGCGGCGGCGGCATGAAGAAGAAGCACGGATCGGGCGATGGGCGGGCGGGATCCGGTGGCTGCGCCCGGGATCTGGCGACAAAAGACTGGCGACAGCGTGAAGCTGATGTGAAAACCGACGCAGAGCTCGCACAAGTGGGCGGCAACGGCGGTAGAAAAAACAGAGGACATAGGGAGGGTGACGGCAGCAACGGTTGGTGGCAACAGTAAAACCCTAACCCTAGCCTCGCTCTGATACCATGTTATGAATAGTGCTTGTATTAATTATGATTCCAATGGACCAATATATATACACGTACATGTATAACATATATGCAGATAACCCCTTATACAACATGGAAAATACACAGGTAATAATACACATCTAACATGAACCATCTTAGCAAAAGACTGATAAATAGAAATCAACTAAGAGCGATGTTTCATAAAATAGATCCAAGATATCGAGAGTGATCATCGACAAATATAACATAATAACTATGACCACCCTTCAAAGCAAAAGGAGATGGACTCCATACATCTGAATGCACCAAATCAAAAGGACCAAAGACTGAGAGGTACTACTGGAATATGGAAGTTGTAGCTGTTTCCCCAGCTTACAACCAGTACAATGAAAACTAGACTCAACAATGACATGACCAAAGTAACCCTGGTGAACTAGAGTGGTGAGGCGAGCTCCACAAAGATGACCAAGTCTATGATGCCACTTACTGAAGGAAGAACCAACAGGAAACTGATATGATGACATAGCAGAAGACACTGAGGCCTTCGACGTACTGGTGGAAGGAAGATGTAAGATGTCCAAGATATAGAGACTAGGAGAGCCTCTACGGCGATGGCCAAAACCAATCACTCTTCTGCTCTGACAATCCTAAATGAAACAAGAAGAATCATAAAATCCAATGAAACAGTTCATATCGGTGAGTTGACCAACAGAAAGAAGGTTCATAGATAGCTGACGAATAAAAGACACATCAGGAATAGAGAAGCGAGATGTAGAGAGAATGACCGCTGGGTAATAGAGCAAGGTGTACCATCAGCAGTGTGAACATATGCAGCATCAGTCATGGGCCTACGAGCAACAAGATGAGAGCTGTCAGATGTGGCATAAAAAGAGGCACCTGAGTCTAGAACCCAAGGATGAGTAGCGCTAGGAGCAGAAGGTGCAACTGAGGTCATAGCAAACACTGATCCAGAAGTCACAGTAGGTGTGGCAGTAGTGACTTCTCCAGTAAGTGGTCTCGGAGGCCCAGTAGGTGCTCCACGACGATGACCATATGGATGTTTGGCATGATAATCAACAAGCAGATCTGGACGTAACTTGAAACACTTGTCAACAAGATGGCCAGTCCTCTTGCAATGAGAACATACCAGCACTCTTGTGGGTGTCGCTCTGATAGATCCAGACCACTGTGAGAGATCCAAGACAACGTGTAGTAAGGATCCTGAGGTAGGCATAAGCGAATGAAGACGAGTCTCCTCTGCAATCAAACTAGAGAGCACCTCAGTCAAAGTCGGTGGAGTGTGGTAGTTGAGTAACTAAGTACAAACAGACTCAAACTCTGATCGAAGCCCCATCACAAACTGACACATGAGCGTCTACTGAGCATACTCATCTTTGGCAACACAAGACCGACAAACAACAGCAGCCTTCGGTGTCATAGACTCTAGAGGGCTAGTGAGATGACTGAAAGCACTGTAATACTGTTAGATTAATCTTGTCGCATTTATGTTTAGCAGTAATACTATGGTTAGTTTTCCACGTTAAGTTTGCTTGTTTAGGAGTGCATGGTAGTGCTCACATATCACATTAATTGTGGTTGAGTTGCATGCATATAGGAAGTAGTCAATGTACGTTGAGCACTTGGCATTATTTGTGGATTAGGTAGTTAGTGGCTGACCATGCTATCTAGCGTTTGTTAATGTAATCAGGAGTATTTAGTTAGTGACTCCAGTACGTTGGAATAAGAGAGAAAAGAAAGTAGAAAACAGTGCTACAGTTTTCAGAGCACCACAACTGAGTTGTCTCTCTGATCTTTCTTCCATCTCTGGTGTATCAAATTGTGCTCGCGTGTGTTCTAGTTATCTCTGGGCCAACAATTGGTATCAGAGCGAGATGCGACGAGAAGCTTCCTGGCGATGACTCGCCGATTGGCGTGATGGTGTGCGCAGAGACACACGTCGGACGGAGGTGCACAGGTGCCGGCGAAGAGCCAGCTACAGCACCATGCACTCAGGAGCACGATGGCGAAAGTCCAAGCGGCCATGGCGAGGCCAGCGCGGTGTGCCGGAATTGCATGTGATGTGCGCACCGGCGGCAGTGACATGATCGCTGCGTAGTAGGTCGAAGACGGCAGTGGAGGCCAGCGGCGGCAAGGTGAGGTGGTGTGAAGCCGCCGGGAAATGAGTCGGCATGTGACCGACAAATGGCGATGGCATGGAGGCTGTCGTCGCAAGAAGAATCGAAGGTCGGAGTCGCCCGATTAATTGTGCCATCGGCGACGAAGTTGTGGCAGCAAAGAGGTAGCGGTGAAGAGTAGAGGCAGCATGTCTGCCAAATACCTACTAACAAGGAGCATCGTCGACAACTGGCAAGGCAAGATGGCATTGGTGGCCATATCCGTGTCTCCAGGAGAAGAACTGCCAGGTGCATGGGCTACGGTGGCGCCCATGTTCACGGTCGCTGATGGCGAGGGTGAATGTATTGTCCCTTAAGAGTGATCACGTGACGAGGGTGACTTTACTATCCCTCAAGGAGTGCACCACGTGGTAGAGAAGCAGTTGCGTGGGTTCGGCGGCACATAAAGGGAGTTTGTGTTGCTAACCCGTGCCGAGTGGGAAGGCTGAACTTCTTGGAGATCTGTTAGAAGATCGGCCATCGAGTTGTGAAGAAGATGCAACAAGATTATGGGGGTGTGTAGGATCGAATACTGCAATCAGAGGGGGGTGAATGATTGTAGTGGTTTCTTTTCGAATTACCAAGGATGGCCTACGTTGGATTGAATCGACAACTGAAGACACCATACTCGTGCGTGATGCCTCCTAGTTGCCATGCTCTGATCTGCTTTGCCTACCGATACTGTTGGCGACGATCGGGTGAACGACACGACACATGATCAATGAAACTAAAGGCGACAGAGGAGCGCTATCTTGCCATGCACTGCTTGGAATGAGAACGAGTCAAAGACAATGCCCAGAAAGATACGCCACCGATGATGACTAATTTATCTTGGAATAGATCTGATCTTTTGTTTCTAAATCATGTCCTGTGGCTACAAAGTGCCCTAACGACACCCTCAAACCCTAGCACGAAAACTCCAAAAGATTTATACCAAAAGCTGTTTGAAAATCTTATCTTAACTCTTAACCTCTCCCTCCTTTTATATGCTAGAGCCCTAAACCATGTCCTCATCAACACAGACACAAAATCATATCTGCTTCTGAAAATCAAGGGACCCGAAACCCTTCCGAACACGGGTTTTCCAAAATCTCTAAACCTTTCCGTTATGAACACCTTCTATAACTCCTCACGCGTTGAAGCCTCCAGGACCGCACCTCGCGTAGCTTCTCCACGCATCATGCATCTACTTTTGATCTCCACGTGCACCAGCGTAAGCCTGATCACCTTGTGACATCCTCGACCGCCTGAACCTTAGATTTCCCCATCCTAGTCCTGGTCCTCCTCATCATCGACCATGACCGTCTCCATGCCCAACCTGCATATCAGTCCACACACGCATATCACACCCTCATCCATCAATAAATACGAACCAGATCATCCATGATCTTAATTTCCATGCTTTCAGAAAAATGACCCGAGACCACTCTGAGAAAACCGGTCTGACCGCTGTGCACAAGCCGGTCAAATCGCTGGCTGATCCGACACGAGTACTCGAGGTACTCGAAGATTACAAGAATTGAAGCACTCGAAGCCTACGACTACCTACCGTGAAGCTTATGACCATCGACCAGACATTGTAGCTTCCGACCATCGACCAAGTACTGCAGCTTCGACCATTGACCAGGTATTGTAGCTTTCAACTACCGACCAGGCACTGTAGCTTTCGACCACCGACCAGGCACTGTAGCTTGTGACCATCGACCAAGTACTGTAGCTTTCGACCATCGACCAGGTACTGTAGTTTTCGACCACCGACTAGTATATTCCAATGACTGAAACTTTCACAAACACAAATTTCAATGCAACCCAAATGTCAATTATTCATCATCACAATATTCACGACCTATCCACATGGTCTAACAATCTCCCCCTTGATGAATACATTGATAATACTTCAAAATCGTGAGTTGAATTTTGAAAGAAAAGGAAAATTTGTGAAAAGAAGGTTTCAAAGCTGCAAAGCAAAGAATTTTGACAGACCACAACAACAATCTAAATACTCACCCTCAACACAAAACCACAGCAGGCAGAAAAGCTCCCCCTCAACACAAAACTCAGCCTTTCCCTTCAGGGTGCAAGGCCCATAGACATCGGTGAGAAACCAAACTTGATCATCAAGAGTGGAGGTGAGCTTGACTGTCAAAGAGAACTGGTTGGAATGAATAACAGAACCAACAAAGAGTGAACCATTCCAGGCTGTCAGAAGGCCCCCCGAAGCACCAAAGGATGGTACAAAAATGAATTTATTAAAACGCCTATGGGCAAAATGACGAAGAAAATAACTGTCGAAATCTTCCTTTTTAGTTTCTTGAAAGCAAAAAACAGAACAAGCACTCTCATCAATCTTGTTCCTAATAGCCTCCCACTTACTGGAAGAATTAATTCCTCTAACATTCCAAGAGAGAACGTTCCAGTTCCTTGTTGAATTCATGAAGGATTAGCAAAGGAGCAGCACCTGACTAATCGCCCAAGGCAGACTAGTAGAAGAACCGACAACTAGATAATATTCATCACACAGATACAGGTACTAATAATAAGGTCCAAGAGAAATCTCCAAGAGAGGTTCAAGAGGAAAACTCTCACTATTCATATGGGACACTTGTTTCGAGAGAGAGAAATGCACGGTTAGCAAAAGAAAGGTGGACTTGGTTCACGACACGTTCACGGTCGTACGTCGCATGTCACAAGTCACGCGATTGCCACGCGAATAAACATGCGTGCGTGCGTACGTGTGTGTGAGTGACTTTAGTTATAGTCCTCCTCATGTCACCCCATGACATGTACCACATGTATCAAGGGGTGGCAAGGACTCCACCTTATAAATTGCTCTCCCACCACTTGGGAAGGCAGTATGGGACTGAACCATGCATGATTTGGAATTTAGGAGTGAATGGGTCTTTACAAATAAGGGACCAATTCTAACATATTTCCTTTTGGAAGTGAGAGGGATGGCGTTGGTGGTGGATTCTTCTCGTGCCCACTCCGTTGGAAGCTTGATCCTCCATCCATCGGTCAAGGGTGGCGTGCCGGGACGTGAGGCGAGTGATCTATCATGCAGAGAGGGAACTTCGCGAAGGGTTCTTGGTGTGGAACACCTGGGGTCATTGGAGCAGGGCGGCGTAGTGTTGGGCCGGCCCATCGGTTCGGTATGTCGCTCTCGGATCTATATGTGCATTCCTGGTGTTGAATTCCTCGCTCTTCACGGCATTGGATTCCCAAGCGAGCGGTACTAGGCGAGCTAGGGTTTCTCACAAGCAGTTGTGAGGTGAGTCATTTAGGGCTGAGAGATAGGGTTGTTAAGCGAGTTTTGGATCCTCCGCCGCTTAATCGTTCTTTTGTTGAGGTGGTGAGGGGTGAGGGGATGGATCGGGTAAGGGGAAGGTTACCCCGTTGATTTGGGGGAGGTGGTCGCAATGGGGTGTGGGGGGACGGAGTGTCCCTGAGGAGTGGATGGACGAAGATGACTTGATGGCGGAAGACGATTTGAGGGCTCAACTTCATCATGATCAAGAGCAAAAGAGAAGGGTTCATGAGAATCACCAAGGGGTCTTTCCGAAATCAGGTACGCAGCTCGGTTTCCAAGATGGGGATAGAACTCGATTTGAATCTTGCTCTTTTGGGGGATCTGGCAGAGATAATTTTAATCAAAGCAAGGGGTGGCAGGAAGATCCTCAGAAGGAGATCCCAGGTAGGGAAGGGGGTGTGCGCCGGGAGGATCTTCAGAGAGGGGATTTTAGGGGTGCATTTGGGGGTAGAGGAGGCAATCCCAAGATCGATAGAGCAAGAGCTACGACTAATTGGGATTCTTCAGGGGCTTTACTAAAGGGGAAGATCTGACGAAGGGACGGGTTGACATTGGATCCAATACTGGGGTGTTGCAATCTAAGGATCGAGGGACTTGCTTCTGATGCTTACAAACTGGTCATCATCAAGCCAGATGCTCTAATCCTCCGATGTGCTATAAGTGTAAAAAGACTAGACACATGACTTCTGGATGCCCTGAGGACAAGAAAAATCTGGGGTTGAAATTGTTTGGTTTTGGTATTCCTAGGCAGGGTTTTTATAGTATTCAGGTGCCTGGATTGTAGTTATCTGAGCAACATGTAGCTACAGGTGTGTTAAGTATCAAGGAGGGGTCAGCCTCTATCCACAAGATTGAAGCTGATCTGAAACATTTAATTCAAGCTACATGGGATTGGAAAAATAGGAAATTATCCGAGTCTGAGTATGTGGTGGTTTTCCCCTCTAGAGTTGTTGGACACTTGGTCTAAAACAAGGGGTGTCGAATTGGCTCTTCACTTCATTAAAGCTAAGATAGAAAAATCTAATATGGACCGTGAAGCTTCCTCTGTCCTTACAACATCATGGGTCAAGATCTCTGGAATCCCTAATCCAGCGAAAGTGAAAACAACAGGGATTATGAAAGAAATAGTCACTACAGTGGGTGAGCCAGTAGAGGTGGATGAGATTTGCCTAGTGAGGGTTGATCCTGTGAGGGTTAAAATTCTAAGCAGGGATCCTTCTAATATCAATTGTTATGTGGAAGTTTTTATTAACTCTGTGGGGGTGTGAGATCAAATTTGAAGCAGAGGGGGTGTATTAGGGAAAAAAGGAGTGCCAATTTGTGACCATTATAACAAATCTCATATTCACAGAAAAGGTGATGATGATGAGGATGAGGAAGAAGAATCTAATGCAAGTAACCACAAAACTGAATGGGAAAAGATGGCTGAGAAGTATGGTGGGGATGCTCATCAATCTTTTGATGAAAAAAATAGAGGTGGTTCTAATAAAAACAAAGGCAAACAACATAAAGGGGTTGAATCTAGGGATGAGGAAGGGTGTACTGATATAGTGTTGTTTAACTCTGCAATCAAACTTTATCTGATCCTAAAGGCGGAGGGGGTAATGGGAAAGAAAAACATCAAATTCAGATAACATCTTTTGGGTCTGTAAATTCGGTTAAGGACAAAGAGGTTGTAGAATTGGATTCTGCTTGTAATGCTTTACAAATTGTTCCTCTATCTTTTAGTCTTCCTTCCCAACAAGTGGGCGATGAGAGTTTGAAGGGGATTGAGGAAGCTGGTGATACTCTGAGAGAGAAAATTTCTCAAGATGGTTATAGTTCTGAAGATAAATTACACTCTATGGCATTTACTTATAAGGAGAGGGGTATAGTGGTTTATACTGAGGGGCCCTCTTTTGTGTCTGCTTCCCTTGGGCCTTGCTTAAATACTCCCTCAGATAGAATCAAGAAAAGCCCTCAGCAATCCACAAGGAAGGCTGAGCTTGCTGGTTCAAAGCCTATCAAATCTCTAAACTCTATTCAGGGGTGTATCATTTTAAAAGATAAGGTGGATCTTGACAGAAAAGAAGATATGGGCATAGGGGTAGGTGATGATACTTTCAACACATGGAGTGATAAAGATTCTTTGTTGGCTTCTAATATTGAGGGGAGTGCAGAAGGTTGGATGTCTCCAAAGAAGAAGGGGGAGAAGAATGGAATTCTTGGAGCCTCCGGTGGCAACAAGAAAAAGCTCAAAGGGATTCCTATGGAGAGAAAAAGCTTCTATGTTAAAGTCCATTCAGAACCTAGAGGCACCAGGTACTACTGTAAACTCTTTTAATGTCCTTAATAATGCTTCTGTTAATTACTTAGAGAAAGTTGCTACTTCTTGTGGTATTATTTTGGGTTCTCATTTCCAATCTGCTAGTGAGATCATATCGGCTATGCAAGCTCAGGAACTAGTTAGATCCGCGTTAGCTAAAGCTGAAAAAGATAAGTTAGAAAAAGTTAATACTGGGGATCAGATTTCCAAGGGGAGTTTTACTAAGACAGGTGAAGGCTTGGAGAAAATTGATAATGAGGTGAGGGATGTTTCAGGTTTCAAAGTGAACAAAAAATAATAATAAGCTGAAAAGAAGGGGTGCTAGTGGTACAAGTTTTAAATCATGAAAGTTCTTTTTTGGAATATTAGAGGTTTGGGGAAGGCTGCAAGGAGAAGACAACTCAAAAATTTTATTTGTACAGAAAAGGTGGATGCTGTGGGGGTACAGGAAACAATTAAAAATGATTTTTCTGAGAAAGATCTTAAGGATCTGGTTGGGGGTTCTGCTTTAAATGGCATTGGGTTCCTACAAGAGGTCACTCTGGGAGTATTCTGTTAGGAGTGAAAGAAGATTTCCTGGAAGTGGAGGATTATGATGCTGGGAATTTGTTTGTGATTATGGTGGTCAGGAACAGACTTAAAAACTTCAGATGGGAGTTAGGGGTTGTTTATGGTCCTGCTAATCATGATTTGTCTCATTCTTTCTTGGAGGAGTTGGATAGGAAGTGTAAGAGTGTTTGTCTTCCTCTGGTCTTAGGGGGGATTTCAACTTGATTAGGGAAGTTGGAGATAAAAAAACTCTAAGAATTGTAATTTTAATCTCATGGGTCTTTTTAATGATTTTATTTCTAAGAATAATTTGATTGAGATTAGAAAAGGGGCACTAAATTTACTTGGACTAATAAACAAAAAATGTCCTATTTTGGTGAATCTTGATAGGGTTCTTGTTTCAACTGATTGGGAAACTAAGTTTCCTCTTTGTCATGTTAATAGTTTGGTAAGAGTAGGTTTTGATCACAACCCTATCTTACTCAAATCTGGGGAGGATGAGAGGGTTAGTAAGGGGAGATTTTTCTTTGAGAAGAAGTGGCTCTGTCAAGAAAACTTAAAGGTTTTACTTAAGGACAAGTGTTTGGATGTGAATGGTAAGGTTTCTGAAAATGCTTATCCACTAGACAGATGGAATGGGTGTATTGCAGCTTTGAGAAGTTTCTTGAGAGGTTGGGGTGCCAATTGGAATGGGGTTTATAAGCAAACTAAAAATAGTCTTTTAGAGCAGCTTAAAAGCCTAGATTCATTGGCAGAAAGTAGAGGGTTAAGTTTTGAAGAGTGGTTGGGGGAGGTATTCAATTCAAGCTGAGTTGGAAGCAGTATATGATGTAGAAGAGAAATACTTGCAACAAAGAGGCAGTGTAAACTGGATCACTCAAGGGGATACTGTACTGGTTTTTTTTTCATATCTGTGCTAATGGGATAAGGAGAAAGAACTACATCTTTAGCTTGGATCTTGATGGGGTTTCCATTACAAACAATGATGATATCAGAAAGCATATTTATAGCTTCTATAAAAACCTTTTTGGCTCTAAATCTATTCATGGGGTAAGTTTGTCTCATGGGATCTGGGGTACTAAGCATAGAGTTTCTGGGGCTGATAATGCCCTTTTGATTCAGGATTTTACTGAAGAGGAAGTTTTGAAAGTCATTAAAGAACTACCAACCAATTTTGCTCCTGGTCAAGATGGTTTTCCTAATTTGTTCTATAAAGAATTCTGTGGGTTATTAAACATCAGTTCCTGGAGCTGGTGAGAGATTTCTTTAAAGGGGTTTTGGATTTGAAAAGATTGAATTTTGGAGTGATCACTTTAATTCCTAAACTCTATTAATATTAAACAGTACATACCTATTTGTCTTTTAAATGTTAGCTTCAAAATTTTGACTAAACTTCTGGCCAATAGATTGGGGATCATTGCTGATAGAATCATTAATGATTGTCAATCTGCTTTTATTAAAGGAAGAAACATTTTAGATGGGGTTGTTGCTCTTCATGAAATTGTTCATGAGATTAGTTGCTCCAAAAGTAAAGGGGTGATTTTGAAACTTGATTTCGAAAAGACTTATGATAAGATCCATTGGAGTTTTTTTGGAAGAAGTGATGGTGAGGAAAGGATTTTGTGAGCATTGGATTCAAATGATTATGAGTTCAGTTAGGGGGGTGGGGGAGGTCAGCATTAGTATCAATGGAGAAGTTGGCCCCTTTTATACTTATAGAGGCTTAAGACAGGAGGATCCTCTGTCTCCCCTTCTTTTCAATCTAGTTGCTGATGCTTAAAATCAATTATCACAAGAGCAAAGTTTTTGTTTTGGGGGGTGGATAATGATGAGGCTACTAAAGTGCTTAATATATTTGACTGTAAATTGGCTCATCTTCCTCTTACTTACTTGGGCATTTTGGTTGGGGATAAGCAAATTGGGGTGAAAGTTGCTAAAAATGTTTTGGACAAATTAAGAAGAAGGTTGGACAATTGGAAAAGCAATCTTTTGTCTTCTAGGGGAAGGTTAGTGTTGGTATATAGTAGCCTTAGTAGCCTTCCTATTTACACCATGGGTTTTTATCGGTTTAATGAGGAGATTCATAAAAAAATGGACTCTATTAGGTCCAAGTTCTTTTGGAGGGGGGCTAGTGACAAATTTAAATATCACATGGTGAAGTGGGGAGCTGTCTGTAGACCTAAAGATTTTGGTGGTTTAGGGGTGATTAACACTAGGGTTATGAATGACTACCTAATTGCTAAATGGGTTTGGAAAATTCATGTAGCTGATAATGAACTTTGGTTCAGAATTCTTAAATCTAAATATTTCTCTGAATGTGTTTTCAGATATGCTAATTCATTGAGAGGATCTCAATTCTGGAAGAGTCTACAAAAAGTGAAAATTTTGTTTTATTTGGGTGCTAGCTTTCATATTGGGAAGGGTTGCAATATATATTTCTAGAGAGATGTTTGGGTGGGGAATTGCCCACTGAAGGTTCAATTCGACAAACTTTTTAGCATTTGTTAGTCCCAGATGTTAGTGTGGCTAATTGTGTTTATGAGGGAAGGTGGAAGATTAACTTTCTCAGAAACTTTGGTGAGGAGAGAATTCAGTGGCATCAGTTAAAGAATTACATCATGGACATTGATTTGAATGAGGACCTTGACAAAGTTGTTTAGAGTTTGGAGAAATAAGGGCTTTTTTAGTTAAATCCCTGTATATGCAGTTAGTTTTTGGGGGTGTTTCTTGCAGGAAACTGCAAAAATTGTGGAAGAGCAAAATTCCCTTAAAAGTCAAAAATTTTATGTGGCAAAGCTATATGGATAGAGTCCAAACAGGGGTTCAACTTTAAAAAAAGGGGTTGGAAGGGAGATGAGAATTGCATTATTTGTGGCACTGCTGAGAGGATTGACCATATCCTGTTTTCTTGTATTTTAGCAAAGTTTGTTTGTTTTTGTGTGAAAGAGGTGCTGAGTTGGGAGGGCATCCCAAATTCCTTAGATGACTTCCAAATTAATTGGTTGGAGTGGAGAGGGGCTAATGAATATAATGTTGTTTTGTTTAGTTTTGTAGCATTGGCCTGGAATCTCTGGAAAATTAGAAACCGAATGACGGTTGAGAGGAGTTTTCCTAGAAATCCTATGGATGTGACTTTCAAATTTATGTCTTGTTTGCAGGATTGGCGTGTTCTCATCAAAGGGGTTGATCGTAGTAATCTAGATTGCTTCCTGACTACTTTTGAAGACTGGGCTAAGATCTTTGTTCGTGAAAGCTATGCTTAATCAGAGTCTATAATAACTTTTGTGGGTTGTAGATCTTTTTGCTTGATCCTTATGCTGTAAGCTGGTGTCCCCAGCGTGTTACTTTTTCGTTTTCCGTGTATGGATCAGTATATGCTTTCAATATAAGCTGGGTTTTCCCTTGTCAAAAAAATATCTTGTTTGACATTCTAAAGACAGAGCATGACAAAGCTATTGACCTGACGGCATGCACAAGGAACATGTTAAACAAGCACCTCCCTGTTGGTATGCACACCTCAACAAACCCAATCTGCTACCGGGACGTGCACTGGCTCCTGCAGTTGCTCTACCGGTCCCTCCCAAATCCAAAGCCAAGAAATAGATTGATGAAGCCACCGCCAAAGCCACCTAGAATTGGCATAGATCCTTGTAACACCCCAGCCCAACATAGAGCCTAAGATGCTACTAAACTACTTTACAGAACCACTTGACTTCAACTTACTAGCACAATTTCAGCAAGTTGTACAACAAAGAATAAATTAGATCTATTCAACAAGAACTAACATAGTCTACAAATAGACAAGTTAAAGAATATCATCTCTCAATTATTAATAATCTAAGCATGTATCTTTCTCTTTATCAGCTAAAACCAAAGCATATGACTAGACTACACAATGGAAGCAAATATTAGCATCAAGATTTATCAGAATTACGAGGATGTAAGTCTAATCCAATTCAACTAGTTATTCAATCAAACAGAATTAAACGAACCAATAAATGAGGTTTAAAAGAATAAACAGTTCATCCACGAATTCAAGCGAACCAACCACCACGAAGGATGGACACAGTCTGAATCTAAAGGAATTATCATGAACTTGAAGTTTTAGATAAATGAGCTAATTTATTTGCTGTGGGTGAATAAGTGTGGAGCGCATCAATACTACCCTTTCCCATGCATGTCGTTGCCTCGAGTGGTACCTAAAAGAACAACAGCGACAAGTGCGAGTCCACGACTCAGAAAAGTACAATAGTGGTACAAAACAAGTCATCACGACCAACAAATGAAGTAAACCATTCCTCATATGAACATCAGCAATTGACCATAAATACAACTCATATACTTAAATGCAATGCAAATGTCAAGAATGCTCTTTCTTCCTTCTTTGCAATTACCAGTAATGCGGAGTAGTGCATCCGTCTATGCATACTCAAACCTGTGCCCTCAGGCATAGGGACCTCAAGCCCACACTCCGCGAGTGTGGGGACCCAAGCCCGTCCAATGCATGACGGGGATCTCATGCTCGTACAATGCATGACGGGGACCTCAAAAGAAATAATCCTTGGCTACCACGTAGTCCAAGGTTCAAGAATGAATACCATGATGCAAATTGAAACTCACATTCTCAATCCAGCATGAAAGTATAATGTTCAGCGACATTATCAATAAAACTTCATAAGTAAACCATGGCAATTAACAAGAATGAAATATCACAATTCAATCTACACTGCTTGCACTTGCCTCAACTGCAAGACGGATGACGACGACGTAAAGACTTTAACCCTGGTGCTCACCACCACCTGGCAACCGTAAAGTATACTAAGTATACCATTCAAAAGTGCACAGCATAGTAAAGGAACAAAATGAAATCATTCGCTCCTAATAGCAACCCGAAACTTAACCGATACACTCCCAAATCCCAATCTGTCTAAACAGACAGCTATCAAAGGAAATTCCATAAATTTTGAGTAAAAACTCCAAAATTCATGAATCTAAATTTCCTGGAATCTACACAAGCATAGCTACAACTTCTCAGGTGACCGAAAGATCAAATTATCCCATCTAAGCCTTTGTTTTTAACCTCGAAGACCATTCTGTCATCTTCGGTATTAACGACTTAGGAATTTGGTATATCTTAATTGGCACAACCAAATTCAATGTTCTAAGACATTATGGAAACTAAATAGAACTAGCTTCCTCAATAAATTTATTACAATTTTTCCCAAAGTGAAACAAAGGTTGCTAACAGATTAATCTTTCTCTACTGTCCACAACAGAAGGACAGACTACAATAATAACTTCAAAAATTCATAACTTTCGTTCTAACCGTCCAAACTTTATGAACTTTATCTCCCTAGAATCATCATAAAGTTATCTACATAACTCATAGAGATCAACTAACCAAATTCGTCCATCGCTAGACTCTAATCCACAGAACTACACTCGCTGCCCGAATTCAGAGACTGAATAAGCACCTAGTCTTGAAAAATTCATAACTAATTCATGAATCAACAAAAAATTACGAATTAATACTTTATGGAAAGCTCATGTGAATCCCCACATAAGTCTAGGAGACACTAACCGCTGGATCCGCTTGGAACTAACTGAATTTCGCATATCAACAGAACAGCAGAGACATCGATCTACTACAACAGTTACAATCAGAATATTGGTGACAATTCGCATAAGAAAGAAATGTAATTACTATTGGGGATCCTGAAATACGAATTCCACTTTAGAACTCGCTGAAGCTCTCTCGAAGATCATCCTTCTTCTTCTACTTCTTCCTCTTCCTTCTCCTCTCTTCCTTCCCCTCCTTCTTCCTTGATCTTCCCCCTTTATTCTCCTTGGCAAGAAAGAAGAGGGAAGGGGCGCTTCTAATAAACACGGCCTTCTGAGGACCGGTGCTCTGATGCTAGGGTTTGCCTCCCCCACCGTCTTAAGCGGTTCCCCACTTGGGCCAAAAAACTATGGGCCGAAGGCCCGAGTTATTACGTTATACTCCCCTTAAACAGAATTCGACCCCGAATTCTACTTGTCGTTCTATTCGCAAGAACACCGCAGCTGAAATTAATCACAATTAACACGTACTCGAAGTGAACAACTTTGGATTCTGTTCACGCATACGAGATTCCAACTCCCAAGGTGCTTCCCTCTCGAACTTATGAGACCACATCACCTTGATGGATACCAACCTCTTACACTTCAACACTCGTCTCGACCTCTTTAGGTACACTCAACAGACAGAACTCGAAGGTACAACCTTACTCGTTGGTTAACGGCTCTAACAAAACCCCATACTCCAGATCTCTCGACTACTCCCTCGACACCGGGTCATACAAAACGTAGTGTACCCCGCGGTGGGACTCGAGACGATCCTAGCGATACGTCATCTTCCAAATTCCCCGCAACTATCGGAAACAAACCAATGTACCTTGAACCAATTTCCCCTCGGCTACCAAAACACGCAACATGCACAAAACACACGGAACTCCCGTCCCACTTCTCAATAAATCTCTTCGTCTAACAAGGAGTACCTCCTTTAACCAGAAACACACAACAGAACTCGCTTTAAACAAACTCTTTTACCGGCATAGCCCAATTGAAAAATGAAGAACTCTCATCGCAACCACGCGTTACCAACTTGGTACCAAAAGTGTCAAATCCGGAATCGAAGATTCAACACGAAAACCTTTCCACTTTCCAAGTGGGTAGTTTGCGAATAAATGTCACGAAAGCCAAAAGAGAAATCATTCGAATGCTCAAATCAAACACTTCCTTTATTTTTCTGAACCAGAAAGAACCACCATGCCAACATAAAGCCAACGCAATTTATAAACGACTTCTTAATCGACAATTCAAAGCGATGCTCAACCCGAGAGCAACCACCACACTCATCTAGAGAAACTCTACTAGTCCACAAAAGGATACTCTAGTACCCTACTATCCAAAAGAATTATTATGATAAATAATTTCCAACACCTCGATAATCCCAATTGTAACACCCACAATCACATTACCTCAATCCGTTGAGGATAATCAACTTGAAATTTAAATCACACACTCTCATTTACTACACCAAAAGGATACTATCAATGATCATCATACTATTCAGAATCCACTCTTATTCTACTACTTTTACACATAATCATTGGCAATCAAGGTTCTTGCACACAAAATGCAAAGCTCCAAATTTCAATCTCCAAGTCATAAAACGGGATATTACAATCCTGTAGGATCGTCAATGACAATCAGAGAGGGGTGAATGATTGTAGAAGAATTTTCATACGAAACAGGTTGGAAAGAACATAACTTGATGTAGATGTAATCCTCAGTCCGTGCACCAAGCTAGGATGTGATCTCACCAAGCTAGGATGTGATCTCAGCACGAGCACAATCAAGATGAGCTCCACCTGCGCCGCCTCTTTCTTCTACTAGATCCCTAAAACTACTCAACAAACAGTGTTGTATTAAGTAGACAAAACCACCCGCATCAATTCTTCTCGACGGCCTTGACAGCGCGCCCCTCCTACTGCGCGACCTCCTTTCATGCATGAACAGAAGCCGCCGAAGCCCTCTAGATCGGTTCTGTGTACTCCCGGATGTAGCGATGTTGCTTTTTCTTTGAAGATCACAATGTCAAAAAAGAGGCAAAAACATGCGTCACATCAAGCACTTAGTCACCCAACAACCAAAAACTTTTCTTGATGTCTCACACAGCACGCTAACACCCAAGGCAGTTTTTCTCAATCACATTAATAGCAAAAGGTCTATCGCATCACATGGTCCTGCGCCCTTGTGTTCTTTCTCTGAAGATCACGCTACAACAAAAGCGCCGCCCGCCGCCCAAAGTCACACCACAGCACCAGAAAACGCACAGGAAAGATTGATGGCTCGCCCACAAAAGCCTCGGCCGCCGCCGAAACCCAAAAATCGTATATCTTCTGGAGACAACCCTAGCAGCCGCACAAAGTCCTCGCGAATATGTTCTGTTAGGACATACGCACATCCGAACTCCTAATTCCTTTTATACACCAACAGTCATCAACCCTAAAGACTTTTAGCGTTGGCACCTAAACACCCACGTACGGCCCACTAAAATCATAGGGCCTAATATGTTGGCTTTTACACCAGATTACAAATCAAATTTTGGACACATCAAAATTATCATGTGTCGTAACCTCCGGACCGTACCTCTGTAGCTCCAACACGCATCATCCATCTTTAAACTCCACGCGCCCCAACTCGAGCCCGACCGCCTCCTCCAGCAACCTTGACCCTCTGGACCATGACTTCGCACCAAGCCATCTCCCGGTCACCGTTGTAGACCACGATCGCCTCCGAATTACTCTGCACATGCAAAGACCAAAATATCATATGTTCCTAGCACAAGTTTTTTTCCAATTTGACCGACATAAGTCCACACACACCACACGCTTTAAATAACATTAGTACCTAACATTGTCAATTATTTATCAACTAAAATATACTAGACTTAGCCATATGCCCTAACAGATCCTGCAAAGAAGCTTGAGACTGACGGCGTTGGTATCATCAGGAGGTGGCAATGGTGCCCTTGGGAAATTGATCCTCTGCATTGGCAATGCACGGTGCAGATCCCACAGCTGGTGATCAGCGATGCAATCATTCAGCTGCTGCAGAACCTCACCGCTTTCGAGAAATGCTACCAGGGCACGACATCCCATGTGACGAACTATGCTGCCTTCATGGACGCCCTGAATGTCTATCACCGTGACAAGGAGTTGCTGCGCGAACGACGCATTTTCGATGTCCAGTTCTGCCCTGCACAACCAGAATTCTCCTTCAGAAGGCGGTGCAAGCAGGATGTCAATCCATCGCCGAAGAATTACCTCAGCCGACTGATGGTTGATGTGGTCTTGTATAAGGAGGCGAGGGCCCGGAGGAAGAAGACGCAGATGCGGATGTCAGACGCGGTGTTCTTTGCAGTGTTGGTTGTAACGGCGTATGTGTTGCTGGCTTGGTGTTGGTACATGGCTTCCTGATGATATCGAACTACTGGAAGATTTCTGCTTTTTGCTGTTGTGAGTAGCCAAATGAAGTTATGGGCTGTTTGGTTCTAAGCCAATGTAATTTTGGTAACTTTGATCAAATTTGGTATCTATTTGGTTTGTTACAAATATAAACCCAAACTTTAGTAAGATTCATTTTTCATTGGATCTCTAGTTTATTTTGTTGCCAAAGTTAAGCCAAAACTTAGGCCGAGAATTTCTTAACCAAACTTTGGTAGTGTCAAAATTTAGTACACGTTGGTATGATGGGTAATGAACCAAACAACATCTTACTTCTTGTTTGCTGTTACACGGGGGCTTTGCTTGCGTGATTGCTGATTACCATTGTTATGAACTTGCTGTTACACTATTTTGCTGTGCTATTTGCAACAGCAACAAAAAAACAAGAAGGAAATTGTCACAGACCGGATTGTTGGAGAGGGGATTGGATCGAAGAGGATAGTTGTGAGCAGTAATAGGACGTGATCCTGGACCTCGATGGTGTGGCAAGGGAGCCTTAGTGGCTGCTGCCGCGCGGCCAAGGTTTAAAAAAACAAATTAGTACGGACATATATAATGGACTCGGACTTTGGAACCGTTCCACTTTCCAAACGGCGTTTGGTTGGTTTGGTCGGTCGATCTGTTCTTTCTTTCTTTTTTCTTTTTCGGTCTTGAGGCGTGCGTACATTACTTTTGGATACAAGTTCCATCCATCAAACCAACTGTTAAGGCCTGTTTCGAACGCCGGATTTTTTAACAATTTTTGTGAGAATTAAATTGTTTCATGTGAAATTCATATGTTCTAAACAAGGTCTAAATTTGTAAGTGCGTTTCCTTGTGCAATGCCTAGAGGTGAATATAAATACTCTTCACAAATAAATAATGGTGTGCAAATGCTACGTATACATTCCGGTGTGTAATTAATTTACCCGCAGGTTAAATTCTACAGCATGTGTCGGGACTCTACTTCCACTTTGTACTATTCCAAGCAGAAGAGGTAACCTGTGTCTAGGGTTTCTTAATTATGACTAGGATGCATGATCTATCAGGTCCATTTGTTACACCTCTGAACTGCACGTAGGACTTCTTGAATCTTTTCACGGTCATCTCCAAGTGGGCGGAGCCAGGAATTGGACATGGCTAAAAAGTTTAAATTTGAGACTGGATATCATTGTTCTACTGAATGATCTTTCATTGCAAATCACACATTTTTTTACAGAGCTGTGCCATCTGCTGTTTTCTCCCAACCACCCATTGCCACTGGGCAAGTTGGTCTTACTGAGGAGCAGGTGATAATATATGGCACACATCTAAATTTCGTAACACACATAGAAAATCGCTTAAATGCATATTTGTGCAGGCTATTGAAGAGTATGGAGATGTTGATGTCTTCGTAGCAAACTTCAGACCTCTCAGGGCCACTCTTTCTGGATTACCTGATCGTGTGTTAATGAAGGTTATGATGTGTGCTAGTTGTACGAACAAGTTGTCGGAATGCACATGTGTGGTGAAGATGCACCCGAGATAATTCAGGTTTGCATGATTTTGTTTTTTTTTCCTCACTATTTCTGCTTCATTCCCAACTTATTTGTCATATTTGTACAACTTTATGACAGGGAATTGCAATTGCTGTTAAAGCTGGGTTGACAAAGCAAGATTTTGATGCCACTGTTGGCATTAACCCAACATCTGCAGAGGAATTTGTCACGATGAGGAATGTAACTAGAAAAGTTCGGAGAAGTACTGCAGCTGAGGTCCACGATGCTACCATTTTAAATTCATTCTTATGAAAAATATATGTTCTGAAAATAATCTGTTTTCAACTAGAATTGCCTGTTGTTATTTATATGTTTAACTGTGTTTACACTTTGCACCTTTTCCCCCTGATTATTTCAGGTAGAATCTAAGGATGAGGGCGTAACTCAGCAATAGATCTTGCCGTTTTACATAGAAGGTAGGCATTTACATTCTTTTGAACTGGCATTGGAAGCTATGCTTTCTTCTTAGCTATATTCTTGAGCTTGTTTAAATTAACAAGAATAGTTGGTTCTCAGTACGGTTTAGTGAACATTGTAGCGGTGATAAGGATATCAAGCCTTTCTGGTTGATTAATTTGAGATTTTCAGCCTTTTCACATGCCACTAACTGGATTCTGCAGACAAACATCATATTGGACCAATTGAACCTGTTCTTTTGGAGGTGTTATCGTTTGATTCCATCCTCTTGTTTGAATACTAGCTACTATGGTTGTAATGTATGTGGATTTATAATTTGCACCTGCTGTTTGTTGGTTTGTCTGGCAGAAATATAAAACAACTGCTTTCAGATACCATTCACTGTCAGCAATGAAATATTTTGGTCAGGGTTGTCATCATTTCTCTTGGTCTTGTTTTCTGCTGCAGGCATTCTCAGAGGAAGTATTCCCGCTGCATGACAAAACCTGAATGGAAATACACGGCCGAATAGTTCAGTGTTACCCACAGTATCTGAGAAATCCATCACAGGGAACCAGCGGAGATGTATCATAGCGATGACTGGTTATCTCTGTTTTTTTTCTCTTCCCGTTTTTTGCATTTCTTTCAATCTTGAAGCTTGAGCACACTGATAGTTGAGTTATTCTCCTTTATCCGCTATTCATGAAATAAATGTTGCAAACGCGGGTATATCAGCCTGGTAGTTTTGGAAGCATGTCTGGGAAAGTAGCGATCTCATAACATCGGTGCTTGTCCTACCACATTGTCGGAGTGCAATGCCTTGGGCACCCCGGTGCTACTCTGAGCGCCGCCCTGAGACAGGTGTCGTCCCCCTCCGTCCAACTGACTAGACGAGCTGATCCAAAGCATGCCACCTGTGCGTTACAACGAAAACCTTAATGCTGCACCAAATATTATGCATGCTATGGGCGCTCATCGTGGGAACCATATGTGAAGCATTACAAAATAACGTAACCTCACAGTATAATTTGATTTAGCTTAAAATGGCTGATAAGTCCATCCTGAGAGCTCATCACTAACATGTAAAAGAGGATATAAGGACCAATGACAGCGAATAGGACACACACACACACACACACACACACACACACACACACACACACACACACACACACACACACACATATATATATATATATATATATATATATATATATATATATATATATATATATATATATATATATATATATATATATAAGTATCTTCTGAGCAATAACACTTAAACCATCACAGAACAGGAGAGTATGCAAGGTTTAATCAATCAAAATCATCTATAGTTACAAATGGTGCAATCCATTTGTATGACCTACCTAGCAGACAAAGGTCTAGATCAATCAACTTTAACTGATATATTTGCACCTAAATCATTTGGAGATTTTAGAAGGAATCTATGAAAATATCTTAACTATAATAGTATTAACAGTGGTCATGCATATGGCGAGGGTCATGTATTGGTGGAAAATGTGCAAGATCTCTCAATTCCCATCCTCCTACCCAGTAAAGTTATCCAGTTCCTGCCTAAGTTCGAAAGTTATACCTATTTTTTCCTTTACATCCTCTTTATATTTTGGTGTACATGATGATCCCTGAAAAGAGAAGAGGCAAACTCATTAAACATGATCAGACAAAACATGGATATTGCATTGCAGATGTGCTTCGAGTGTTATATGCTCACAGCCCCACACCAAATGGTACGCTATCGCATCATCTTGGTTGGTGCTAATCAATCACCCACAAGATCAAACTTCCTCTGAATTGATACTCAAATTGATATAAGCGAAGGATTGTAAATGCAACTATTAGAAAGAATACCTTATGCAGGTGAAAACCGCGAAATTCTACCGAATCGAACTAAGTAGCAATTATGCAAAACAAATGTAAATGTTCAACTTCATTAAATCACCTTACTACTTGACCACTGATATAAGAGTGCAAACGGAAACTGTAATTTTGAGAAACCTTGAGCAAAAGTGCAGGAATCCATGGCGCCGCTTCACTTTCAGACAAAGACGTGTAGATCAGGCGACGGCACCCTCTAGGTGTGGATGCAGGCAATCAGGGCATTGAACTCGGTGCCGGACGCGGAAGGTTGGGGACAGAAAGGCGGGTGAGGGAGTCGGTGCGAAGGCATGGGAGGCTCCTCGTCGTGGGGTAGCTCGAGTATGTGTGGATGCGGGGAATTCCCGCATTAGAGTCTTGTATGTGCTTTGACACCAGACCCACTCATCTACAAGTGAACAAAAATATGTACATAGTTCAGTGACAAACCTACTGAATCATAGAAATTGTAGCTGATGATTCCACTGTTAGTGTAATCCTGTGTGCTTGTGTATCTTAGTTTGCAGTTTGTTCAGTGTCAGTT
Organism: Phyllostachys edulis; assembly: GCA_036346405.1. Classification (NCBI taxonomy): domain Eukaryota; kingdom Viridiplantae; phylum Streptophyta; class Magnoliopsida; order Poales; family Poaceae; genus Phyllostachys; species Phyllostachys edulis. The sequence continues at coordinate 32,444,383 of CM070549.1, forward strand.
GGAGTTCGGTCAGAGTCTGTAGGAGCTATTCTTCAGGGCTTTAGTCAAAGTAGTTAGCGATGCATGCGTCAAGTTAGCGAGAGATCATGCTCGAGTTTTAGGAGCCACTAGGGCCATGTTTACTGTGCCACTACGGCATTATCTAGCTGTAATTACCGGTTATAAATAAAGGGGTAAGAACATCAGAAAAGATGCAGCTTCATCGCAGCACCACAACCTGAGTTTTGAGCTCTGATTCAAAGCATTTTCCAACAATTGGTATCAGAGCAGTGAGTTGAGGGTCTTGGGCAATGTCCGCTTCCGTCCCTGGAGAGTCCCGCAGCCCGCGTCGTCAGAACCGACGCCGTTCCCCTTCGTCGCCGCAGAGACAAACGCGACACCGTGACCATGGTGGACGCAAGGTCGTTGTTGAGTGAGTGGTTAAGGAAGTTGGCGGCGGAAAATACCCGACGCTCACGCGGACGAACTACGCCGAGTGGAGCCTCCTCATGAGGGTCATGCTGCAAGCTCGAGGGCTCTGGGACGCAATCGAGTACAGCGCCGCCAACTTCCAGGAAGATCGCATGGCGCTGGAGGCCATCCTCCACGCCGTGCCCCCGGAGATGATGTCCGGCCTCGCCGTCAAGCGGACCGCGCAGGAGGCGTGGGAGGCGATCCGAGCCATGCGCGTTGGGAGTGACCGCGTGCGAAAGGGCAAGGCGCAGCAGCTGAGGAAGGAGTTCGAGTATATCTCGTTCCGCGACGGGGAAAACATCGACGACTTTGCGCTACGACTCACCAATCTCGTCACCAGCCTCGCCACACTTGGAGAATCAATCGACGAATCAAAGGTAGTTGAGAAATTCTTATGTGTTGTGCCGCCCAAGTTCTCGCAGATCGCGTTGTCGATCAAGACTTTGCTCGATATCTCCGAGCTGTCGCTGGAGGAAGTCACCAGGCATCTGAAGGCGGTGGAAGACCGCCTCGAGCCGTCGGAGCCACCACGAGAACTCGGCAAGCTCTACCTCACCGAAGAGCAGTGGATGGAGCGGATGAAAGACTGCCAGCCGGGCGAGGGCTCCACCAAGTCCGGCCGCGGCGGCGGCAGGAGTCGTCGGCGGTTGCGAGCGCCGCGGAACAAGAGCAGCAGCGGAGGCACCGACGCAAAGGAAGGGCCACGTGACGATAAATAACCGCAACTGCGGCCGCCGTGGTCATTGGGCCAAGGACTGCTGCCAGCCCAAGAAGGAGTGGGCCCATTTGGCTCAGGCAGAGGAAGCGGATGAAGAACCAGCGCTCCTTATGGCTCAAGCCATCCCTGCGCCGCCCAAGCCCGCACCACTCCACATCGACGAGCCATGGGCGCAGGCACTTCTCGGCATCAACGACGGCGGCGACCACCACACCGGGGCCACCAATCACATGACGGGCCGCTGCGACGTCTTCGTCGAGCTCAACCGCGCGGTGGTTGGCACCGTCAAGTTCGGCGACGGCTCCCTCGTCGATATCCGCGGGTGCGGCACCGTGATCTTCGCCGGTAAGAATGGCGAGCACAAAGCACTCAGCGGCGTCTACTACATTCCGCAGTTGAGGAACTCCATCCTCAGCATCAGGCAGATCAACGAAAGCGGATCGCGCGTGCTGATTGAGGACGGCGTGCTGCGGATCTGGGATCGGCAGCGTCGCCTCCTCACCAAGGTCAAGCGCGGCCGCAATCGCCTCTACGTGCTTCGTCTCGAGGTCGCTCACCCGATCTGCCTCGCCGCACACCACGACGACGACGCCTAGCGCTGGCACGATCGCTTCGGGCACATCAACGTCGACTCACTGGAGAAGATGGGCTGCCTTGGATTGGTGCGTGGGTTGCCGCGGCTGGAACACGTAAAGCAGCTCTGCGACACCTGCGTTGTCACCAAGCACCGGCGCACGGCGTTTCCGAAGCAGGCCAAGTACCACGCGCAGGAGCCGCTCGAACTCGTCCACGGCGACCTCTGCGGTCCCATTACGCCGGCGACACCAGGCGGGCGGCGTTTCTTCCTGTTGCTGGTTGATGATGCCACCCGGTACATGTGGGTGGTGCTTCTCGCGGCCAAGAGTGGTGCGCCTGACACGATCAAGAGGATCCAGGCGGCGACGGAGCTCCAGAGCGGGCGGCGGCTGCGCGTCTTCCGCACGGACAACGGTGGCGAGTTCACATCTCTGGAATTTGCCGCCTACTACGCTGACCAAGGAATGCAGCGCCACTTCTCTGCTCCCTACGCCCTGCGGCAGAATGGCGTCGTCGAGTGGCGGAATCAGACCGTGGTGTCCATGGCGTGCGCGTTGCTAAAGCAGAGGGGCATGCCGGCTGAATTTTGGGGGGAGGCAGTGACTACGGCGGTGTTCCTCCTCAACCAATCCCCCACCAAAAGCCTCGTCGGGAAAACGCCCTATGAGGCATGGCACGGACGAAAGCTGACGGCCTAGCTTCTCCATACCTTCGGTTGCCTGGCGTACGTGAAGGAGCAGGGCCACCTCCGCAAGCTCGACGACCGCAGCACCCCCGTCGTCTTCATCGGCTACGAGGAGGGGATGAAGGCGTATCGTTTTCTGGACCCGACGACGCGGCGTGTGCGCATCGCCCGCGACGTCGTGTTTGACGAGGATCGCGGCTGGAATTGGGCGGCGGAGAACTACGACGACACGCATCCCGCCAACGATTTCACCATCGAGTACACCTTCGCCCATGTTGCGGCGACGGCCACTCCAGTGCCCAGTGACGGGGGAGACGAGCCTGTCCAATCGGCGCAAGGAGCTCGGACCCCTTCACCGCCAGCTCGGCGTCGCTGTTCTTACAAAGAGCTACTCCAAGCACTCTGCGACATCGACTCCCGTTCGCCCCGCTGCGCGAGTCGTCTCACCGCCAGCGAAAGACTCCGCCAGGCTCGACGCAGCGCACGACGACACACCTGTACGGTACCGCACCGTGGACAATCTGGTCGGGAGTGGAGCTGCGCCGCCGGGGTTCGCATTGCGGGAGCTGGACGAGGCCAAACTGCACCTGGCAAGCGCAGGCGAGCCATGCTCGTTTGCCGAGGCCGAACGAGACGAGGCTTGGCGCGCGGCCATGCGTAAGGAGATCCGACGCCGTGGAACGGAACAAGACATGGGAGCTCGTCAATCTACCGCGCGGCCACCGCCCGATCGGCCTCAAATGGGTTTTCAAGCTGAAGAAGAACGAGGCCGGTGCGGTGATCAAGCACAAGGCACGACTTGTTGCGAGGGGCTTCGTCCAGCAGGCCGGCATCGACTTCGACGAAGTGTTTGCTCCCGTCGCCCGCATGGAGTCCATTCGGTTGCTGCTCGCCATTGCTGCCCAGGAGGGGTGGCCCGTCCACCACATGGATGTGAAATCCGCCTTCCTGAACAGAGAATTGGAGGAGGTGTACGTGAAGCAGCCGCCGGGGTTCATCGTCGCCGGAGAAGAAGGGAAGGTCCGCGGCGCAAGAAAGCGCTCTATGGCTCGCGCCAGCGCCCGGCTTGAACGCGGCTTCGACCGCACACTCAAAGATCTCGGCTTCAAGTAGAGCGAACACGAGCACGCTGTCTACTGGCACGGCTGCGGCGACACGACTCTGCTTGTCGGAGTCTATGTGAACGATCTGATCATTACCGGGTCATCCATGGAGGCGGAGGAGTTCAAGGGCGAGATGAAGATCAAATTCCAGATGAGTGACCTTAGTTTGCTGTCATTTTATCTTGGAATCGAAGTACAACAGGATGGTGGCGGCATCAGTCTTGGCCAAGCGCACTATGCCACTCAGATTCTGCAGTTGGGCGGCATGGAGGGTTGCAATCCAGCCTACACACCGATGGAGAGGCTCAGGTTCAGCCGGGACAGCACGGCTATGGAGGTGGACGCCACGGAGTATCGACGTATCGTCAGCAGCCTCCGCTACCTCATCCACACACGGCCAGACCTGACGTTCTCCGTCGGGTTCGTGAGTAGCTTCATGGAGCGGCCAACGGAGGAGCATTTGGCGGCCGTGAAGCGCATCCTCCGCTACGTCGCTGGCACAATCAACTACGGACTACGCTACAGGCGGAAGATTGGAGAGGCGCGGCTGATCGGTTACAGCGACAGCGATCTTGTTGGCGACATCAACACAAGGAAGAGTACGAGCGGCACGCTGTTCTTCTTTGGTAGCTGCTTTGGTGAGTTGGCAATCTCTCAAGCAAAGAGTGGTGGCACTGTCATCCTGTGAGGCAGAGTATGTAGCTGCCACTACTGCCACGACGCAAGGACTTTGGTTGGCTCGACTACTTGGTGAACTCCATGGGAGAAAAGCTGAAGTGGTCAAGCTGAAGGTGGACAGCAAGTCCGCCTTGGCGTTGAGCAAGAACCCGGTCTTCAACGAACGCAGTAAGCACATCGATCTTCGCTACCATTTCATCTGGGACTGCATGGAGGATGGGAGCATCAGCGCTGATTTCATCGGCACCAAGGACCAACTCGCTGACATTTTAACGAAGGCACTTGGTCGAGTCAAGTTCCAAGAGCTTTGTGCAAGGATTGGAATGGTCTTAATCAAACCAGGGTCAGCGCACAAGGATTAGGGGGAGAATTGTTAGTGTAATCTGTGTGCTTGTGTATCGTTTGCGCTTGTTCAAGGTCGCTTGGAGTTCGGTCGAGTCTCAGAGGAGCTATTCTTCGAGGGCTTTAGTCAAAGTAGTTAGCGATGAATGCGTCAAGTTAACGAGAGATCATGCCACGAGTTTTAGGAGCCACTAGGGCCATGTTTACTGTGCCACTACGGCATTATCTAGTTGTAATTACGGTTATAAATAAAGGGTAAGAACATCGAAAAGTCTGCGGCTTCATCGCAAACACCACAACCTCGAGTTTTGAGCTCGATTCAAAGCATTTTCCAACATCCACCTTTAACACTCTTTGCTACTTAATCGAACCACAATATATTAGGAGTTAATAAGATAAGGGAGCTTATACACACATAATAAAGGTAAGTAGGTACCTCCATAGTAGCATTAGGTTTAAAGCTTTCCTCCTTCGTTTCGGCTTTGACGTCCTCCAAACAAGTGGTAAAGCATCTTTGTCTGTTTGTCCACCGTTATATACGATAACCTTTTTACAATTGTGTTGGGAGTTCTCTTTGGAATGACAACATCATTGGGATTTATCTGCGACATGTAATCCTGGCAAAGATGTAGAATGAAGGACCAATGTTAGACTATGGAGCAAGGCAAGGAATAATTTTTACGGTGGAGTGGTTTCGATGAGAGGAATTTTTTTTTAAATAATATTATTTTAAAACATAATTACAAAAATATATCGTCTCTACAAAAATTACAGAATATGTTCTGCCGCCAGATTGAAATGGCGACAGAACATATCGCCATTTCAATCGGCGGCAGAACCCTCTCCCCTCTGTCGCCGGTCCAGCCCACCTATCGCCAGATTGAAATGGCGATAGGTCCTGTTACCATTTCAATCGGCGACAGTTCTGTCGCCATTTCAAATGGCGATGTGAAGCCCATCCCTATAAAAACCCAAAATTCAGCGAGACTCATTCTTATTCGTAAAAAGAGAAGGAGAGAAGAGTAGAGGTGAGGAGAGAAGCTAGCGTTACTGTCCGTCGGATTGCCAACCTCTCGGGTAATTTTTTAACCGAATGGATTATATAGTTTTAGATGTACAGTTCACGTAATGCAAGATAGTTTTACATAATACTTTTCGTGGGTAGTATAGTTTTAGATATGCGGTTAATCGTGGAAATGTTCTTTATGGTGCAAGTCGTCAAATATGTCCGACTCGACATCGTCAATTTCAAAATTTACTATGGTCAAGGGACTATTCTAGAGGGTCCCGAGGGGATTGATTTGCGTTATTTTCAATCGGCAACCGCATTCCCTAGCAAGACCGAGCAGCGTACATGGGGTCTTTGTGATGCGGTGGTTGTTCCATACATTCCAAGTGGATGTGATGTGTACGATCGACTTTGAGTTGCCTTTCCCCATGGAGAGCACAACCGACATATTGGGAGTTAGTGCGACTGGGGACCAAAATCATGGCGATCATATGTACGACGCGAGGGAGGCAGGTGGAAATTGGTCCTTCTCGTCCAAGCATATGCCAAACCCACTCCTCCACCCATGGTGAACAAGAAGGAGGTGTCGAGGTCAAGAGGAAGTCGGGGATCGCAGCCACATGCCATGGCGCACACAATTCTTTGAAGCTCCTGAGTTACCGATCTTGTCCATGAAGACCTCATGAAGTAGCTCCTACGGCCATGCAAGCTACTGGTCTTGCTGACGAGGGTGAGGAGGTTGAAGCCGTAGTGCAAAGGATGGATCTCGAAGACCGAGACTACATGGCATTGTCTGAAGATGAAGGTTCCGACGACGAGGATGAAGTTGACGAGCAGGCGGTTCCATCCGACTGGAACACATACCAGTTCGACAATCTCGTCGTCAACGAAGGCTCCCGTGTGCCGTGGGAGTACGACCAGAGTGAGGTCAGACTAGGAGCTATGTACAAATGCAAGGAGGCCGTGCAGGACGCGGTCAAATTCTGGGCCTTGTCGGTGCGGCGCACATTCAGAGTCGTCAAGTCGACCCCAAGATTCTACGACGTGAAGTGCAGCATAGAGGGATGCCCTTGGCGAGTGCACGCATTTCAGCCAAAGTGGGACACCTACTGGAAGTGCTCTATAGTAGTCCCTCATACATGCGCTGTTTCGAGTCAAGATACCCCACCGAACTCGTCATCGCTTCATCGCCAACCTTATGTACAGTGAGATCGTGGATAATCTATATTTTGAGCCACGATGCATCATTCGGGTGATTGAGGCAAGGTTCCAATACACAATCAACTATGCGAAGGCTTGGAGGGCAAAACAGAAGGCATTGGAATTAAGGTGGGGCACGTTCGAGGATTCCTACCACAACCTCTCTGCAAGAACCGTGTCATACAAGACAAATCTCGCACCCATATCGATATTGAAGACGCCACGCGCGAAGTGGACCAATAAGAGGGTATTGCAACGAGTATTCTTCGCGTTTGGTCCATGTATCAATGCATTAAAAGATCGTAGTCAATCTTGTGCGTAGATGGCACATTTTTGACTGGGAGGTACAAGGGCCAGATACTGACTGCAATAGCGACAGACGGGAACAATCAAGTTCTTCCCGTGGCATTCGCTTTCGTTGAAAGCGAGAACACGGATAGCTGGTTGTGGTTCTGAAGAACGTGAGGATTTCACAGTGCAAGACCGTCCCAACGTGTGCCTCATACATGATCGGCATGCGTGCTGCTGCGTGCAATAACCAATTGCAACAAAGGCGAACGCGTACCACTTCCATGGCCGGATCTGCAGAGCAGGTGGTGCATGAGGCACTTGGGTGCAAACTTCTACAAGCAGTTCCGCAACAAAGACTTGATGAACATGTTCAAGCGGCTGTGCAACCAGAACCAGCAGCGGAAGTTCGAAACACTCTGGAAGATTCTAGATGAGCGGACCAAGACACACAGAAGGGAGGCAGCGAGAAGGGTCGCCCCAAGCGCTGACCAGGCCCCCGAAGCATTGCCAGAGATACCCACAGATGCTCCCGGATTGACGAGGAGGACGGGGGCGCAGGTCACATGCTTCTCGGACTGGATTGAGCACGAGTCTAAGGAGAAGTGGTCGCTGCTCCATGACAGGGGTGGCGCTCGATATGGTGTCATGACAACTAATCTAGCCGAGGTGTACAACTGGGTCATGCGCGGTGCAAGGTGCCTCCCTTTGGTGGGTATTGTGGAGGCAATACTCCGCGGTACGACGAAGTACTTTGTTGACAGAAGCAACAACGCATCGCGAGCCATGGCAAATGACAGACATCAGAATCCGCCATGATCACCAAGTACATGGAGGAGAAGAGCAAGAAAGGTGAGACGACCGCATTCAAGATGGGCACAAGGAGCTTCGCCGAGGTGATGTGCAGGATAAAGGACGCCATGGGACTAACCGTGAGAGGGTTACCCATGAGTGCGTTACGCCGCGCTAGTTGCACATGCACTTGCAATAAGCCCTTCTTTCGCATAGGCCTGCTCCCATGTCATAGCCGCATGTTCGACGGTGGCGCATGAGATCCCGGCCAATACCTCTCTGTCTATTTCACCAAGGAGGCGGTGATGCAAACTCGACCGCGGAGATATATGGTTCTGTTGTGGTTGGTCATTTCACCGCCATCCGACACGGGAGCAACTAACTGGGCTGCGGACATTGATAGGCTTAAGGGAAAAGTTGGATGGCGGCAGTCGCGGCGATCAGAACGACATGGACGAAGCAGAAACCGGACGTCGTACGAAGAAGTGCTCTATTTGCAGGGAGTCTGGGCACACCTTCAAGAAATGTCCCACGAGAAATCCTCAAGATGAAGGAGACATCGCCACTCCGGACGTCGCAGCGGGGACCTCATCTGGTCACCCAACCCGAGACAGTCCACAGGGGGGACGTTGAGGCTGCGACCAATGTTCTGAATTATGTTATTGCACGGACAGTAGTAACATGTTATTGCCAATGTTCTGAATTATCATTTTAATTAAGTGTTATCATGTTTTGCTGAATGTTATGTAATATCAGTGCTATTAAGTGTTATGATGTTTTGCTATGAATGATGTTTTGCTTAATTATCGTAGTTTTCATAGTAATGGCAAGTTCACATTTGTTTCCTTACATAATATGCAGTTCATGTATATGAGCAAGCGTATTAATTCACTGGCGCATCGCAATATCACTTACCTTTCTACTTACGAATCGTTCATATCTCAATCTTTCTCGTAAAATTCTTCAGAAATTCATCGCACTAGAACAACATACAACGATCAAAAAATGTTATTGCGAGTCTAACAGATTTTGCACCGTTAAAAACGTATAAAAATCAAAGGGCGGCAAACCTAGCTAGAGAATGGGAAATTTGGCTTGCTTTCTGTCGCCATTTGAAATGGCGCGAGAACATGCCGCCGGTTGAAATGGCGACAGTGGTGGACCCGGCGATGGAGGGGAGAGGGTTCTGCCGCCGATTGAAATGGCGATATGTTCTGTCGCCATTTCAAGCTGGCAACAGAACATATTCTGTAATTTTTTGGAGAGACGATATATTTTTGTAATTATGTCCAACACAGAGATAACTTTACTGTCTTTTTTTACAGAGTGTTGCACGGGTGCAAAACATGGCACGCTATGTTAGGTTAAGGCAAAAGATTGTAATAGGCAGTCTTGATAGAAAGACCAAGACATATTTAACTTGAGAATGTGGTCCAAAGTAAACACACCGAAGCTCTAGCACATCATCATAAATAATAGAATTTCAAGTATTAGGGGCTCAGTATACTGCACATGATTAGGAGGACAATCCATCGGCAAGTAGCAAGGTATTGAGTGTTGGCAGTAACTTGCAGGCAAGAATTAATCCTAGGCCAGTAATCAGTTGATACACAAGCTGACCAATGAATCAGTTAAGAGCATCTACAATAGGTTGTTTCTTAATTTGTTACTAAGAGGAGAGAGAGTACTCAATCTAATAACAAGAAACAACCATTCCAATAGATTGTTTCTTAAGCTTGTATCTAAGACTTAATTGCTACAAGCATGTTGGTAGGCAATGGGACCCACAAAATGAATGTTTAAGTAACAACTAAAGGCTCCAATAGAGTATTTTGTTGTTACTAGTTGTTACTTACGTCTTGGTATTAACAATCTCATAGTTTCTTCATATAGAAACAGCTTCACTCTCTCTCCTCCCCTTCTCTCTTCCACATCATCAAAATGCTGATGTGGCATGCTCTTAGTAACAGCTGAGGTGTATTGTTGTAGATGCTCTAATAACACCATTTCTTTTTTCTTCTTTTGCGCATGGTGGGATCATGAGAGGCAACCACATTGGACCCTTCCAAACAATTGTACGTGGGTAACAACAAGTTGACAACGCTACACTGATGCATCATCAAGTGGTTAACATGGCGTTGTGGAAGCAGGAATCCCAGCAACTACGATATACTGCAATGTACATATACAAAGAGGCACTACGAAGGATGGATGAATGCATTAGGACGGAGAAGCGAGGGACCTGAGAGGAATGCGACGGAGGAGCTGCAGGACTGGGAGACGAGGGCGAGGAGGACCGCCCCCTTGCGCCACACCAACCGTATCGCGTCCCCCTTCATCGCCGCCTCCGCGCCTCCGCCTCCTGCGAGCACATCCCCAGGGAAGGTAAGTAGGCAGGCAGGTCCGGAAAAATCTGAATGGTTTCTTGATTGGGTTCCCTACCTTTGGTACTTATGTATCAACTGCTAATATTGTAGAAGAAACCAACTACTTGAGGAAGCCTCACCTTGCAGTCGCCGGCGAGCAGACGAAGCGACCGATCTTGGAGCAGAAGAAGGGTACTCCAATCCAACGGGACCGTGATGCAAGCCTCACCATCAAGATCCAACCAAGAAAGAAATAGCTAGTGGAGAGGGAGGGTCCGTCACCTCCTTGATCCAATATCTCTGCCGGCCGTTGAGCCTTGAAGCGCAGCCGTCGGTCATGGATCCCTCGATCCATCGCCCTCGGTTCCCCACTGACTCGATTCAACACCGCTGCCGGCCGTGGCATGGAACTGCACCAACAATAGGTGTGGGGGGAGTTAGGATAGAGGCGGAGGCGGAGGAACGGGGCGGCGACTGAGGAAAGCGAAAATCATGGGGGGAGCGAGGATGGAGGCAGAGGGTGCGGAGGATGCGGAGGAACGGGTCGGCGGCCGAGGAAAGCGAAAAAGGGGGACGAGCTATTTTTTCGTGCGTGTGGGAGGTGGGACGGGGCAAGCCACGGGTTTTTGCTCGTGCGTGAGACGTGGGCTGGGACGATCGTCCGCTGCGGGTAAACTCCGAATTAAGAAATACTCCTCTCTTATTTTTATCGGAAAAAATCTTTCAGATCACCTCCCAAGTTTGGCTCTCACCGCCACCTCCCTCTCTCGGCCACCCGCCAGCGAGTCAGGTGCGAACCCTAGCCACCGTCTCTCTCTCTCTCTCTCTCTCTGCGTGTTCATGTGCGCGCGCATGATGCATTTTCATGGGAATTGTAATACGACGAGGGGTCCTGGAGGTGATGACTGATGATGAGTTGGGGATTCCATCGGTGCGGAGTCTTACGTATTGTAGAGGAACGGTGATGTTTACCTAAAATTTGTGATTTGTAGTTTCAAAGGCGCGATTTTTGTTGGTGATCGGCGTGCATCCTGTTAGTTTTGTTACAACGTTTTTGTGTGTTCCTTTTTTTTAACAAAATTTTGAAGACAATAATGCATGGATTGATCTGATCCTTTCCGGTGTCAATTGAAATTGATTTGTTGGGCTAGGTAGGTAGGACGTGCTTTTCTGAATTAGAATTAGAATTGGAATTGAGATCGTGTTTACTCTATTTGGTTACAATTCTTCTTAACTGTGTGGATGCAATAGATTTGGTTAGTCTCCCTCCGACGCGCCAATCTTACATGGAATGTTTTGGGGCTGTTTGTTGTCAAGTTTGACAAAATATTAAATTTTGTTATACATCTCTTTACAAATTCACTCTCGATGTCCTTCAGCACTACAGTCTTTCATCACGACCTTAGTTCTAGCCTTTTGGGAAGTGGATTTTGTCATTCCTTTGGAAATTACTCTATACGATTTTTCAGTCGCAACCATTTGGATTTCTAATGGTACTAGTGGTGCTGTCGTGGTGATCTTTCCGAAATCTTCCGTCTCAATTCATATCTGTCGCTAGAATGCGGACTGTTGTAATCTTGTACTTGTATTCAGGGTGGCATTTTATCACAAGAAGCCATAGGTGGCTGAAGAAGCCAACCATTGGGAGTAAATATTTTTATATATTCATATTTATAAACTAGTTCGGTGACGGTTTTTATAGTGAACTTGTAGTTTATTGGGTTAAAATTAAAGTGTAAGTCAACATTTGTGTGAAGCAGATCGAAATAATTGTTGCATGGAGTATCTTGCGTTTTGTAAAGTTGTATATACTAATGCTCGTTTTAGCAATTTGGTTGAGTCTTTCTTGGTTTACATGGGGTTGTTTTGATATGCAAGTCATGCGATGTTCATTGATGGCTTTTTAGCTACTGCATGTTTATCAGGAAAGAATTATAATAAATAAGCTCCTGTGCTGTTGAGCCAATCTGCTTTACTTTGGTTGATATATGCACTGTCTTATACTGCCAATGCCATCTACTTCTTCTGTGCTTTTAATTTCCAAGCTTCTCAAGATACATCTTACATACCTGCACTGAAGTTGTATATCTGCTCTTTTTTTTACAGTTGAATCATGACTGCTCAGCCAAAGAAGAAAAGTGTAGTGGAAAGTGGCGATGGAGGTCTTGGTCTGGGCCTTGCTGCGTTTATTGCAAATGGTGAGGATTTGGGTCCCATCATTCGGCATGCGTTTGAGACTGGGAAACCTGAAGCTCTCATGCATAACCTAAGGAGCATTGTAAAGAAGAAAGAAGTTGAGATTGAAGAGCTATGTAGACTTCACTATGAGGACTTCATCCTTGCTGTCGACGAACTACGCGGCGTGTTGGTCGATGCTGATGAGCTAAAGAGCATGTTGTCTGGTGAGAACCTGCACCTGCAGGACGTTGCTAGTGCCCTACTGTTGAAGCTTGACGAACTTCTTGAGTTATATTCAGTCAAGAAAAACGTAGGAGAGGCCATAACGACATTGAAGATATGTGTGAAAGTCACTAGCCTGTGCATTGCATGCAACAGCTACATTGCGGAAGCTAAGTTTCACCCTGCACTGAAGACCTTGGACTTGATCGAGAAGGGCTATCTGCAAAATATTCCTGTGAAGCTTCTTAAAAAGGTGGTTGAGAAACAAATACCATTGATAAAGCTGCACATTGAGAAGAAAGTTTGTAGCGAGTTCAACGATTGGCTTGTTCATATCAGAAGAATGGCTAAGCAGATCGGGCAGGTCTCAATAGGCCAGTCCTCTTTGGCTCGCCAAAAAGATGAGGAAATGCGTGCCCGGCAGAGAGAGGCTGAAGAGCATAGCCATGCTGGACCAGATGAGCATTTGTATACCTTGAATGTGGAGAATACAGATGAGGAAACAGCACTAGATTTCGATCTCACACCAGTGTATCGGGCGCATCACATTCACATATGCCTTGGTATTGGGGAGAAATTCTGTGATTATTACTACAAGAACAGGCTCATGCAACTCAACCTGGACATGCAAATTTCCGCTTCACAACCCTTCCTTGAGTCTCATCAGCCCTTTCTTGCTCAGGTAGCTGGATTTTTTATTGTTGAAGAACGTGTCCTTCGAACTGCAGATGGGTTGCTGTCTGAGAGCCAAGTCGAAACAACATGGGAAACTGCCGTTGCTAAGATCGCATCTGTATTAGAGGATCAGTTCCCTCGCATGGGTACGGCCAGCCACCTCCTCCTCATAAAAGATTATGTCACTCTTCTTGGTGCAGTTGTAAAGAAGTATGGTTATCAGATCACACAATTGATTGAAGTTCTTGAGAAAAGCAGAGACAAGTACCACCAACTGCTTCTTGCTGAGTGTCGGAAGCAAATAGATGACATCCTTTCTAATGACTCGTATGAGCAGATGATTATAAAGAAGGAATATGAGTATAACATGAATGTCACAGCATTTCATCTGGAACCTGACGACGTAATCCCAGATTTTCCATATGTGGCACCATTCTCCTCTTCTGTTCCAGATGTTTGTCGTATCGTTCGGTCCTTCATTGAGGATTCTGTCAGCTACTTGTCATATGGTGGTCACATGAACTTCTATGATGTGGTGAAAGGTTACCTAGACAGGCTATTGATTGAGGTATTAAACGATAGTCTTCTGAACATGATATATGCTCGCTCATTGGCCATGTCACAGATGATGCAACTTGCAGGAAATATTGCTGTTCTCGAGCAGGCTTGTGATCTGTATCTCTTGCACTCTGCCCAAGTGTGTGGCATTCCCAAGCGTGTCGCTGAGAGGTCTCATTCTGGTTTGACTGCTCGAGCTGTCCTGAAAGCCTCCCAGAATGCAGCATATAATGCTTTAATAAACCTGGCCAATTCCAAGATCGATGAGTTTATGGTGCTCTTGGACAACGTCAACTGGATAGTGGAGGAAGCCCCAGACAATGCAAATGACTATATGAATGAGGTTCTTATTTATCTTGAAACGCTAGTATCGACAGCTCAGGAGATTTTACCATTAGAAGCTCTATACAAGGTGGTTTCTGGTGCAATGAGCCACATCTCAGACTCTATAATGACAACACTTCTTAATGACGGTGTGAAAAGATTCACTGTCAATGCAGTTTTAGGCATTGACATTGACTTGAATGTGTTGGAGGCATTTGCGGATGAGAAATTTCACAGCACCGGGTTGTCAGATTTGGGAAAGGAAACAACTTTCAGAGATTGTTTGGTTGAAATAAGGCAGCTCGTCAATCTTCTGCTCAGCAGCCAGCCTGAGAACTTCATGAATCCGGTGATTAGGGAGAGGAACTACGGAACATTGGACTACAAGAAGCTTGCGATCGTTTGCGACAAGTTCAAGGACTCAGCAGACGGGCTGTTTGGGAGCCTTTCAAACCGCAACACAAAGCAGAATGCTCGCAAGAAGTCCATGGATGTTTTGAAGAGAAGGCTTAAGGATTTTAGCTAAGGTTGGTTATGTTGCATCTACAAATAAATTGCTGATATGCTGCTCCAACATTCCTGTGCAGTGTGCAGTTTTTAGATATTTATTTAGAGCTCCTTTCTCTAATTTCCTTCCTCACTTTCCATTGGGTATAAGATAGGTCTATTGGTCTGTCTAAGCAAGTTTTGACAGTTTGTGAGCTAGAGTAGTACCCTCAAATAATAATCTTTCCCTCTGGTCAACATCCTACTGCTCATATATTAATAATTATTTTTCGTATGGCCACTGATCTCTTGATAAATGAAGAACCAGGGTTGAGAAAATCTGTGTCTAGTATCTTTCAGAGGGAATAATTTCAAGCCTGTTACAGACGCCATATTGCCATTTGGATGAAAAGCATGTTTATGTACAAAGTGATTTTCTCATGAGTTATGCCCTGTTCTCCAAAATGATGCTATGTATGTTAAAACTGATCAAATCAGTAGCGTATGCAAGACTGCAACATCTAGTAGTGGTCCAACTTGTGGTTCGTAGTCTGAAATGACTTGCAGAAACCAATTCTCTGTACGCAGAGCTCTTGGTTCAGACTTCAATGGCAATCGGCAATGTAATTCTTGTGCCTGTTATATTTTTCTTTTCCTTCCAGCTAGCTAGCTTGCCTTAAATAAGGGTTCATGGTGCTGAGCTAAACCTGGAGCTCCCTTTTGGAATTTTCCATATAGGATATGCAAAACAAAATGTATTTATTATTTTCTTGTGGAAACAAATTAAAATCTGCTTGATTGATATAATTATGAAATCAGGAGTCATAATTCGTATGGCTCGGTGAATCTGAAAAGTCTACTTCAGTTTCACCCCCTGCCTATAAAATTCAACTCTGCGACCTTAGGTCACATTCCCAGCTTGACCATTCGTTGCCATGCCATGGCCAGCCGTCGGTCTAAACGAACTGAGAGGTCAATCTTGAAGGTCAAAATCTCATGCATGTATAATACTAGTACAATTCTGCTTAGGTTGACTAACACTAGATTACTTGTCTTCTAATTGATTAGCGCCGTCCGTGTTTATAGCTAGATTAGTGAGATGCAAGTATATATATATATGTAGTACGTGTGCGTACATGCATGGGTTTGAATATTGAAGTCTTGATTTCTTCTGTCTTTGTTACCAATCGAGTGTAAAATTGAAATCAGTCGCGGTCTGATAGATAGCTATGCAGGGTCTTGTGTTTCGACAAGAACTAGGAATTAGAATTAGTATGGACAGGTTCAAAAAAATAAATTAGTACGGACTTATATAATAGACTCGGACTTTGGAACCGTTCCACTTTCCAAACGGCGTTTGGTTGGTTTGGTCGGTCGATCTTTTCTCTTTCTTTTTTCTTTTCGGTCTTGAGGCGTGCATACATTACTTTTGGATACAAGTTCCATCCATCAAACCAACTGTTAAGGCCTGTTTCGAACGCCGGATTTTTTAACAATTTTTGTGGGAATTAAATTGTTTCATGTGAAATTCATATGTTCTAAACAAGGTCTAAATTTGTAAGTGCGTTTCCTTGTGCAATGCCTAGAGGTGAATATAAATACTCTTCACAAATAAATAATGGTGTGCAAAGGCTACGTATACATTCCGGTGTGTAATTAATTTACCCGCAGGTCAAATTCTACAGCATGTGTCGGGACTCTACTTCCACTTTGTACTATTCCAAGCAGAAGAGGTAACCTGTGTCTAGGGTTTCTTAATTATGACTAGGATGCATGATCAGGTCCATTTGTTACACCTCTGAACTGCACGTAGGACTTCTTGAATCTTTTCACGGTCATCTCCAAGTGGGCGGAGCCAGGAATTGGACATGGCTAAAAAGTTTAAATTTGAGACTGGACATCATTGTTCTACTGAATGATCTTTCATTGCAAATCACACATTTTTTACAGAGCTGTGCCATCTGCTGTTTTCTCCCAACCACCCATTGCCATTGGGCAAGTTGGTCTTACTGAGGAGCAGGTGATAATATATGGCACACATCTAAATTTCGTAACACACATAGAAAATCGCTTAAATGCATATTTGTGCAATCTATTGAAGAGTATGGAGATGTTGATGTCTTCGTAGCAAACTTCAGACCTCTCAGGGCCACTCTTTCTGGATTACCTGATCGTGTGTTAATGAAGGTTATGGTGTGTGCTAGTACGAACAAAGTTGTAGGAATGCACATGTGTGGTGAAGATGCACCCGAGATAATTCAGGTTTGCATGATTTTGTACTTTTTTTCCTCACTATTTCTGCTAAATTCCCAACTTATTTGTCATATTTGTACAACTTTATGACAGGGAATTGCAATTGCTGTTAAAGCTGGGTTGACAAAGCAAGATTTTGATGCCACTGTAGGCATTCACCCAACATCTGCAGAGGAATTTGTCACGATGAGGAATGTAACTAGAAAAGTTCGGAGAAGTACTGCAGCTCAGGTCCACGATGCTACCATTTTAAATTCATTCTTATGAAAAATATACGTTCTGAAAATAATCTGTTTGCAACTAGAATTGCCTGTTGTTATTTATATGTTTAACTGTGTTTACACTTTGCACCTTTCCTGTAACGAACGTTTTGGGGAAAACTTACCTCCAGGCCCCCCTGCCTTTCTCCCCTCCTTCTTCCCCCAGACGCAGCCCGACGTCGCTCTGATGGCCGCCGCCATGGAGACTCGCGCCACACGCCGCAGCAGCAGAAGCAGCCGCACCACCGCTCCAGCGTGCTCGCCTTTGTCACATCGCCGCACCAACCCGTCTTGTTGCCGCTCTCGCTGCCGCGCGCTTGCTGCTCTCCAGACGCATGCTCAGCGCACGTCGCCGCCAAGCCGACGTCGCCGCCACAAGAACTGCTCCGGACCGGCCCCCCCTCCTCCTCGCGCCATGGCTCCTATAAAGCTCCTCCTCCCTGCGTGAGCTCCCACGCGCCCGAGCTCCGGTAAGTCAGAACCGAGCCCGGCCGCGCTCCGTGGGCGACCGCACCGCCTCCGCGCCTCCTCGTCGCTCCGGTGAGCCCGCGCCCTCGCGTCACCATCTGCGCGCTGCCCCTCGCCCAGGCGCCCGCTCCGCGGCGGCGCTTCGTGCCGCCGCCTCCCCTCGCCGTGCGCGCGCGCCCGCCCGCCACCCGCTCCACCGGCCGCCACTTTGTCGCCGCCGCCATGGTCCGCCCACCCAGCGCCTCCTGCTCGCTCCCAAGCCGCCGCCACCTCCCGTTCAAGGCTGCTTCCGCCCGCCGAGCGGCGCCGCCTCCCTTGTGGCCGCCGCCCACTGCCTGCCCAGGCTGCCTGCCTGGCCGCCCGCCTGGCTGCCGCCACGGCGCCGCCCCACCCCATGCCGCTTCCTCTGCCTTCTCTCTGTTCTTTCCTTGGAGCACAGAGCAATGGAGAGAATGGGGAATTGGTTTTTGGATTTGGGGATTTTAGTGGGAGTTGTGGGCCCCACCTGCCATTTGCTAGACCTCCCTCATTTGGCTGCCTTGTGGGCCCCACCCTTGACCCATTTCTCCTTTTTTTTTTTTTTCGGTTTTTCTTTTTGGGGTTTAACTCAAAAGAGAACTTCTAAAATCCATATCTTTTCCATTTCAACTCCAAAAATTATGAAGTAAATTTCTAAAAATTTGTTAAATCAAGATCTTGCTAATGGCATAGGACTTGATTAATTTGGAGTTTATTTATTGTTCCTTATTTATTTATTTGCTCTCTTTGCCGTTGTGTCTTTTCGGTATTGACGCCGATTAGGATTTGAAGACGCCATGACCATAAGTGATCAAGACCAAGATCCCCTAGCCTTTAACCAAGGCGAGTCAATACTTTGATCATTTTGCCCCTACATTTTATGCAAATTATGTTCTTTTAAATTAGCAAAAATGCATGCTTTAATTCTTAATCAAATGTATGTTAAAGCTTAAGGTAGTTAAATGCCCACTTGATGTTTAAATAATTATTATGCTATCCTTGATAATTTGAATCCATTATTCTTTGTCACCCTAGTAACTATGTGGTAATACTAGTTATAGGTTGTACTTAAGCGACATGCTAGTCTTGCTTAAGTACCGGGATATTACAATATCCCAATCATCATTTCCTTAAACATAAAATGTTTTGGGGTAGTCATTGGTGGTCCATTGGCTAAAGGATTGTGAAAATAAATTGGTTTCCCTCCTCAAAACCCTAATGCTAGCTTTGTCTGGGCGGATGGTGAGGTGGTGGGTGCTCAGGGAGCACATGGTTGGTTGGCTTGTGGAATGCACCGCCCAGATAACCCTAAGGACTTAATCTTGTCACGACCTCCCGTGTTAAACAAAGTACAACCACAAGTCGCAAAGTGCAACTTGGCTTAGTAAAGTTATTAAACCTTGGAAGTCATCTCACTTTGGACGAAGAAAGCGTACAAGTCTTGGAGACACTCCGGCTTGGAAGGACACCAAAAGGTGAAGTTACAATTGCGCTAGACGTTGTGGCGGGGCCATTGCGCTAGTCGTTGTAGTGAACATCCCGCACAACATATGGGCGTAACCCGTATGGGCGGATTGATGGAAAGGGCGAGATAGCTAGAAAGGTTCTTGTGGATTTGCCGCCCAACTACATGACTACGGAATCATGTGGGGTAACGGTAGACTATCTCTTGTGGGTAAAGTGTGCAACCTCTGCAGAGTCTAAAAGCTGTTTAAGCAGTAGTGTTTACGGTCAAAGGCGGACATGGGAATCATAACTTGAGTTAGTTCTATTTCAAAACAACTTTGTGGGTGGTATGGAAAATGGTGGAGGGGCTCACCTAGCCCTGTTTTGGATTTTGCCTGAGTCGTCGAGCTCAGTGGTTGTGGTTATTGGAGGCCGCTCCAATTAAAAGGATGCATTGGTAGAGTTTCCACGGATGGATTCTCTACTAAAATAATTATTGCACATGCTCTCTTTATCAAAATGCAAATTGTTAAAAATGCTAAGTGATAGGGCTTTGTAATTATGATATTTGAAAAGTTGCTTTCGCAAATAAAAGAACCCGAGCCATCCTTGTTAAGCCGTGCATGTATAAAATTGCATTGTGTGTTGACTCGCGAGCACGGTAGTAGTGCTCATTCTCGCTTCTCCCCCAACCCTTGAGATAATGAAGACGATGGAGACTACGCCTTCTACGACGGCCCGAAGATGATGGACAAGGCTATGACGAAGAGTAGCATAGTCAGTAGTTTAGGTCTCGCCAGTCTAAGTAGACTTCGTTGGTATTCAGCGTACAACCGATATTATCCAACCCATGGTTAATATCCGTCGACACGGGTTACCCGATCGCTTGCTCGTGTGAGATGAGCCCTACTCGCCTTTTGCTTCCGCTATAGTTCACGTTACTCTTTTGTGATGTAATCCATTTGGCCTGCTTTCGGCCCTTTTGTAAAACTTCGACCGACGTGGTCTATGTTACTCGCTTGGTTGTAATAATTAATATTTCAGTTCACGCTTGTATGAGTGATTGACAATGTGTCTTGTGAAGTGCTAGCTCTTGATCCGAGGAATAGCATGTGATTTCACAGAGGATTTGGATTCACGAAATCCGGGTCCGGCAGAGTGGTATCGAGCATCTGTTGAGAGCCTTAGTTAGATTGGTCGATTGCCTTAAGGACTTGGATTTTATTTTCAAAACCTAAGAAAATTTTTATCAAAACATAGAGTATTTTTGCTTCTACTCATCATTCCTAGTTCCTTACTCATCTCTATTCTCATTAAGTGTTACTAACCCTTCTCTTGTTTCAAAATTTGTAGATGGCTTCCTCTCCACCGCTTGGCCCATGGGACCATAGCTCACATGGAGAGCATGACGGCGGATTCGCCGAGCTCCTTCGCCAACTAATGGTGGAACTTGGTTTCATCCACCCTCCGATCTCAGAGGCCAAGGACGAGGGTCATGGCTCACGAGTCCCGGGAGATGGAGGTCTTCCTCTATCCTAGGATGGCGAAGTTCAGTAGCTCACACCTTCGGCCGAGGCCCTCGTCGCAAAGATCCCGACGCTATCCAGATGCAGCCGTGTAGCCATCACCCGCCTATGTTGGATACACGAGGACCTCTCGCGGATCACCGTTCGACTTCTTCCGTACCTCCCGACGGACAGCGCTTCCGAGTCCTTCGTCGCCATCGACAACGAGCCCCGCTGACCCACGGTGCGGTGACCCAGCGATGGTTTACAAGATCCACTCCTTCACGACGAGGTCCGCCACCGGGACGCTTCGCCGCGGCGAAGCCCACTCCGACACCCTCCGCGCCAACTGGACCAGAAGTGATGAAGCCCTCTTTGCTGCCAGATGGGAGAGAGACACCGTCACTACGGAGAGAGATGCCGCACTCGCAGAGGTGGCACGCCTCACCGCCGCCCTTGCGAGCGCTACCTCAGCTCCAGCTCCAGCCCCAGCCCCGGCTCCAGCTCCGGTCCCTCCTCCGGCCTTCCCTCCAAAGAATGGACGCAAGAACCAACCTCTTCGCCCCGAGGAGCCCGCACCAGATGATCAGCGTAGAGCGTCTGACGCCCGATCCGCCGCCCTTCGACGACCTTCTGGCGTTCAGGCGTGGACGCAGCCCCAACCGTTCTCCGCACGTCAGCCCGAGTCATTCTGGCTCGTCGAGCTTGATCGAGCCGCCCCGCTCGAGTCCCGTTGGAGTAGTTAGGATGGTCTAGGTTAGCCGGTAGTGCTTGCTAGGCGAGATTTTGGG
Organism: Phyllostachys edulis; assembly: GCA_036346405.1. Taxonomy (NCBI): domain Eukaryota; kingdom Viridiplantae; phylum Streptophyta; class Magnoliopsida; order Poales; family Poaceae; genus Phyllostachys; species Phyllostachys edulis. Next base: position 32,465,777 of record CM070549.1, read on the forward strand.
TTGCAAGCACTTTTGTTTTTCTTTTGTAGACGAGATGCATGTATCTGTGTCATGACTTGGCGTAGCATATAAGCTTTGTTTGTTAGTCATGTAACACCTAACCCCCATAATATAATGCAGCCATTCTAGGCTTTGTATTGTACTTATTTGATCTTCTCGCTTGGTTTATGTTCTTACGTGTGTGTGCCTTAGAGGGCTAGTGAACCCTCATATACCCCTCCCTGGTTCTCTCTAGTTCTAAACCTTAGTTTTTCCTCAGATGCCGCCAAGAAGAGCCTCCGCCCACCCGTGGAGCCTTTGTAATCGGTCGAGGCCGTGGTCGTGGCCGTGGTGGTGGACAAGGACAAGAGCTACCTCCCCACCACCACTCACCGACCATGGCACAAGTAATCTTTGCAACAGACTCAGATTCTCCGGGCTTTGCTCAACAATCAAGATTCAGACTCTGGCCGCCACTCCAAACTCGCCGACTTCCTAAGAACAAGACCTCTCACATTTGAAGCGACTAATGAACCTCTTGAAGTCAAGATTGGCTCGGGGACACCGAAAAGAAGCTTCGACTTGCAGTTGTTCGACGCGGATAAGGTGGACTTTGCTACCCACCAGCTAAAAGGTGCCGCCGTTGCATGGTGGGAGAATTACCTTGCTGCTAGAAGTGATGAAGGACCAGAAGATGAAGAAGAAGATGCAAAGAACAGAACCAGAGTAGTGGGATCCACGAATGGAGAACCAAGAAATTTCGCATTGAAGCGAGTGGAAGAAGAAGTTGTTGAAACACCTCTTATTGAAAATGAACCAGCTTGGCATCCAATTCCTTGGTCAGAATTCAAAACCGCCTTCAGAACCAATTTTGTGCCTGCCGGTACCATGAGACTGAAGAAGAACGAGTTCGAACTCTTAAACAAGGACATATGACGGCCAACGAGTATGTCACTAAGTTTACCAGTTTTGCCCGCCACGCCCCCAATGACGAGGTGATGAGGAAGAAAAGATAGACCGCTTTGTGGAAGGTATGCGTAGTGACATGCGTGGAAAGCTTATCCTCCATGACTATGCAAACTTCCATCAGTTGATCAACAAGGCCCTACTGCTGGAAAATGAGAATAAGTTAGCAGAAACTAGCCGCAAGAGGAAGATGCCTTTCCAGAAATCACAAGGCAACTTTTCCCAGAAGTCAACCTTTCAGGGCAGTTCTTCCTTTAAATCTTCTGCCGCCACACCCCAGAAAAGTTCCTCTCCAAGGCCCCAAGGAAGTGGTTTCCGCACTCTCCGCCCTACTGGACACCCTGCCACAGTCAACCCCGCAGCCAATCTCCATTGTTTTGCTTGCGGAGAAAAAGGACACTTTGCCAATCAGTGCCCTCATCGCAGCAACCCTGCCCCAAAGAACAACCCCGGAGCCGCTGCAATTCAAGGACGAACCTCAGCTCCAAGTAAGAGCCACCAGACTTCTCAAGCTTCGAGGTCTACCCCATCGCAAAGTCGTGGCCGTGTGAATCATGTCACCGCTGAGGAGGCACAAGATGCCGCAGAGTGCTAATGGGCACGTTCTCTGTTAATTCAATACCAGACAAGTTTTGTTTGATTTCGAGCTTAGCACTCTTTTGTTTCAAGAAAGTTTGTTGAAAGGCTTAAGTTGCCGACCTATAAGTTAAAGAAACCCGTGGTACTTAGTTCGCGGGGGACCCCTATATGCTACCTCGGTTAGTCCCGAGTAGAGATTGCTTTGGAAGACTCGATTCCTAGCCTCCTTCTTGTGCTAGAATCTCAAACATTGGATATCATCCTAGGGATGGATTGGTTGGCAGCGTATCATGGACTAATAGATTGCGCCAACAGAAAGTGGTACTTGCCAAAGACCCCGAACCACAATAAGGATTAGTGTGGATCGTTCCTCTCCTTTGGTTCGAACAATCCACCATCTTGGAGAGATGTCCCTAGAGACGACGTCAGAGTCCAAGCTTACCCCGAGGTTTTCCTGAAGAATTGCGTGCATGCCCCGACAGAGATATCGAGTTTGTGATCAACTTGAAGCCGTGGACGGCCCCAATTGCCAAGAGACCGCATCGAATGGTCACGATTTAACTTGAAGAGTTGAAGACACAACTTGAAGACTTGCAAGAAAAAGGATTCATTAGACCTAGTTCTTCTCCCCGGGTTCGCCATTCTCTTTGTGAAGAAGAAAGATGGTTCCGCCAGATTGTGTGTGGATTCTGAGCCCTCAACGAAGTGACCATAAAGAACAAGTATCCCTTGCCCCGCATTGATGACTGTTCGATCGGTTGACGAAGCTTCAGTTTTCTCCAAGATAGACCTACGATCGAGGATACCACCAGCTCAAGATCAGGAATGAGGATATTCCTAAGACAGCCTTTACCACCCGGTATGGCTTGTTTGAGTTCACAGTCATGTCATTTGGCTTGACCAATGCCCCAGCCTACTTCATGAATCTGATGAACAAGGTATTTATGGAATACCTGGACAAGTTTGTAGTCGTGTTCATAGACGACATCTTGATCTATTCCAAGACTAAGAAAGAGCATGCGAAACACCTACAATTGGTCCTGGAAAAGCTTAAAGAGCATGAGCTCTATGCCAAGTACAGTAAATGTGAGTTTTGGCTTCAGGAAATCAGTTTCCTCGGACATATTGTATCCGCAGGAGGAATAGCAGTTGATCCGGCCAAGGTAGAAGCCGTGATGGATTGGAAACAGCCCACATCAGTAACAGAAGTTCGTAGTTTTCTCGGTCTAGCCGGATACTATAGACGCTTCATAGAAGGATTCTCAAAGCTCTCCAAACCAATGACCTACCTGCTTAAAAAGGAAAAGAAGTATGAATGGACTGAGGCTTGTGAGAAAAGTTTCCAGGAATTGAAGAAGAAATTAACTTCTGCACCAGTATTGACCCTGCCAGATATTCATCAAGACTTTGAAGTCTATTGCGATGCATCACGCCAAGGTTTAGGATGTGTGCTTATGCAAGGAGGAAAAGTTGTAGCTTATGCATCCAGACAACTTCGCCCTCATGAAGACAACTATCCAACTCATGACCTGGAGTTAGCAGCAGTAGTGCACGCCCTCAAGATTTGGCGGCACTATTTGATTGGAAATCATTGTAATATCTACACGGACCACAAGAGTCTCAAGTACATCTTTACCCAATCTGATCTCAACCTTCGGCAAAGAAGATGGTTAGAGTTAATAAAGGATTACCATTTGGATGTCCATTATCATCCCGGAAAGGCTAATGTAGTCGCCGATGCATTAAGCCGCAAGTCATCTTCGCAATAATGTTATGATTCAAGAACACCAACCTGAGCTCTATAAGGAATTCGAAGCCCTCAACCTCTGTTTGATAGAGCAAGGTAACCCAGACGCCATGGAAGCACATCCAACTTTGGAAGAGCAAATCAAGACTGCTCAAAAGGAACATCCGGGAGTCCAAAGATTCAAGCGTCTCATGGCTAAAGGAAAAGCCCCAAGATGATCGAAGACCAAAGCAAGGAATTCTATGGTATGGGACACGTCTCTTTGTTCCCCACCAAAAGGAACTCAAGGATTTAATTCGAAGAGGCCCACACAAAGATATACCCTACATCCAGCAAAGACAAAGATGTATCAAGACATGAAGATTTTGTCTTGGTGGCCACGCATGAAAAGAGACATCGCCGAGTATGTAGCTTGTTGTGATGTATGTCAACGAATCAAAGCCGAACATCGAAGCTGCCAGGATTGCTTCAACCTCGCAAATTCCCAAAGGAAATGGGAAGAAATTGAATGGATTTCATTATCGGTCTACCCGAACCAAGTCCGGATGTGACTCAAGATGGGTTATAGTTGATAGATGACCAAAGTAGCCCATTTCGCTCCGAGAAAGACAACCTACAAGGGAGACAAGTTAGCCGAGCTATACATGGCTCAGACAGTGTTTACATGGAGTACCCAAGAGGATAGTCTCTGATCGAGGATCTCAATTCACATCGCATTTCTGGGCTAGTTTGCATGATGCCCTTGGAACGCACCTTGATTTCAGCACAGCATACCATCCGCAGACCGATGGTCAGACAGAAAGGACAAATCAGATTCTAGAAGACATGCTTCGAGCTTGTGCTTTGGAATTTACAGTAGACTGGGAGAAATGTCTGCCGTATGCCGAGTTTGCATACAATAACAGCTACCAGTCGAGTTTGAAAATGTCCCCATTTGAAGCACTTTATGGTAGAAAATGCGTAACCCTCGCATTGGTCAATCGGTGAAGGATATATATTTGGACCGATACCCTCAAGCAAGTCAAGAGAAAGTTCGACTAATCGAGATCGCCTTCAAGCCGCTACCAAGACAGAAGAGTTATGCCGACAACCGTCAAGGAAATTAACTTTTGAAGTTGGAGACGCCAGATACCTCAAGGTATCCACTTCGTGGAACTCAAGATTCAAAGTAAAGGGCAAGCTCGCCCCGATATATAGGACCGCTTCCGATTACCGCCAAGCGTGGGAAGTGGCCTATCGGCTAGAGCTACGAGAACATCTGTCGCCGAGGTTCACAACGTGTTTCACGCCTCCCGGCTCAAGAAGTGTCTCGAGTACCGAAGAGCAGACGCCGCTGAAGCCATCGCCTTCAAAGAAGATCGACTTATCCAGAGCATCCGATCAAGATCCTCGACGCCATCGAGAAGCTTAACAAGACGCCAAGTCTTCCGCCTTTGCAAGGTCCAGTGGAGTCACCACTCAGCCAAGGAAGCCACCTCGGAACGCGAAGATCAACTGAAACAAGACTACCCGTTCCTGTTCGCGGAGCAGTCCGAATCTCGGGGTCGAGATTCCGTTTAAGGTGGGTAGGGTTTGTAACGAACGTTTTGGGGAAAACTTACCTCCAGGCCCCCCCTGCCTTTCTCCCCTCCTTCTTCCCAGACGCGGCGACGCGTCGCTCTGATGGCGCCGCCATGGAGACTCGCACACGCCGCAGAAGAAGAAGCAGCAGCGCAGCCCACCGCTCCCGCATGCTCGCTTTGTCACATCGCCGCACCAACCCGTCTTGTTGTTGCTGTGCCTGCATGTGCACAAGGCCGCTCCTCAAGACGCGACGCTCACAAGACGCCGCCAACGACGACGCCGCCGCCTTGCACTGCCTCGCCGGCCCCCTCCTCCTCCCCGCCATGGCTCCTATAAAGCTCCTCCTCCTCGCATGAGCTCCCCGCCGCCCGAGCTCCGGTAAGTCTGTAACCGAGCCCGGCCGCGCTCCGTGGGGACCGCACCGCCTCCGCGCCTCCTCGTCGCTCCGGTGAGCCGCGCCCTCGCGTCAAGGTCTTGTGCAGCCCCCTCCCGCTGGCGCGCCGCCTGGCCGGCCAGGCTTCGTCTGCCCGGCCTCGCCGGCAGGCTGCACGCCGCCGCCCGCCCGCTCCACCCGGCGCTTTGCCTGGCCGCCATGGTCCGCCCACCCGGCGCCTCCTGCTCGCTCCCAAGCCGCCACCGCCACCTCCGTTCATGCTGCCTGGCTCGAGCCGGCCCGGCCGCCGCCTTGTGGTGCCGCCCGCCGGCGCTGCCCACGCCGCCTGCCTGGCCGCCGCCCGCACCGGCCTTGCCGCCCCCACCCCATGCTTCCTCGCCTTCTCTCTGTTCTTTCCTTGGAGCACAGAGCAATGGAGAGAATGGGAATTGGTTTTGAGTTGGGGATTTTAGTGGGAGTTGTGGGCCCCACCTGTCATTTGCTAGACCTCCTCATTTGGCTGCCTTGTGGGCCCCACCCTTGACCCATTTCTCCTTTTTTCTTTTTTTCGGTTTTTCTTTTTGGGGTTTAACTCAAAAGAGAACTTCTAAAATCCATATCTTTTCCATTTCAACTCCAAAAATTATGAAGTAAATTTCTAAAAATTTGTTAAATCAAGATCTTGCTAATGGCATAGGAATTGATTAATTTGGAGTTTATTTATTGTTCCTTATTTATTTATTTGCTCTCTTTGCCGTTGTGTCTTTTCCGGTATTGACGCTCGATTAGGATTTGAAGACGCCGGCGACCCGCAAGCTGATCAAGACCAAGATCCCCTAGCCTTTAACCAAGGCGAGTCAATACTTTGATCATTTTGCCCCTACATTTTATGCAAATTATGTTCTTTTAAATTAGCAAAAATGCATGCTTTAATTCTTAATCAAATGTATGTTAAAGCTTAAGGTAGTTAAATGCCCACTTGATGTTTAAATAATTATTATGCTATCCTTGATAATTTGAATCCATTATTCTTTGTCACCCTAGTAACTATGTGGTAATACTAGTTATAGGTTGTACTTAGTTTACATGCTAGTCTTGCTTAAGTAGGGATATTACAATATCCCAATCATCATTTCCTTAAACATAAAATGTTTTGGGGTAGTCATTGGTGGTCCATTGGCTAAAGGATTGTGAAAATAAATTGGTTTCCTCCTCAAAACCCTAATGCTAGCTTTGTGCAGGCGGATGGTGAGGTGGTGGGTGCTCGAGGAGCACATGGTTGGTTGGCTTGTGGAATGCACCGCCAGATAACCCTAAGGACTTAATCTTGTCACGACCTCCGTGTTAAACAAAGTACAACCACAAGTCCGCAAAGTGCAACTTGGCTTAGTAAAGTTATTAAACCTTGGAAGTCATCTCTTTGGAGGGGAACGAAGAACGTATAAGTCGGAGACACTCGGCTTGGAAGGACACCAAAAGGTGAAGTTACAGGTGCGCTAGACGTTGTGGCGGGGCAGTGCGCTAGTCGTTGTGGTGAACATCCCGCACAACATATGGGCGTAACCCGTATGGGCGGATTGACGAAAGGGCGAGATAGCTAGAAAGGTTATTGTGATTTGCCGCCCAACTACATGACTACGGAATCATGTGGGGTAACGGGTAGACTATCTCTTGTGGGTAAAGTGTGCAACCTCTGCGAGTCTAAAACTGTTTAAGCAGTACCGTGCCTACGGTCAAAGGCGGACATGGGAATCATAACTTGAGTTAGTTCTATTTCAAAACAACTTTGTGGGTGGTATGGAAAATGGTGGAAGGGCTCACCTAGCCCTGTTTTGGATTTTGCCCGAGTCGTCGAGCTCCTGGTTGTGGTTATTGGAGGCCGCCCAATTAAAAGGATGCATTGGTAGAGTTTCCACGGATGGATTCTCTACTAAAATAATTATTGCACATGCTCTCTTTATCAAAATGCAAATTGTTAAAAATGCTAAGTGATAGGGCTTTGTAATTATGATATTTGAAAAGTTGCTTTCGCAAATAAAAGAACCCGAGCCATCCTTGTTAAGCCGTGCATGTATAAAATTGCATTGTGTGTTGACTCGCGAGCACGGTAGTAGTGCTCATTCTCGCTTCTCCCCAACCCTTGAGATAATGAAGACGATAGAGACTACGCCTTCTCGACGGCCCGAAGATGATGGACAAGGCTATGACGAAGAGTAGCATAGTCGTAGTTTAGGTCTCGCCCATCTAAGTAGACTTCGTTGGTATTCGCAGTATAACCGATATTATCCAACCCATGGTTAATATCCGTCAGACACGGGTTACCCGATCGCTTGTTCGTGTGAGATGAGCCCTACCTCGCCTTTTGCTTCCGCTTATAGTTTACGTTACTCTTTTGTGATGTAATCCATTTGGCTCGCTTTCGGCCCTTTTGTAAACTCGACCCGACGTGGTCTATGTTACTCGATTGGTTGTAATAATTAATATTTCACCACGCTTGTATGAGTGATTCACAATGTGTACCTTGTGAAGTGCTAGCTCTTGATCCAGGAATAGCACGATGATTTCACAGAGGATTTGGATTCACGAAACGGGTCCGACATTTCGATTATTTCTGTAGAATCTAAGGATGAGGGCGTAACTCAAAGAATAGATCTTGCCGCTTTTACATAGAAGGTAGGCATGTACATTCTTTTGAACTGGCATCTAGTGAAAATACGAATAGATGAAAATTATGTGAAAAATCAAACCTAGAAGTTTTCAAACATTCTAAAAAAATATGAGATGTAGGGGGAGATTATGTTCAAGATCAAACTCAAACGTATTTGATATATATGAATAACATAAATACAAATGGGCTTGAGTTTGATGTTAAAATTTTGAAAAGATATAAACCCCCTACATTTGGTAATTTTTTTTGAGAATTTTAGAATTTTTTGCGTTTGGAATTTGTATTTTTCATGTACGACTTTACTCACCAGGGTTCAAATCCTGGTGCCCATCTTTACGCATTCGCGAGTGCGCTTCAATAGAAATTTTGTGAGGTTGTAGATTTATCCTCATCCTTCATCTGTCTAGGTGTGCGCTAATGGGGGCCATCGCATGTGTGTGCGTGTGTGTCTTCTTTGTAATCGTAAAAAAAAACACCCCTGACATAGCATCATTAACATTATAAAGAAACTAAAAATTAATAATATAGACAGATAAGCGAGTGCATGAGTTACATAATTGAATTGGTGCTTGTATATAGTAAAAGATAGATGAACACCACAAAAAAGAAGAACAAGAAAAAGAACATTAACATGGCAGCCTACTAACAATATGCTTCATTAGATGTCTTAAGGACAAACATTAGAGATACAATTTGATTAATTATTAAGGACTAATACTAGTAATCACACTGCCATAGGGTCAGGTCCTATCAGCCCCCTTCCCTCCGCCCCTAGCCATCTCATCTCATCAGTGGTAGCTAGTTAGAGGGGCGACTGAATACTACTAGTTATTCTTCTTGTCTGAAATAGATTCCTCAAACTGCGTGAGCAGTCTCACTCAAATGAATGCCATGAATTTTTCAATTCGAAATTTAGATTCTAATTATTCAAAGTATGTAAGTAGTCAGGTTGTTTTAGCTCGAAATAGTAAATCCACGCTGCTAGCTATGGAGACCTGAAGCTTTTTTTTTTTGTAATTTTGGTCTGGATCACCTTCACTCAACAAGGAGGCGATCCTAGCCGGCCAGAAGCGAGCTCTCGCCTCCCGGACAAATGGAGGCGAGGGCTCACCCACCGGGTGATCATTCACCTCGACTGCGTTGAGGACCACACCGCTGCGCCACTCGATGACTTCCTCTCGACAGCGGACACTGTCCCCTACGAGCCCATCACAACCAGCCTTTCATGGAACCTGGGGGCGATCGATGGCACATCAGAATCCAAAGGGGGTCCGAGTCACATTCCCACACAACCAAGGAGGCAGGAAGAGGAGGTGGAGGAGAACCCCACTGCCGAAGCTCCCCGCGATCCCCGCGGCCGACGCCAACGCCGCTCTCATTGCCACGGGTCTATGATGACCACCCCCCACCATGACCCGGAGGCGCAAGGACGATGACGAAGACGGTGACGACAACATGGGCCGCCACAGAAGCTCTGCCACATTAGGCAAGCCACGCCTGGGCTCGGGCCGGGACCACAATCGTTCCCCTCGACGGGGGCACCCACACGGTGACAATAGGGCTGGGCGTCGCTGGGCAGCGGCTTGGGGCCATCTAGGCCCCAATTCTGGAGCTACAAGAGGCAGCTCTTGCTGTTTCGGTCTGCCCAAATAGTCATCGGATCAGGTCAAAGCAAACACGGACCGTACACTGCAGGACCTCTTCGCTTCCTTCGCTGACTCCCTGCGTAAAGCTCTACACGAGGTCTTTGACAACAACACTATTCAGACCTCCACACAACCTCTCACCTGCGACGAGGAGGCACGAGGAGAATGGCTGCAAAAAGCGGAGGACTACATCAAGACTACGTCCGCGGCTGCTGTTCAACTCGGGCTAGCCCCAGGACCTTCGACAGTACTGAAGCCCACACCATCATGGTCAACCTTCCTCCAGGCAGCGGGTCATCTTGCTGCTCCAACACCTCTAAAGCAGGCCCCATAACAAGAGCCCAACCTCCAGACAGAGACAGCCCTGGCCGACTCTCCGCCGACATCCCCGACGCTTTCACCGGTGCCGACTACCTACACTGACACCATCACTGTCCCTTGCTTGTGCGATAGTGTTGAGCTACAGAAGGGTGTGCTCCAAGCGCATGTCCCAGTTGGAGAGAACCTGAATCCCTCCAAAGGGATTAACCAATGTGCTGCTCTCACATTGGCCCTTCCGGTTGAAGGCCATCAACTCCATTCAACTAACTCCACTTCAAGCTTGGGCTCCGGTCCTATGACCATAAGTATGAATGACCATAACGAGACCTTCAGCACTTCCTTGCAGGGGACAAGATCTCAAGTCCGGGCGTGTGTTGGCAAGTTGCAACTCCCCTCGGTTGCTTCGGCTACAAACCAAGAAAAGACACCAGCTGAGGTGACCGTCCAGGAACCATGCCAGTGACAGAATCTGCAGATCGCAGAGATAGCATAGCAGAAGCCAGCTGAGGTTACACAAGCACTCTAGAAGCTCGACGCTGAGGGCCTTCAACTCCCTCCGGCCGTTTCTACACCAAACCAAGAGAAGATGACAGCGCTCGCTTCCACCCAGGTGACCGACCAGTGGGATGATTTGAATCCACTGGTGTAGGCTCTGCTCGGCAAGACACTGCTACTGCCCCGAGCTAACCCTCAGTAGTCGGGGCCCCTCCGAGGTCGTGTTGTCATGCCGCCTATCGCTCCCGCCCCTATTCTTGTCACGGAGGTCCAGCCCTCTAGCAGCAGCGACACCCAGCCACCTATTGGGGCTAGCCGATCAGTGCTCAAGCTGACTCAGTTCATCTCTGAGGTCACCAAAGAGCTCGTCCCCCCATTGCTGCACTTCTACAAGAGGAGACCACCTGCAGAGACGCGAGCCAAGAAGAAGGGGTTGAGCTTGCGCCGCAGTGCACGCCTAACTTGTAAACCTGCAGGCAAGCTCACCATGGAAGAAAAGGCTCAACAACTACTCAAGAGAAGGTTGGGGGTGCCCGTTGACAGCACCCATGAATACTTAAAGCCGTTTGAAGGGCCGCTCTCGGAGGCTGCGATCAGAGCTATCTCCGCGTTGGTGGGATTGGGCGTGGAGGACTATTGCCTCCCCATCACTGTGGCGGGTCCACGGGTGGGTGATGCTACCTCCCATGCGGGCACCTAGGTGGTTGCGGCTCGGCGAGCCGCCCCACACCAGCTTGAAGCGGTCCTCCACTTCCCACAGTCGTTATCGAGGATTTGTCTCCTTCAAGCCCCCTACTGTTTTCATTCCCAGCGGCTCTGCCGCGCTTTGTTGTCGTCTTGTTTGGGTCCTGTACTGTTCTGTGTAGCTGCTTCGGCCTGGTATGAGGAGTCTTCTACGAGGTAGCAACTTTTGTTTCTGGAGCCGTCTAACCTGCCTGCGCTTCATGTGTCTAGACGCGCGTATGGCCCGCTAGAGCCTTGGGCTATTGGATCGATCTACGCTGTATTGCTTTTGTGTTTATGTCCGTTCCCTAGCTGTTCTGAAATCCCCATGTCACGTCAAAACTGCATAATTCTGAACTGGAATATTCGAGGCCTCAATTCCCCTGCTCGGCGATATGTTGTGCATGAGCTAGTCCAGAGCACAAGAAGCACCATTGTGTGCCTTCAAGAAACCAAGTTAGCTTCAATTGGCAGGAAATTGGTTGTTGAAACCTTGGGTATCAAATTTGCGGACTCCTTCTGCTTCCTTCCGGCTATCGGTGTTCGGGGCGGCATCCTTTTGGCTGTCTCAGATGATCACTTCGATCTTTCTTAGCCAACCTTCGCAACCAATTTTGTTAGCGCTCGTGTGACCACGAAAGATGATGACACGTCTTGGTTCTTAACGGGGGTCTATGGACCACAAGAGGATGATGATAAGGTTAACTTTCTCTAAGAGCTTCGATCACTTTCACCGACCCTCTCTCGTCAGGAATGGCTTCTCCTTGGCGATTTCAACCTCATCTACCAAGCAGCAAATAAAAGTAATCAAAACCTAAATCGGCGGCTCATGGGGTCCTTCAAATCGGTGCTAAACCACCTCGGCCTTAAAGAAATCAGCTTATCCGGTAGAAAATTCACCTGGTGCAATGAGAGATCTAACCTCAGGCATACAAGAATTGATCGTATATTCTGTTCTACCAGTTGGGACCTTCTCTTCCCTTCAGCTTTTCTTCAAGCCCTGCCAACTCTTGTTTCAGACCATGCCCCGCTGCTCCTTTATGGCGAAATGGAGCGCCATCGTTTCAAAGGTTTCCGCTTTGAAAACCACTGGACTAGGTTGAAATGTTTTTCTACAGGATGTCCAAGAAGCCTGGAGCAGGCCAGTTTCGTCCCTTAGCGCCACCAAAAGGTTTCATATAAAACTCTCCTGCACGGCAAAAGCACTCAAGCGTTGGGTAAAGCTCAAAGTCGGCAATTCAAAGGTTCAGCTAGCTATTGTCAAAGAAGTGATTCTTCAGCTTGACGAAGCCTAAGAGCGTCGAACCCTCTCGCAGCAAGAGCTCCTATTGCGGCGTAGTCTTAAAGCAAGATGCCTGGGTCTAGCGACCATTGAAAAAGCAAGAATTAAGCAAAGGTCCCGGCTAACCTGGCTCAAGCAGGGGGACGCCAACACCAAATTTTTCTATATTCGAGCAAGCAATAGAAGAAGGAAGAACCACATTCAATTGTTGCAAACCGATAGGGGGCCTATTACCACTCAGCAAGACAAGGAGGACGAAGCCTTCAGGTTCTTCAACTCACTTATTGGATCTACGGGGACTCGAACAAGATCCTTGGATTGGACCAGTCTAGGTTACCAGCAGCGAGACCTCCATCAATTAGAAATCCCGTTCGGCGAAAAGGAGATCAAGGAAACAATCTTCTCCATGCCACCGGATAAAGCTCCGGGCCCTAATAGCTTCACTGGCCTATTCTACAGAGTATGCTGGGACATACTCAAGAATGCCTTGGTTGCAACCTTCCAACAATTATTTAATCTGCATGCGCAACACTTCGACCTCACAAATTCGGCGAACATCGCGCTCCTTCCTAAAAAACAAGATTCTTCCTGAATCACAGATTTCTGGCCAATCAGCCTGATCCACAGCGTCAACAAAATTTTCTGCAAGCTTTTGGCAAACCGTCTAACCTCTCACTTGGACTCAATCATCTCTCCCTGCCAAAGCGCCTTCATCAAGAAGAGATGCATCCAAGACAACTGCTTATATACTCAAAATGTGATTCGGAACTTGCACAAATCTAACACGCCCTCCTTATTCTTCAAGCTGGACATTGCAAAAGCCTTCGACTCCATTCATTGGGCGTATCTTTTAGAAGCGCTGGAGCAGTTTGGTTTCGGCCCTAGATGGATGGAGTGGATCTCGATCCTGTTTACTACCTCGTCTTCCAAGGTCCTTATTAATGGCAAGCCGGGGAGAAGTTTCCACCATCTCAGAGGGGTACACCAAGGGGACCCCCTAGCGCTGATGCTTTTCATCTTAGCGATTGACCCTTTGGCCAAAATCATTGACCGTGCAATTCATGAGGATATCCTTTCCCCGATTCTCTCACGTGCAATTCGGATGAGAACCTCGCTTTATGCGGATGACGCCGCCATTTTCATGAACCCAATAAAGACCGAAATTCAATCCTTCCAACAAATCTTGCAAGTTTTTGGGGAAGCAACGGGCCTAGTAACCAACCTCCAGAAAAGCACGGTGTACCCTATTCGATGTGGGGAGCTTGACCTCCAAGAAATTCTGCAGCCTTTTCCGGGAGAGTGCAATGAGTTCCCTTGCAAATATTTAGGTCTGCCGCTTCACACGCGCAAGCTGAGGAAAATCCACGTTCTGCCTACCGAGTTGGAAGGGAAAGCTTTTGTCCAAAGCGAGCAGGCTAACCCTCGTCAACTCGGTGCTATCCTCGCTTCTGACGTACCACCTCACCATCTTCCCCTTAGCAAAGTGGGCACGGAAGAAGTTGGACAGAATCAGACGATCTTTCCTTTGAAAGGGTTTCGATCACGCGAATGGAGGGCACTCCTTAGTTAATTGGGGGAAGGTGTGTCGTCCAAAGAAGCTTGGTGGCTTAGGAATCTCCGACCTCGAAAATTTTGATCGGGCTCTAAGGCTATAAGATGGTTGTGGTATGATTGGAAGAGTAACTCCAAACCTGGGCAGATCGAGGCGCCTGTGTGATTTAAACCGACAAGCAATTATTCGGAGGCGACATGATTATTTTGTTAGAAAAATAGGGACAAAGGAGACACGAATTTTTACGTGGAAAACCCTTGCGGGAAAAAACCACGGGCGCCAACCGGCGATGATCACTATATGAGGAGTGATTACAAAACGCAGGGGATTACAATGAGGCGTCAATCTCCCCGTGTGGCTTACAAGAGGTATATAAAGGGGTAAAAGGACTTAGAGTCCAAGTAGGATACTACTCCACTAATATGGTATATTCCAGATATTTCCATATTAGAAATTCGGATCATATACGGATCCAAATATTAACAATCTCCACCTTGAGACGAATTTCCTCTTGTAGCAAAATAAAGAATCATCAATCACCAAATAATTCCTCAATAAGATAAAAATCACCGTGCGCCAACTAGTCACTAGGACTAAACTTTAACACCAACTAAGCTTGAGCAAAGCTCTAACTTAGTAACAGGAACTGGCTTTGTCATCATATCAGCTGGATTATCATGAGTACTTATCTTGCACACCTTGACATCACCTTGAGCAATAACACCTCGAATAAAGTGATATCTCACATCAATGTGCTTTGTTCTCTCATGGAACATCTGATCCTTTGTAAGGCATATAACACTTTGACTATCACAAAATATAGTAGTGCAAGAATTATCTCTACAAAGCTCGATGTACAAACCTCTCAACCAAATAGCTTCTTTACAAGCTTGAAATAGCCATATATTACGCTTGATAGTTGATAAGGCAACGATACCTTGCAAACTTGCCTTCCAACTAACAAAGCACAACCACCAATGGTGAAAACATAACTGTTAGAGACCTCCTTTTGTCCAAATCACCGGCATAATCGAGTCAACATAACCAACAAGTTCATCTCTAGAATTCCCCAAAGCGCAAACAAGCATTAGAAGTGCCACGCAAATATCGAAAATCCACTGAACTGCTTTCCAATGCTCTTTTCCAGGATTAGCCATGTATCTACTGACAACACTCAATGCATAAGATAAATCAAGACGAGAACAAACCATGGCATACATAAGAGAACCAACTGCACTAGAATATGGAACTCTAGACATGTACTCAATATCATAATCTGACTCAGGACATAAGGCTGAAGATAATCTGAAATGCGAAGCTAATGGAGTACTCACTGGTTTTGCATCATGCATATTAAAATGACGAAGAACCTTCTCAATATAACCTTTTTGACTAAGGTATAACCTGCAAGATTTTCTCTCTCTAATAATCTCCATACCAAGAATTTTCTTTGCTGCACCTAAGTCCTTCATTTCAAATTCATTACTCAATTGTGCTTTCAGTTTTGCTATTTCTGACTTATCTTTTGTAGCAATCAACATATCATCAACATAGAGAAGTAAATAAATAGTTGAACCATTAACAGTCTTTAAATAAACACAGCTATCATAATCAGACCGCTTAAAGTCATGAGAGAGCATAAAGGAGTCAAATCTCTTGTACCATTGCCTAGGAGATTGCTTCAAACCATAAAGAGATTTCTTTAATCTACAAACAAGGTGTTCTTTTCCAAGAGTAACAAAACCCTCAGGTTGGTCCATATAAATGTCTTCTTCCAACTCTCCATGTAAGAATGCGGCTTTAACATCTAATTGCTCAAGTTCATAATCACCCATAGCAACAATCTTTGAGTAAAGTGCTGAATAGAACTATGCTTCACAACTAGAGAAAAGACATCATTAAAATCAATACCGAATCGACTATAACCTTTAACAACCAATCTTGCTTTATACCTTCTTTGGTTCAAGAGAAGAAATACCTTCCTTTCTTTTGAAAATCCACTTGCAATGAACATGCTTCTTCTCCTTTGGCAATTTCACTAATTCCCAAGTGTCATTCTTTTCAAGTGACTCCATTTCATCATGCATGGCGCTTATCCACTTATTACAATCGATTGGAGTTAATAGCCTCGAGTATGATGAAGGTTTCAATTACCTTCAATTTCTTACGCCACACTCAAAGCATAAGCAAAAATATTAGCTTCTTCAATCAACCTCTTGGGTGGATTAATCTCCCTCCTAGGCCTATCAACTGCAATAGACCGTTGTGGTGGCTGCTCAACAATAGGAGTATCATCAACAATAGATGCATCATGAACAACAATATTTTCCTTATCTGATGTGTTATTAGAACCAACAAAGTGGTCTACCTGAACACTTGAATTCTGCTCACTCTCAACAGGAACATTAGTGGGCAGTTTATCATGAAGCATAGCAGATTCATTAAAGACAACATTTCTGCTAATCACAACCTTCCTTGTTTCAGGATTCCACAACTTATATCCTTTAACACCAGATTTATAACCAAGAAAGATGCACTTAATAGCTCTAGGCTCTAATTTTCTATTATCAACATGAGCATAAGTAGTACAGCCAAAAACTCTCAATTCTGAATAATTTTCTGGGGAACCAGACCATACCTCAATTGGAGTCTTCTTTTCAATTGCAAGAGAGGCTGACCGATTAATAAGATAGCAAGCAGTGGAAGCGGCTTCAGCCCAAAAACGTCTATGCAAACCTGCATTTGACAACATGCAATGGGCCCTGGAAATGATGGTCCTGTTCATACGCTCAGCTACACCGTTTTGTTGAGGAGTACCAGGAACGGTGTAGTGCCTAACAATGTCTTCAGTCTTGCAATATGATTCAAATTCATCAGAACAGAATTCCATCCCATTATCAGTGCGAAGTTTCTTTACCTTCTTTTCAGTTTGCCTTTCAACCATAGTCTTCCACTCTTTAAATGCTGAAAATGCTTATGATTTATGCTTCAAGAAATAAGGCCACACTCTTCTAGAGTAATCATCAATAATTGTTAACATATAACGAGCACCTCCTAGAGATGTCTTCCGAGATGGTCCCTATAAATCAGAATGCACATAATTCAAAATACCTTCTGTGGTATGAACTAAGGTATTGAACCTCACCCTCTTGTGTTTGCCAAACACACAATGCTCACAAAATTTTAGCTTGCCAATGCTATGTCCATCAAGAAGTCCTCTCTTGCTCAATTCTGCCAAACCAAGTTCACTCATATGCCCAAGGCGCATATGCCAAAGATTAGTAGCATCGGAATGAGATAATGAACTTGAAATTACAGCAACATTACCTGATATTGTAGTACCTCGCAGATGGTACAGATTGGCAGATTTAATATCAGCTTTCATCACAACAAGAGAGCCTTTTGATACCTTCAAAACTCCACCTTCACCAGAATACTTGTACCCTTTACCATCAAGAGTACTCAAAGAGATGAGGTTTCTTTTTAAAATCTAGAATGTGCCTCACATCTGTCAAAGTTCTGACAATGCCATCAAACATCTTGATCTGAATTGAACCAATTCCTGCAACCTTACAAGATGAGTTATCACCCATCAACACAGTACCACCTTCAACAGGTTCATAGGTGGCAAACCAATCCCTATTAGGACACATATGAAAGGTACAGGCAGAATCAAGAATCCATTCATCATTGGTCTTAGCACATCCAGCAAAAGCAACAAGAACTCCTCCATCAGAACTGTCATCAGCAACAAGAGAGGCATTACCTTCATCATCCGGTTTACCTTTTGGCTTATAATTGCCAGTTCTCTTTTCTTTATTTTGCAGCTTCCAGCATTCAGAGATGTCGTGCCCACTTTTCTTGCAATATTTGCACGACTTGTACTTGCTTCTGGATTTTGACCGGTTCCTGTAGCCGTTCGAACTTTTGCCTTGAGATCCATTGTTTGAGTTCTTCTCCTTTTGCCTGCCACGAACAAACAATCCTTCTCCTTTTGGACTTGAATTTTCAGAAGGTACCATATGTTTCATCTTCTCCTTAGCATGCAAAGCTTCATAAACTTCATGAAGAGTGAGAGTATCTCTACTATATAATATGGTATCTCTGGAATTTGAAAAAGAACTAGGCAGTGAACACAAAAGAATAAGACTCATATTTTACCTCCATCGACTCAAGGTTGGAAACGATCTCCTTAAACAACGAAAGATGATCAAGCACGGATCCTCCTTCTTACAATTTGTGAGAGTACAACTTCTGCTTGAGATGCATCTTACTGGTGAGATCCTTTGTCATGCAAAGTTGTTCCAGCTTCAGCCATAATGCAGCAGCTGTCTTCTCCTTCAAAACCTCCTGCAAAATATTATTTGATAGATGAAGGTGAATATAAGATAAAGCCTTACGGTCTTTACGCTTCTCATCTGCAGTCCACATAATAGGTTGTTTCTCAAACCCTTCCAACGCATCATCCAAATCCATCTGTGTTAGCACAGCCCTCATCTTAACTTGCCACAGCGAAAATCTTGTGTCTCGACCCAGGAGTGGAAGATCATACTTCAAAGTCGCCATGAGGAATAAATCCTGAAAATTGCTAGTACTAATCTGTGTAAACCTAGCAAAAATCACGACCTTTTTGGTACACGATCTTTGTACGCAAATCAAAGATCTTCGAATCTCCTGGTATGCTTCTCAGGTGGGCGTAGTAAAGAATACCGGAATTTGGATCTCCACATGATGGATTCAACCAGAAAGCTTGCTTCTTACTCACGTGAATAAAGAAAGAGGATTTTGGGACCTGTGCCTTTTGCTTTTGGATTTGGTGTTGATGCTTCGTTCGCTCGGCACTAGTTCTTTCCACGCGTCTACCGTCGAGGCACCGAACGCATGTGATGCTGGCGCCGAAGGACCGAGGCGACGCGGACGCAGCGGATGTTAGTCGGACGAAGAGGCGCACTGGACGATGCTGGTGCCGAAGAACGAAGCCGACGCACGCTGTCGCTTGGCGATGCACCTCGCGCAGAGCGGGGCGATCAAGGGAGTTGATGACGACACGCTGCAGACCCCTGTCGATGACGCGCCGAGGAGCGTCGCGCCGGGGCAGTGAAGACGGCCATGCGCGAGGCGCGCCGCAGACAGATCTCTTTTTTTCTTCGTGTCTCTTCTAAACCCTAATCTCTCCTGTGCTCTGATACCACTTGCTAGAAAAAATAGGACAAAGGAGACACGAATTTTTACGTGGAAAACCCTTGCGGGAAAAAACCACGGGTGCCAACCGGCGATGATCACTATATGAGGAGCGATTACAAAACGCAGGGGATTACAATGAGGCGTCAATCTCCCCGTGCGGCTTACAAGAGGTATATAAAGGGGTAAAAGGATTTAGAGTCCAAGTAGGATATTACTCCACTAATATGGCATATTCCAGATATTTCCATATTAGAAATTCGGATCACATATGGATCCAAATATTAATAATTTCCATTGGAAATGGACTTAAGGCGAGTTTCTGGTATGATCACTGGCTTTCAAGCACAGTGCCAAAATGCATAGCTCCGAACCTTTTCAAAATAGCAACGACGAAAAACAGATCGGTTGCCAAGGAATTGCATCATAATAACTGGATGCGCTCGATCAGATCCCTCGACACCTCCTAAGAACTCCAGGAATTCATAACCCTGTGGACCAAAATTCAGCAAGTCAGCCTCGACCCAAATATTCAAGATGACATTGTTTGGACACGGATGTCGAATGGCGAGTATTCTTCTAATCAGCCTACCTAATGCAATTCCAAGGCGGCATTCATTGTTCGTCCGGAAAGCTGATCTAGAAGGCTCAGACGGAGAACAAGTGTAAGTTTTTTGTTTGGACCTTAAGCAACGACAAAATCTTAACGGTGGATAACCTAGCGAAGAGAGGATGGCCTCATCACCCTCTTTGTAGCCTGTGCAATCAAGCCCCACAAACTTCATCGCACTTATGCTTACTATGCCCCTACGCTCTTTAGACCTGGACTAGGGTGTTCAGCCTCACAAACTGCAACATTTTGAGTCATGTGCATCCTCAGAATTTCAGCACCTTTATGACTTGGTGGCAACAAGCGAGCCTTCTGACCCCTAAAGGTGACAGGAGAAACTTCAACGGCTTAGTCATCTACATAGTTTGGAACATCTGGAAGGAAAGAGATAGGAGGATCTTCCAACAGGTGGAGCTGACCTTGCTGGAGCTCGCTTCCAAGATCAGAGAGGACATCAACTTGCAGGAGCAAGCCTTTCTGGTTTAGTTTTTGTTTTATTTTTTGTCCTTTTGCAGTGAGTCTTTGCGGCTCTCTGTCGCTTTCTCTTGCTGCCGACCCCTCTCTTCCTCTTGGGCTTGTTTCTCCTTTCTTTCTTTAATGAAATTGGCAGAGCTCCTGCCTTTTGCTCAAATTTTTTTTAGAGATTACGATTTTTAAAAAATCCTGTATACTACGACTTAAATCTTTGTACCATGCTTTTTTTTATGCGTGGGATTCTTCCATGCGAATTGAATTTTGTGCAGTATCGTTTCATCAAGAAAAGAAAAGGGACAAATTTGCAATTAGTTGTAGAGGTAGTTTTGAGTGCTTTACTATTTAGTACTAGACATGCTATTCACGAAGTTCGCATGAGAAACATTTTTTACAAATAAAAAAGAGTAAAATATCTTGTTGGTCTGAACATTTTGAGTCGGCAGGAGAGTCAAAATTATGTTTCAATTCAGCCAACCATGCATGTGTATAAATAAACATGTTTTAGAGTGCTTGTAATATCCCGAATCACATTGGGATGATTTAATAAAGTAGAGAGAGAATTAAAGGACTTAAGTTGGGTTTTTCGCCAAAAAAACACTAGGCTATGGGCTCCCAGCCCATGATACATCTTGGTCCAAGGTGGGCTGGGCTGTCGCCTTAAGAGGGGCCAGGGAAGGGGGGGGAGGAGGCAGGAAATAAATTCTATGGGGGAGGGCCTCTGTGAGGCCCCTCTCCTGCACCGTTCGACCATCCCCCCCTCCCCCAGCACACACACACACCCTCCGCCTCTCCTATCTCTCTCCCGATCCAACGGTGCTAGGGGGGCTCCTGGAGGCCTTCCCCCATAGAGTTTATTTTCGGGGGCGGCCCCAACCCTAGCCGCCAGCCCCCTTGCGTTGTACTTTGTGCAGCCCTGCATGCATGTTGCTTTTTCTGCTATTGCTGCACTGCTAGATAGCATGGTTGCATGTTTGTGTCCTTTAACAAGAGAGAGAGAGAGAAAGGGGAAAAAGAATGTTTGTGCTACAGCAATACAACCACATGCATGGGCGATTCTCTGTGCTAGTAATGCTACTGACCAAGAAGATCTGAGGGGGGAAGGAAGGAAGGAAGGAGAAGAAGAAAAGAAGGGGGAAATAGATGAAAATTCGCGGGATTTTCGTGATCCTTCGTGTTCTTCAAGGGTAACCCCCTATTAATCCCTAGAATTTCATTGGATTAGTCACCGTACATTTCGTAGATCATCTTGCCTAGGGAAGATTGGTTTTCAGCATGCCCTAGTTTGTCAAGTTTCAATGCAGAACTTTGTAGGAGAAATTCAAGGTATTTAGGCTCGGATTCAGGGTTTCTTCCAATTAGAAAAGATGTATAATTTTGTTATCTTTTTAGGAAGGTCTATATTACTATATTCAGAGTAGCGAGCGAAAAGTTACAGCCTCAGAAATGTTGCTATCCAGAATTCGGGCGTCGTTGGCAGAGATCATGTAGATGGGCTGTTTTCACCTAGTAAATGAAAGAATTAAAACTTGGTGATAACTTGAATTAGCTAGGAAATTTTGAGTAGTTTCTAGAACTGGTATCATTAATTTATATCTTTTCAAGTTTTAGAATTAAAGATACAAAATTGTGAAGCGATCTGTCCTAACAGATTCTGGGACAGTCTTCGAGGAAGGAAACAGGGGAGAAAATGGTAGAATCAGAAGTTCGTCATAACTAAGAAGTTGTAGAAAATTGCATGAGGATTCCATAAAGTATTGGTTTGTTAGATTTCGAGTTCAGTTGAATAAGTTAGAAGATTTTTACTACTGAGACAAGGCTAATGTTGTTGCCGATGCACTCAATCGCAAGGTTTATTGCAACACAGTGATGCTCAAGGAGCAGTAGCCTGCCCTTCATAAAGAATTTCAGTGGCTCAACTTGGGAGTGGTTGAGCGTGGTTCCCTTGCTGCCTTGGTTGTGCAACCAACCTTAGAAGATCAGATCGGGGCTGCACAACAAACAGATGTTGGTGTGAACCAAATCAAGCAGAATATCAAGAATAGAACAGCCAAGTGCTTCTCAGAAGACGACAATGGTCTTGTATGGTTCGGAAAGCGCCTAGTTGTTCCGAAGGTCATGGAATTGCGGAATGTCATCCTCCGCGAAGCCCATGATTCTCCTTTGTCCATTCATCCCGGGGCCACGAAGATGTATCAAGATCTCCGGTAGAGGTTCTGGTGGACCCGAATGAAGAGAGAGATTGCAAAATTCGTTGCCGAGTGCGGCGTATGTCGCCGAGTGAAGGCCGAACATCAGCGACCAGCGGGCATGTTGCAGCCTCTTCCCATTCCTGAGTGGAAGTGGGATTCCATCGGAATGGATTTCATCACCGGTCTACCCCGTACCTCCGCGGGAAAAGATGCCATCTGGGTTATCATTGATCGGTTGACTAAAGTAGCCCATTTTCTTCCTGTGCGTGCTGATCTCAGTGCGAGTCATTTGGCGGACCTCTACATATCCCGCATCGTATGCTTGCATGGGGTACCGAAGACCATTATTTCAGATCGCGGTTCCCTCTTCACCGCCCGGTTTTGGAAACACTTGCATGAAGCTATGGGGACTCGCTTTTCTTTCAGCACTGCATACCACTCTCAAACTGATGGCCAAACTGAAAGAGTAAATCAAGTTTTGGAAGATATGCTCCGCGCTTGTGTTATCTCCTATGGGAAGAATTGGGAGAAATATTTGCCTTTTGCCGAATTCTCCTACAACAATAGCTTTCAAGCTAGTCTCGGCATGGCACCATTCGAGGCTTTATATGGGAGAAGGTGTAGAACCCCGTTGAATTAGTTTGAGACTGGCGAAAGACCACTCTTTGGCCCGGACTTGATCCAAGAGGTCGAAGATCATGTTCGGTTGATACAAGACCGATTGCGCACGGCTCAATCACGACAAAAGAGCTATGTAGATCGTCATCGTCGCGAGTTGAGCTTTGAACAAAATGATTTTGTATATCTCAAAGTCACTCCTTTGAAGGGCACTCGACGATTCGGCGTCAAAGGCAAATTAGCACCTCGTTATGTCGGACCCTTCCGCATCATAGAAAAGAGAGGAGCTGTGGCCTACAAGTTGGACTTACCCACTGCACTTTCCGGGGTACACAATGTATTCCATGTGTCCCAGCTGAAGAAGTGCCTTCGTGTCCCAACCGAACAAGCTCCTTTGGAAGGTCTTGATGTACAAGAGGATTTGACCTACAGTGAGCGTCGACCTTTTCACATCCTTGAAGAAGCTGAACGAAGGATAAGGAATCGTGCCATTAAGTTCCTTAAAATTCAGTAGGCAAATCATTCCGAGGATGAAGCAACTTGGGAACGTGAAGACCTTATGCGAAATGAATATCCAGATCTTTTTCCTTCTGCTTAAAGTGCATTTGAATCAAGAAAGGAAAGGTTAAACAAAACAATAGAAATGAAATGTATTAACCACTCCTTGTAACCTTGTTAAGGATATCCTAGCACTATCTTTAAAGGAAATCAAAACAACAGATGTTGTATAATCTTTTGGAACCTTCCTGTCCGACTTTCGACCTACCCAGATCTCGGGGTCGAAATCTTTTGTAAGGGGGGAGATTTGTAACATCCCAAATCTTGGGTTTGTATTTCAAATGTATAAAAATGAGGAGAGTTTAAAACTTTTGAACATGCATTGGTTTTATGGAGTTTTTGCATAATTTGTTGGATTTGATATTGTTGAAAACAAAGAAAACATACAACTCAAATTGAAGTTCCAAAAGAAAGCAAGAGCAAAAACTTGTGATAATCCTCTGGAAATAATTTATTCAAATACTAAGATAATTATCATGAATTAATAAAATTTTTCCCAAATTTTTGGAAACTAATTCAACCCCTAGAAAATTCAAACACAAGTCAAAGACCTATTCTAAGTTTGAATTTAAATTACACAAATTATGTCTTGAACAGTAGGTTTTCAAATTTTATTTGGAAACTAGGTTGTCCCAGGAAGTTCCCTGATTTATTTCAGAATTTTTAGAAATTTATTTCTAATTTTAGAGCCCCGGTCAAATCTACTGCTAGTTAGTCAAACTGATTTGAACTTCGGGCTCAGCACTATTCCTCTGACTCAAACCCGGACTCGAGTCCGACCAGCGCTTTTGGACTCGGTCGAACCACCTAACACGCACTGCGCTGCCGTTTCCTCTGTCTCGATCGGTGGGGGCTGGTTTGTCGATCCGTCTCCTTCCTCGCGTTGGCGGTAGGCGTAACTCGGTGCCACGTGCGCCAACCTGCCAGCGCCTGCGTCATGCGGTGTAACGCCGTCTCCCACCGCCTCGTCGACCTATCCGGAGCATCTCCGCTTAACGCCGCCACTACACCATGGCACAATATTAAGGGCAATGCAAGCGCTGAAAAGCGGCTTTTCGGCAATTTATCTCGCCGAATGTGTATTCCGGCACTTATTGTCTGCTTGAAAAAAGTTTCTTGGGGAAAGACATTTACCGCGAGATATGTGTATTCGGCGATTAAAGTGCCCTAGATAAGTTGGTTTTCCCGGCGATTAGAGTTTCCCCAGATTAGATTTTTCGGGGATTGGAGTTTTCAGCGATTATATGTATTGCGGCGATTAACATACCCTCGATTGTATGTTTTGCTTGGCGATTAACATGCCCTCGATTGTATGTTTTGCGGCGATTAACATGCCCTTGATTGTATGTTTTTGCGGCGATTAAGTGCCCTAGATAAGTTTGTTTTCCCGCGATTAGACTTATTCGGCGATTAATCGCCCTAGATTGTGTATTGTCCCTGCCAGAATAGACACCTATATACATGTAAAATACCAATATAATTTAATTACGCCCCCAAGATATTTTCTCAATAGTTTGCACCATTCAACCAGAATTTAGAAAACATACAATTTTCTCGATCTTACCACTTAGAAAATATCACATCAACAATCAAATACAATTTACAACACATAGATGAAATTCAGATGATGCAAAATACATAAACACGAAATATGATATTTCGATAAGCATAACGATACATATGCGTTACACCATACACATGCAATTTCAGAATTCGAGCATTCTAATATAGCCACGATCTCCTTGGCATATAGAAAATATCCATACAAAAAGTCGACAATACTAGTCTATCCTTCGCACATGTAAATTCTCGAGCCCTTCTATCATAATACTAGTCTATCCTTGGTATTTACAAAACATCTACGCAAAAGAAGTCGACAATGAAATCATCATGCTATCACCGTTTGCAAAATAAGGACGATCACTCTATCAGCAAATAATAAGTTCAACAGCCCTTATGTTTTGTACCTGAAAAGAAATTCGAGAAATCAATAACCAGAAACCATATATCCCTTGTTGTATGAGTTTTTCCTTATTTTATTGCCAAAAAAATAGCATTGCATTTCCTACAGTGGACTGCAAAGGAATGTCAACGATTATTGAAGGGCGGTAATACAGATTATGTTTAAAAAAAAAGGTTAAACCTCTATTTATGAGAGATGTTCAATTCATGGTTTGGAGAACACCATGAACAGAATGTTGAAACTTATATATCGTCCTGTAACACACGTCTGGAGAACACCCACAGTACAATAACTCTTTCAGACACCATTTGGTTAGCCGACTAAACCATTCCACTAACATTACACAGGTTCAGGGTTCATAAGCAAAGATGCAATGAGAGATCTTTTCCACGTGCATAAAGACACTAGTTATGAAAGTTCACTTACATATACTACATCCAAGAATATATCATTCTGATCAAACCATGGATGTATCATCCGATCCTAGTTGGGAAGATATCATTCTGATCAAATTTAAACACAAGCACTCTGATGGGAAGATAGACACCCCATCCAGAGTAATTGGCTAATTGCTGAACAACTTCACAGAGAATATCCAGAATGAACAAGTAAATGGAACTAGCACGGACATAAACTTATCAGTTGAACCGAGGCGCATCAAGAAAATCACTCACTTTTCATTGGATTGTTAGTTCATAAGACCTCGGTGCCATCCACTCGGTGGTGGGATACCAAAATTATATATTTTTCAATTCAAGAAATAGAACCAGTAAATGTTTTAATGATGATTCAAGAACGTAAAAAACATCCTGTTATAGTCTAGGTGCTAGTTACTTACAATTCCAGCAGTGGATTTGGATGAGAAAAATGTACTGTGCTTCAAGCTTGAAAGTCCAAAATCACAAACCTGTTTTATATCATTGGGGAGCCAATAGACCAACACACACATTAATATGACTACGAGCTGTCAGATTTTAATTGTTAAAAGGCAAAAGAAGCACATACCTTTACATTCCAATTATTGTCAACCAGTAAGTTTGGTGATTTAAGATCTCGGTGAACAATTGTTCGTACACTAGTGTGCAAGCAATTCATGCCTTTGGCCTTAAGAGAAAACAGTCAACTGCATAAGCAAGGGCAAATAAACAAACATGACAAGAAAATATACAAGATCCATCATTACCACATCAAGGGCCATCTTAATCCTCCGCTTCTCATCAATTTGGCAATTAGGACGGTGAAGGATCTTGTATAAGCTTCCCCAGAGCAAGGACATAACAATCAAGTGTGAACCATCAAACATGAACCACATCCATTATAGACTTGCTTAAGACTGGAACATTAGTTACATGACATTATATTGGAGCTATGATAGATACATGCCACCTCAAGAAGAACACATAGATCTTTAGATTTTATGTGAATCGATGAACATGAGTATTTTTTCCATTAAGTAGCATGTAGCACCTTGATATTACGCTCCATTTTAAAGCTAAGTTGTTGAACTTTCTATGTAGGTCATGACTAGAATTCATTCCATGTTATTTGGACTCGGGACGGGATACTTGTAGCTTGATTCACAAACACCACAAGATTATAACCTAACTATGCAAAGTAAAAATATACAAAATTGTTATACCTTGGAAGATACTCGGATAAAATAGATAAGTTTGGAGGCGTGTAACGGCACCCATAAAGAGAACAATATTTGGATGGCCTTGATGACGCATAATCCGCACCTTGTAAAAGACAATACATACAATTATCAAACATTGCAGCAACAATGAACTAAATATGAAAAACAAATGATACACTTAGTACAACTCTAAGATAGAAAAACATATACTTTCACCTACTTCACTTGAATTAGTCCAAAGCATCACCATAGAAATCTTGATCCAAGAATTTCTTTCTGACTACTTCTCGCAAATAAACAAAAACTTCAACGTGTTGTGAGAACCAAGTTATCCAATAAGGAAAAAGTAAAGATGCTCCATGATTTGGTTTCTCATCTTAATTATGTAGAACATTTCGTGCAAATAACATCTTGGAAGAATGGCAAAGCTCAAGATGCAAATGAAGGGAAAGAACTGCTTACTGTTCCATTCCAATCAGCACAGTACACCTCTCCATATGAACCTACTGGAAAGAGGAAGCAATTCATTCAATTGTTTCCTTGCAGAGAACACAAAGATGCAAGCTCATGCAACAAATTTGCTCCTAATAGTGCAATGAATTAAAAGCACATAACTGACCACGCTAACAAATTGACATATTGTATGACAAGTTTAAAATATGTCTCCCTAAACAAAGAGTGTGTCAATTCAACTTGTTAGTGTAAAGGGCAGTAAGGAATACATCAAAACTTGGTTGCAAGCGTAACAGGTTTTCTTCGCCAACTTATTGTTTCCTGTACAGGCCAAAAAGGTCTGTTGATTTACTTTCCCTCAAATCTAAATAAATAGAGCCAACTAATTGTTTCCTGCACAAGAAATAAAAATAAAACTAAAAATGCCCAATTGAAAACGTATCAAAATCATGTTGTCAGCCTTTTCTTTTTTTGGTGGTCTAGACTAACAGGTGCTTCAGTGTTTATAAAAAAATGAAAGCCATCGTGGTACTTTCAAATGGCCTAACCAAGTTTCAGCTGCAAATTAGCTCCTTAGTCACCCTTTACTCTCCTAAATAGGCTTATAGGAGAAATCAGGGCACTCTTTCGGACTATGATGGGCATCCATATCAAGCTAAAATTGCAATGTACTGTGGCAACACAATAAGAAGTTCAAGGAAGCTTGAGATGTATTCAGTTGAGATTTCATTTCATCGCTTAACCAATTCACAATTCCACCACCTCCTCAACACCAGAGGCAACAATTGCAATGCAAATCGAACATGATAGAGCGAGTGGTGTGGTCATTATAATTGTGTTAGAATAAAATATACCGCTTAATTGGTCATTTCATTTACTGCGTTCTAACTTTCGATGGTCCGTTATTAAATTTTTTCAGCAATTCCTACAGATGCGAGACAGGTTAAACAAAAAGAAACAATGATCTTAGCAAGATTAACCGATTGCTTGCAATAAGAGAAATAATTCTAAAAGAGATCATGACAGAGAACATAGTAAACATTGCAAAAGAAACATTTAGTTAGCCTTATTGTGCTATGTGGCTTTATGATCCATTGGTATCTGAGACTAGAATCAATGAATAATGACAATTAATGTCCATATTATATTACATAATCCTTAACGTACTAAGCAAAAACCAATTAGTTAATAAACTTTAAAAAAATGTATACCTTTGTAGTTGTAGTCGGAATGAGGCGCTTGGTCTTCTTTTGTTGCCTGTACAACAAAAGTGAAAGATATTATGTAGTACACTCCTAAAATAAGTGCATCGAGTAAGGACTAAGGACAAGGTCATACTTTCATATTGCTACTGACTCAAATCAAGAGATGCAAAACAATACCATATATTGTTTCATTCTAACACAAGGTGGTGCTAATGATGGTGCTAACAATGATGTACTAGTAAATAATGTTTGGTCGAGAAATGATTTTACTGATACTCCAAAGCAAATGTTCCATTCTTGATCATCCGAAATAGAAAAAAGAAGGCGTTAAACAAACATCTTTGCAAGATCACCACAAGGAGCAGTTAATAAGATCGGTATTTCACAATTGCGACAAGAGTAATTTGTCAGTTTCACAATTGCAACAAAAAAGGATCCTTTAATTTGCTTATGATGACTGCATTTATATATTGAACTCACTCCCATGGGATGTCTCCAACCAACATCTGGTCACCCTCATCATCCTCATAGACCGGTGTGCATTCACCATTGCCATCCAATGACCACGAGATCACCTTTGCTTCTCCCTGTGCGGCTCTCACTTGCGGCAATGGTCGGATCCTTTCATTTGGTACAACAAACAGAAAAGATTGTAAATTCAGGTCCCCTACACCAACACAATCAAAGTTTTCATCCTTGCAAGTTACAACTAGCAATTAGGGGAAGTAGAAGGGATTCACAGGAAGCAATTAGGGGCATTGACAGGATGCCATGGGAGGATGAGGAAGTGGAGGGCCTGACCTGGATTTCGCAGAAGTCGTAGAAGCGGCATCTAGAGAGGTGCAGGAACTCGCCCCCACTCATCAGCATCAGCGTCGACGGGGCGACGCGGTTGGTGCACGAGCTGGAGCACGAGGGGGTGGTGTGTGTAGACGTCGGAGCCCCGCGGGAGGAAGTCGTGGCCGACGAGCGCCTCAAGGACGCTGGACTTGCCACTGCTTTGGCTCTCCACCACCGCCTCGAGCGCCTCATCAACATCGGCTCCGTCGCGTCGGGGGCACCACCGCTGGTCCGCTGCGCCAGATCTGAGGTGGCCTTCCACTTCCCTGACAACCTAGGCCTCAGCGGCAGGGCGTGAGGAGGAGGGCAGTGCGGCCGGGCGAGAGGAGGGGTGTGACCGCGTGAGGAAGGAGGCGGCGGCAGCGGTGACGGTGAAGGAGGGGAAGGGAGGCGGCGGCTGCAATGGCGAGGGAGGAGGGAGGCGATGGCGGGGGAGGAGGGAGGCGATGGGTTGGGGGTGGCAGGTAACGAAGTCGGCGAGGTTGGTGGCAACGTGGTCGCGGTCGCGGAGGGGTGGCGCGGCGGAAGAAGGCCGCCACGCCGTCCTGACTCGGTGTGCCACCGCCTGCGCCACGCTGCTTGGATCCATGGCTACGCTGTACGTTGGGAGGAGGGGCGGCGCTAGGACGAAGGGGTGCCCGGGGAGGAGGGTGGCGCTGGGAGGAAGGCGGCCAGGGAGGAAGGCGGCGGCTGGGAGGAAGGGTTGCCCGGGAGGAAGGTGGGAGGCGCTTGGAGGAGGAGGTGGCGTCGGGGAGGAGGGCGGCGCTGGAGGATGGAGGCCCTGGGAGGTCAGGGTGGGCGGCCGGGGAAAGGAGGAGGTGGTAGGAGGAATTTGGGGATAAGGATTTAGAGGTTGCTTTGTCTTCGCGCCTGTGCCATCTTTTGTTTTTCGTCTTCCCGCTCAAAAGTATTCCCGACAGATAGGTTGACCTGATTGACGTTTTCTAGGGCAGATATATTGCTGCTAACATTAAAACATTGCCGGCAGATAGATTGTTCTAGAAAATAATTATTCCCGGCAGATAATGGGACCCCTAAAATTTTGGATATTGCCGGCAGATAGATTGCCACTAATCCAGTTTTTTCCCGGCAGATAATTGCCCTTAATTCTATGCCATGGTGTAGTGTGCCTCTTTCTCTGTCCTCTTCCCCGCTCAAAACCAACCCTACCCCTCTCGCTCAGCTCACTTCTCCTCTCGGTGGCCGAGGAGAGGGAAGCTCATGTGAGCGTTCTTCTCAGGTAAAGTCCCCACCGACTTGTCCCCCAGCACCTACTTCCCTCGCCGTTTCCATTTTTGCTAACGAGAGCCCTTGTCTTAGCTTGTAGCTCTCGGTTCTTCGTCGTGTCTTCATCATCTCCAAAGCGCACCCCGTGAAGACATCATCGTGCCTTTGGTCCTTTCGGTGAGGATAAGATAACATCCACATCCTCCAGGGTACAAATAGCAGACTGCTTGATCAAATCCAAAAAAAAAAGTAAAGATAAGATAAGATATCCAGAAACCTAACGTAACTTAATTAACAATGCAGAAGCAGAAACAAGTTTTAGGATAATTAGGCACTTGATAGCCGCTGCGGTGAATCAACCAACTCACTTTGCAGTTGGATAGAAGAATGAATTCATGGTAAATTAACTTCTCTGAGGATATCGGTTGCATTAATTATTTAAAAAGGCACACCTAAAATAGAACACAACATTCTATAATATCTAAGATTTTTGCATCCCGTTAAACATCAAAATGGCATTATCATCGGTAATCACAAGACAGAAATTCTATGCAAAAACGACCTCGACCTAATATTGACCATTATTGTCCATAGTGAATTCTTGTGTGTACGGCGGTAGTAGCAATAAATGCATAACTCTGTCTATTGTACTCTCTCTCTCTCTCTACATGGATTAGGTCTATTGTAGTTGACAAAAATTAGATGCATAATAACGTTTGGAGTGGTTTCCAAAGTATTAAGTGTATAACTACTGCAAATAAACATATAAGCAAGATCTTAGAACAGAACTTTTACATCACTTGGTCAACCATGCAAGCAAAACAGTCAATTTAATGTTCATGTCAAATTGTCAATCATGCAAGCAAAATAGTCAATTTCTTGTTCATGTTTAATCCTTATTTGAAGCGATCGGTAGAAGTTAATAATGATCCTTGTGAATTTATAATCAAGAATAATACCGATATATATCCACTATCACTAGACATTATTTACTAAATCAAAACTCAAAAGTCACCAAAATGGTAGTGTGAGATTGGGAACCCTCTCATAGTCGACAAATTAGCCTATCACAAGTAAAATTGTAAAGATGAATTGAAAGAGTCAAGATAATTTAGTAATCTTTGAGGTGGAAATTTGTTTTCTTGTGCTAAGTGCTAAGCAGTACTTATGTAATATCTTTGCATGTCTTCTAGTAATGTTGAGTACTAGCCCCAAAGGATACGAGGAATGAAAATGAAACCACCACATGCAATCATAATGGCATGATAAGTATCACTATGCTATCAATTCAACTCAACTGTAATTAGCTTAATGAGAAGATATTAGCATAGAAGAGTTGCTAGTATAGTATACCATGCAGGAAAATCCATTTGTGGCCTTCTAGTCGACCAATTAATATTGTCCCGATCTCGCTAGGCCCTCGCGTGAATCCACCGGCCCGGCCAAGGCTGCGAATCCCAAGACGATCGGCGAGCCCGAGTCGCCCAACCCCGCACCCATTCCAAACCCACCAGCGGCGAACAACAAGGTGAGGAGAACTTGGGCGATTCGGCGAACCTTGGAGTTAACCACGAGGGCGGGGGTGGCGGCGGCTCCTCCGCGTAGTTCGACGGCGCCGTGAGCCCCAGCATCTCTCTCGTCTCGCGCTTCCTCTTCCTAGTAAACAAAATACAATTCTTCAACTACGTATTCGTGATCTTCATCTCCATTCAATTGATCAATTAATCATTGACAGTTTTTGCTAGTCTTGTTTCTCATGGTGACTGCCATAAATACATCTGGAAACGTGAAAAAAAAACATTAACATAACAAAGCTCCCATACTGTTGACTGGTTGGCATTACATTACTTCATGGCCTCCATACTGTAATGATAGTATGGTATAATTTAACTTCAAAGTTCTAGAGAATATCAAAACTTCAAGAGAATGGAGTTTGCGCGTTGCCAGAAACAAGAAGTGACACGTGTGAAGAACTGCAAGTTGTGATATCACAATGCATTGTAACCACCCCACGTGAAAAGAGTTTCAGCTTGAAGAGGTGGAGGAGGAGCACTGCAAAGAGAAATGTTGTAAGGTTCTGCTCTCAACAAAATAAACATTTCTGGCAAAGCATGCAATTAACGATGCGAAACGACAATGTAAAGAAAAGTAGCATCATCTAAAATATTATGAGTAATGGATATGGGGAAATATAGTGGCATGCCCATAACGTACCGGATAATCAATGTAAATATTGAATCTTTGTTACCATTAAGTTTTATTTTTTATTTTTAGAGGAATGTAATCCTCGGTTACTCTTCAACTAAAACTTAATAAGAGCGCAAATCAAGATTCAATAGTTCATTTGATATGCCATTAGGTTTGAGCTATAAAACTTTACAGAGACAAGAAAACTATCAATATGGTTACTAAAGAAAGAATACAATTCAAAAATGACACATGCACGAGTTATAGCATTTACAATATAAGTTATCGATATGTTCTTAATATATAGTATACGACTCGGTTACGAGTTTGGTTCCACGAATCAAAAAAGGAAAATCAACGATAAGTCTTTCTAGAATATGTAATAAACCAAGATGAGGAGGCGCAGATGGCGGTAGCGGGCGGGCCTAGGGGAAAGGCGCGGTGGTGGGCCGAGTAGACCGGGAGGCCGGAGGCACATCTTGTGATGGAGCGGCGGCGCCAGAAGAGGCGGCGGTGGCGCCGTGCAGTGGGCGATGGGCGCCATGAGTGGATTCGGCTGGGGAGAAACTTCAAGAAATTGAAGAGAGAGAGAGAGGGTGGAGAAGGAGAAGAAGGCATTTGGGAGGCGCAGATGGCCATGAGTGGCGCTGAGGAGGGTGGCGGCAGGAGGAGGCCAACAGGGTGTGGTGTGGCCGCTTGAGGAGGGAGCGCACTGGGAGGAAGGGGGCGCAGAGGAAGGGGCGGGGGGAGGAGGAGGGCGCCTGGGAGGGTGGCGGGAAGGGGCGTTGGGGACGAAAGGGGGAGGGGAGGAAGGGGGGCGGGGAGGAGGAGGCGGCCCTGGGAGGGCGGCGGGAGGAGGGCGGCGAGGGGCGGCTAGCTGGAGCAGAGGCGACCGTCGGTGGGGGAGGATGTTTGGGAGGGGAAGGGGGAGGAGGGGCGGCACTGGGGAGGGTGGCGGGCGCTGGGGAGGAGGGCGGCGACGGGCGCGGCGCTGGCCGCTGGAGGAGAGGCGAGTAGGCGACCGTCGGTGGGGGATTGTGTGGGAGGGAAGGGATTGTGTGGGAGGGGAACGAGATAAGGTGGAGAGAGGCGTCAAGCATTTTCGTTTGCCGTTTTCATTTCGCTAAGTTTTTCATTTGCTTACAGATACGATTTTGTTTGATGCTAGCCGGATCTTGCCCGCGATTATATGGTCAAGGGTTTAAGAATTCACATGACTACTTTTTTACCTCCGCCCAATATTTTGCTGGCGCTTATATTGACCTAGTTTATCTTTTCTAGGCGAATAGGTTGTAGCTAAAATAAAACTATACCCGCAGATAAGTTGTTCTACATACTAGTTATTGCCGGCAGATAATTGGACCTATAATATCTTCAGCATTGCCGGCACATAATTTGCCTCTCATCCAATTTTTTCTCGGTAGATTATTGCCCTTAATACTATGCCATGGTGTAGTGAAGGACCGAACATCTTGTTTCACCAAAACCAAGCATAATTGCGTGCTAACCACATGAGAGGGATATGTGACCTCTCTTGACTTAGTACTTTGGCGTGTGTTAGCTCCGGGTCGCAGGAGGTTGTGTTGTGTTGAAAGAGGATTTATCCCATGTGTGTGTTGGGCGTGACGGGATGGGTTTGGTATTAAGTCCAAGTTCCCTACCCCGAGGAGCAACGGTAAGTTCTCTCTCTTCCGTTGACTCCGTCACAACGTATGGAGGTTTCTATTCCCGTACGGGCGACTCGTAGTTAATACACAATATTGGAAATGTCTCGTAGGACTTAGCCTTGCCGGCATACCTTCGGAAGTGTGCTTAATCTAGTGGCATAAGAGGCGGTCTGGCGTGTGGGTACATTGGTACACCCCTGCAGGGTATAAACTATTCGAATAGCCTCGTCCTAGGTATGGACACGCTTGGGATTGGATTTGCAGGAGTTAGACTCAACATTTTGGAACTTTAATTAAAACTTGATGTGGGTGGTATGAATGGGGAATTCATGCTATTGTTGTGGTGGCTATTGGGTTAGCCACTTCTAGGATGTCTTTTATTATTGTTACTTATATTCTCGCTGTTTTTATCAAATAAAAACAGATTGTGAAATTGCTTTAAATCTATTACATTATTGCAAATGAAAACTTGCTTTATGTTGAAATTGAGTCTAGAGCCTCCTCCACTTAAATAAGCTTGCATGTAGCTATGTATAGGCTTGTTACCCTACACGTAAGTCTTGCGAGTACATTTTTGTACTCATTTGCTTTGCTTAACTAAATTGATGTAGAGGAGGAAGCTGATCCCCAAGGGATCCACTTTTGTGAGATGTGCGGCGGGTTTGACGACTAAGTTGGTGGCCCGGTTGGTTGCCTTGTGGGTTAAAGGCACACTGATTGGCTTTTGTTTATCGCCATCTTATGGCTGTTTGCTTCCGCTGTTTATCTAACTCTTTAGTTGTCATTTGGCCGATCGGCCCCTTTTGTAATAACTCTATATTGTATGTCTTTTGAATTTCTTAGTGGTACTTCGGTTCTATGTGTTGAATGGAATTGATGCATAATTTTTGTATGGGGTATGTGTACTGCAATTCTGGGAAGTGCATATACGCCGAGAGTCGAGATATTTGATTTGTAATGCTTGAATCATTTCGATGGTTAAGTATTACAAGTTAAATACCCCGGGTTCTCACATATGTGCATGATGTTGCATTTGCATATATGAGTAAATTGTTAAACTGTGCAAATTTACCTATATGAAATTGATAAACTGTTGTTTATGGCTTTATTATATATTTGCTGAGTCTTAGACTTACTCTTGCTTAATCAGTGTTTTTTAAGTGACCGTTGACAACATTCTACTTAGAAAGGACTATCGCACTTGGAACCACAAACCCACACTCAATTACTTGATTCATTGGACTTGGGAACCTTTATTATAGAGTGATGAATTATACTTAGGACTTGTTAGTTTTGAATGGGCTTAGATGATATGTTGGAGTTGAATATTGATTCATTTATTCGATTGATTTTGAGTTGTTCTTGGATTAGTATCTTGCTATGCCTCCTAGAAATTAATTATCTATGATTGTTATATCACTATACTTGTTTTAATGTGACCCGTGGACGGGTTTTATCGTTGAGATGCTTGCTTTAATTTATTGTAAAATGATGTTAAAATTGACGGTCAGTATAGTTAGTACTGTTATGGGCTCCGTGTTGGACCGGGATGTTACGTACTTGTGCTGGATAATGTGCTGCACAAATCGAACGGGATAAACTCCGGTCATAAAGTTCGTGAATAAACTGAATGATTTTAAATATGAACCACTGTTATTCGTAATTATATAGAGTTAATTCCTTATTTGCCATTGAAAGTTAGCAGGCTCCCCAAAATACCATCGAAAAATTGCTCATCCCTTGTATGCCACTCGTTCTCAACTTCTCTCCCTTTTTTGCCACTCCCGTGAGTTGACCGAGGACTTGGCCGTTGACTTGGGCCGAAAAAGCGATTTTGCCCTAAGTATCTGAGATCTTTAGATAATTGTTTGACATAGTAATATAGTTTCAAAATTATAAAATTTTTGAAAGTTTCTGACATAGTGTAGATTATTGTGTAATTTTATAAGGTTTTATTTTTAACATGTTTTCTCTAAAATATTTCAAGTTACAACCGAAATTTGAAAGATTTTTAGAAAAACATGTTGCAATTAAAATACTATAAAAATTGCAATAATATACTATGTCAGAAACGTCAAAAAAAAAATAATTTTGTAAAGATACTCAGATCTCAGATACTTAGAGGCAAAATCATCTTTTCAAGGCCCAAGTCAACGGCCAAGTCCCGGTCAACTCACGGAGTGGCAAAAATAGAGAGAAGTTGAGAACGAGTGGCATATAAGGATGAGCAATTTTTCGATGGCATTTTGGGGAGCCCGCCAACTTCCAATAGCAAATAAGGAATTAATTCAATTATATAAAACTGTAACAGCTTTGTTACTGTCGTGGTATAAAAAGGACCAGACAGTAAATAAGAGGGGAGACCCTTGGCTTCGGAGCGAGGGGCCGAAGGGTCTCGAGTGTGGGAGTTCCGGACTAGAAATGCATTTGTGTTTATTGCCAGAAAATTTTTGTCTCTCCTCTACATGATGAAGGAGGAAGGCTATTTATAGCCTTTCCTGCCTAGTACATGAAATTACACCCGTACCCCTAAGGAAGTACATTGAACGTAGGGGTAACAGAGGAGTTTCCTACTCTAGGCGTAGGTCTGGGCGCGCAGTAGACCTCCCTGGACCTGGCCTACTCGGGTGGTGAACCCGATCCACTTTCGCTGCGCCCTTAGTGGTGGTGACGAGGCCCCTCCGAAGCCTCCCTCTCGGAGGGGCATGCTAGCCCCCCTCGGAGGTGCCTTCGAACCTGCCTCCCTGAGACCTCGGGGATCCCTTGGGACGCTTCGGGGACCACATCGGAGCCTCCAGAACACCTTCGCAGGTTGCCTTTGGGTTCGCCTTCGGAGCCTCCGGGAGCATCTCTGGAGGCCTCGGGGCTCTTCCGGAGGCCCTTCGTCGCGATCTCCTGCGGAGCCTCCCGAAGCGTCGCAGGTCCTTCGGGGGTGTCGCCTGTGCCGTGGGGCCGGTGGCCGCCCCTACGACAGTTACTATGTTTGTCTAATGCTGTGGCCGTACGGCTCGCATATGTTGACCTTTCTATTGTTGATCAAGTCCAACTATAAAGGTCAAGCTGTTACGGTACTACTAGACCGGCCAGCATACTGCTATTTGCATGTTAGACCCAAAAAAAACTCTTTGCTGTTCATGCCTTATTGCAGTAGCATGTGGTTATTATGATTAATATTAGATATCTGATTAAATTGGTAATAGTGGGGATTTGATCCTGCAATTTTTTTTCCAGTATCACAGAGATGCATGCGCTTGTTATTCAAACTATTTAAATGTGTCATCAACCAAGCCAACACAAAATGGTGTAGAAAGACGGGGATATGTAACACAATGCGATGCAAATTCGATCGAAGGATTTTTTATTACATATATAATTGAAGTAAGAATGAATAGAGAGATCTAAATTTAAATCTCATTACATTCCTAGTTAAATCATCGGTACAACTTGGTTACAGGACCTATATATATATGGCAGAGAAGTACTGCTTTATTGCAAACTAATAAACTAAAACTGACTAATTATGAACAGCTTCCAAGGCTCCGATACATTTTTTTCACGGTAGCCCTTACAATCAAAGAATGAACAAACTAAACCAAGGGAACTCTCTACGCATAATGTGCAGAATGTACATGTCAACGCCTGCAAATAAACAAAACCGCGCGCAACCGGAACGCATGCAGCAGCTGATGGATCGATGCATGGGCCCGGTCGATCGATGATCCAAGCCAGCAAGTAGCCGGCCGGCCGGCTAGTTATGGCAACTTCCGCCGGAGGGGTGGATGGGACCGTGCGAGCAGTTGTTGGTTCCGCCCCCAGACGCCGGGCTGCCCTTTAGGACTTGCTTGATGAGCGCCCCGGCGCCGCCCTGCCCCTGCAGCCACCTGCCGTCCCCCTCCAGCAGCCTCGCCGCGAGGATCACGTTGCAGCACTGCATCAGCACGACGGCCACCAGCACCGTCCTCACCATGTGCAGCTACGAGTTGGCACGGGCAGGTATGGGCGCGAAATTGAATGGCGATGCGACCGGAGTAGTTGAGCTGCAGCAAAACTATGTGCGGCGAGGTCAAAAATGTTGGGCAGCGGAGAGCTTCGCGGTGCTGTGCTGGAGCTCCTGGGCGCGAGGTGGACGAAGGTCCCTGCGCTCGGGGCCCACCAGCCAACGACTCAAACGAAACGGTAAGGGTCGATCAAATCGTGACGGTCCGATTAGAAACGAATGGCTACGATTGATTGTGCTGTTCGGATGGTCCGAACGGCCAAACTAATCTGGAGCGTCCATTCTGAAATAAATGGCTTAGATGAAATGTGATGTTCAGATGGTCCGAACGGCCCACTCGATCTGATTCGTTCATTAAAGATCCAACGGTGCGCGCATGTGTTTGCTGGGCGGCCCTAATCAAAAATTGAACGGCCCAGATTGCACAAACGTTCGGACGGTCCGAACATCCCAGTTGATCTAGGCGGTTGGTTTCAGATCCAACGGCTCACAAGGGTTGTGCTGTTCGGATGGTCCGAACGACACATTGGATCTAGACGGTTGATTTCTAAATCCAGCGGCCCAAATCGCTTGCGCATTTTCGGACTGGTCCGATCAGGAAAAGGGTTGGGTTCAACCGTGAGGGTTGACTTGAGCACGAGGAACAGTACAGGCTTTAGGGTTTTGAATTATCAGCTGATTTCTTTGGTGATTTAGTTCACCACCCAAACGAAGTCCAAAAATTATGAAATTTTTTGTGTAGACTACTAAGCTCAAGTAGTTTCTACAAAAAAATTCCCAGAGGTTAACACCTTTCCTGAATTTCTACAAAATTCAAACAAGGTGCTGTTCCTAAGAGATTGTAAAGATTTTTCTAAGCAAAACTTCATATAGAAATTTTGTTGAATAATTCCCGGGATACAAAGCCTGAAACCATTCTCTTACTTAGAAAAATTTTACTTCGTTCTATCTATTTTCTTTTTAGCACTTAAAGGTGTTCAAAATATATTTTTAAAACCAACACAAGATTTTCAAAAAGACAAAATCCATATGCAAATGTTCAAAGGATTTTCCCTAATGCATTTATTTTACTTAATCCCAAGATTAGGATTTTGGGATGTTACAAATTCTTTCTCCTCAAAGTGGCTATGTGTACATGTGCAAGATACAACTCATATATAGTACCTTCATATTTTTGTAAGGCGTCGTGGTTACTACATGTTTGGACGCCATCGCCGACAAGTAATCTTAACAAGAAATAAGTGTTGGCTCATATGCAACTGCTTTTGATGTGCATGCTCTGATATTATTTGTTCCCAAATCTCCTATAGACTCGTCGGTTTGCATGGTTCGGGTGATAGGGTCCTTCTCATGCAGGCTAGGATTGCGTACCTCCAAGAGCTTAGTTAATTATTCCATATAATGGTTAACATCAAGTGGTTGCGGTTTAATCATAATCAGGTCTACAATATTAAGGGCCAGATGTTTTGTTTTTTTGTGAAAATTTTTCTAGCATATTTTTCTATTTTTTTTAATAATATCCTTATGTTGCTATAGTTCATTTTTAATTAGGGTCCACCTAATCAAGGATCTGATTTTTTTTGTAATGATTTTTAGAATATTTTTCTTTTTTTTCTCAACTGTTGTAAAACGTATGTCATGAGCTTTTAATATAGAATAGATTGTAAACTTGCAAGCAATTTATTATGAAAAGGTTTCAAGATTGGGCTTGTCAACAAGATTGCTGCAAGCACAAAGGTTTCAAGACATATTGTAGCGGCATGTGGTTATTTTAAGAAATATTATGGGATTAAATATCCCAGGTGAGAAATTCGATTGATTTCCCAACAAAAAATTGAGTGGTTTATACCAAAAAAATAGATAAATCATGCGACAGTTTTTTAGCACTTCCGTTGATTTTAATATCATTATGCGTGAGCAGGAATGTTACAAAAAAAAACATGGGGATATATAACCCAATGTCATGCAAATTCGATCAAAGGCTTTTATTTATTTGAAGAAAGAATGGGTATTATTCACCACAAGCGCGAATTGCGCTTTTCTAATTTCAAACCCGAAAACAAACTAAATCTCCTTGCATTACACTTAGCTAAACCGTCTATACAACTAGGTTACAGAACCTATGTCAGAGACTGCTTTATTGATCGCGGCTATTCCGCTTGCAAGACTCCATTTTTGCATGGAAGCTCTTATTACAAAGTACGAACCAACCAATCGAATGAGCGATATCTACACATGTATGACAGAGAAATCAAGCCAACCATAGCTATCTTGTAAGCCGCCGCGGCCGCCGGCGGCTAGCTATGACAGCCGGGGGGGTGGCATGGATCCTGCCAGGACGGGTCAGTTGCACCCGGCCCCCCCGGCGAGCCCTTGTCTAGGGCCTGCATGATCAGCGTCCTGGCGCCCCTCGCCGCGAGGATCGCGTTGCAGCATTGCATCAGCAGCACGGCCACCAGCACCACCCTCACCATCTTGGCCGACGTCGACGCCATATTGTCCTTATATATATGTACGTGTACGTGCGTCGGGGTTGCTACTTGCCGCTAGTATACTTAGTATATTAGTCTCTTGAGCTAGCTTGCTAGAATTGTCGACAAGTGAAATATTGCAGACAAGCAAGCTGGTTGTTGGGAGAGAGGTAAGATGGTTTCCTTTTATAGTTTCGTTGCGCATGTTTAACGGCCAAAAAGAAGTATAACTAGGACTGGGTCTATTCTTTATTTTGCTGCAAAATTTTCTCAGGTCCAGCGTAAGTAGGCGCCTACGCGGTTTTCAGCGGTCCATTTCCTGAGTTTGAATAAATACTAGTAGGATAAATCGATCGATCAAAGGCAGGAATGTACCGACGTGTACTAAGACGATACGTACGCGAAGGGTCATAACTAAAAGTATAACCCATGAAGTGCTAGCTATGAACGTCCATGTGTGACCCTGACTTCGATCCTTTGCCACATTTTTTTCCTGGATCGTAGCGGATCGACTGGCCGGTGCGCGCTGAAATGGTTGTGTAGTATGAGTAAAACACCGAGTTGTAGACGTTCCTATGTATGCGCGCCTAGCTTGTTTGCTGGGCTACGTGAATTCTCGGTCGGTCGATCTGCAGTCCGCTAATGGTTGAACTTGAACCGATCCATGCGTGTATATTTTTATGTCAGTTTGGAGAATTTCATTTTGGTCGTATTCAATGATCAAGCTAGTCGCCGGGGATCAAGTTCATGTGCCGGTGCTGTCTGACTTAATTCTGCCGTTACTAGCAATAGCTTCCGAGAAAGTAACATGGTCAAGTTCACTGATTTTTTTTGGCTTTAATCTGTGACGGACAAGCTAGTTAGTTGCATGGTCAGTCCAAAGTCCAAACTGATCAGGTAGGTAAGTACGTGTGGCAAAGGTTAGTTATGATGGTATGCATTGTAGCTAACCTTAATTAGGCACAAAACTCACCAGCCTCATTATTTTGCGCACATATCTGATGCTCTGGTTTAAAAAATTTAAAAATTGCATGGTCAGTCCAAAGTCCGAACTGATTAGTGTCTCTGCCGTAACAGTTAGTTTTAAAAAAATTCGCGTAAATTTAACACAGCGGCCAAACTGGCGAGCCCGGTCATGTCAAATCCGTACGTGAGCCACTTAGTCTTAGGGGGGAAATCCGTACTTGAGGAGGCATCAGCTAGCCGGCGCATCCAGCAGGGCACCGCGCGCGCGGGCGCGGGGCCGCAGTGGCGCAATTTTGATAGACCGTAAAACAGATGGGATCGCGCGCTACTCGCTGCTATTTAAGCCTCTGTAAGATCGGAGACCACAATGACACGGCGATGTTTTTTCGTGGTGATCGGAGACTTGCCGGTCTCCCCTAATCCACGTTGAGGGAAACCCAAACCAATTGGGCCGGCTCCACGAATTAAGCCTTCCTCCGAGGTAAGTCCAACCACTTGGACCGGTTCCAAATCGAATCAACACCTCGTTTTACTAGGGTTGCTCCTTCCTCCACTCCGGAGATGGCGAGCACCACACCACTCACAAACTGTCCGGGTCTTCTCACAATCTTCTTTGAGAAGACATCAGCTAGCCGGCGCTAGAGGTGGCCAAATGGCGACCTGCCCGACAAAGACGGGTCTGCGGACGTGCATTGACCCATTAAACCGGCCCATTCTACCGACCATCGTTTCGTCTTGCGTCTTTGGGTCGACCCGCAGACATTGTCTTGTTGCCGAACGACCCATCGCCCTTCGTGTTGCCAGGGCGGCACGGCCCGTTTAGCCCATCGGGCCAAATGGGGCCCGTTTAGCCCATCGGGCCAAATGGGGCCGTTTAGCCCATTTGGCCCGTCAGAATGAAAAAAATCAAAAAAAATTCAAAAAATTCCAAAAAAATTAGAAAAATGTGTAGAATTCAGAAGTTGACATGAAAATTGAAAAACAATGAGACAACCATATTGAAAATGTAATAGAATTTTATTAATGTTCAAATAGCTAGCTCGTTAAAACATGTGTCATTTAGCTCATAAGACATGAAAAATTGAAAAACAATCCTATAAAATATATATATATTTAGAAAAACCAAAATAAATTTATATATACTTATGAAATGAACTATATAAAATTTAAAAACTACAAAATAAAACCATATAAGTATTAAAAATGGAAGGAAAATCATATAAATATTAATAAATAAAAATAAAATTATATATGTATATTAAAACAAGATCGTGCCT
Source organism: Phyllostachys edulis (assembly GCA_036346405.1). Taxonomy (NCBI): domain Eukaryota; kingdom Viridiplantae; phylum Streptophyta; class Magnoliopsida; order Poales; family Poaceae; genus Phyllostachys; species Phyllostachys edulis. The sequence continues at coordinate 32,509,190 of CM070549.1, forward strand.
AACGGGTCGTGCGTGCGTGCTGGGTCGCTTGGCACGGCCCGGCACTATTCGGCTGAGCACGCCCGACTATCGTCTTGCGCGTGCCGCCCGCCCAGAACAAGTGTCGTCGTGCGTCGTGCCGGCACGTGTCGAACCAATGATGGCGTGCCTCGTGCCGGCCCATCAGGCACGGCCCGTTTGGCCAGCTCTAGCCGGCGCATCCAGCAGGGCACCGCGCGCGCGGGCGCGGGGCCGCAGTGGCGCAATTTTGATAGACCGTAAAACAGATGGGGTCTCGCGAAAGAGTCAGGGCCGCGCCTGCACAGAGGGAAACTAGGCCGCGCAAACATTGAGTTCGTATCTGTTAAAGTGCAATTTTGTGTCAAGTACTAGTTCTGTCGTACCACGTATGCAGGCATTGTAAGCAACATATACATAAAGCTCAAATTAACAAACATAAACAATCGAAATTGTCTGGACTGATGGATCTAGTACATATATACAGGACCTGGATCTAGTACATTCAGAGGTTTGCTTTGTTGCATCCCATGCACTACCAACAACGACTAGGACAAAAGTAAGCTTCCTGCAGGACTCAATTAATCTTGCATATGGAAGCCCTTCAAAGTACTACTAAGTAAACAAATCAAATATGAACAATCTCTACACATGCTCCCCTTGCAACAACAGTGCCAAGAGATCATCCTACCCCATGTGATGGGCCTCCAACCAGGATACTCGCAGGAGATCGCCGGATCTGATTTGGTCGGAATTAGCGGCGCTAGATGGATAGATGTAACATTCCAAAAATCCCGATTTTGTGAAATAGAATAAAAATAAGTGGTGGAATAGTTTTGGACATGTTTGCATGAGGGAAAATGTATTTGAACATGTTTTGTAATTTTTTTGACCTTCAAGATTTACCTCTCAGATCGTTTAGATCGCCGGATCTGATTTGGTCGGAATTAGCGGCGCTAGATGGATAGATGTAACATTCCAAAAATCCCGATTTTGTGAAATAGAATAAAAATAAGTGGGGGAATAGTTTTGGACATGACGCCGGGCCCACTCGTCAGGTGGTGTCTTCCACCTCGCGCTCGCGCGTGCGCCCTCGGAATGCGACTAGCACCCACCGTTTTGTGCCCAACTGTCCCTGTCATCTCTGCCGAGCTCCGCTCATGCTAACCATCCCCTTAATGGCATCCAACCCCCGTGCTGGCAGAGACTCTGAAGCGAGAGCGCGAGTTTCACGCCACGGCCGTATCTTCTCGTCGTTCATCTCACGCGCTACTCGCTGCTATTTAAGCCTCCAAGCGCGTCACCATCTCTCTAGCTCGCCCCTCGCTCTATCTCGCGTTTTCTCTGAGCTTCTAGCTCTCTGAATCGCCAAGAACGAGTGTGTCGTTCTCGACACCGGTGAGCAAGCCTCACAGCACCATCTTCCCTGGCGAGCTTCCTTGCCCTCGCCAACTGCATCACCATGTGCCCCTTACCTCACTTATGCTTCTTTCTATGCTTGATGTAGTTCCGGGAACCCCGTAGCGTGAACTCGCCATCGTCTTCCTCACCTCTGGCGCACACTCTGCTTCGGACCTTCGTGTTCCCGATGTTCTGGTGAGCTTGAACCTCACCTGACTGCATCATTCGTGTCCTATATTTCACTGATGCTTCTCCCTCGGTCGATGATGATCCACACGCAGGGAACCCCCCCCCCCCCGAATCGACCTTCTTCCTCATATCCGGCCGTCGCAACTCTTTTTCCAGTTGGCCACCACCTCAGTGACTCTCTGGTCGATTCCTTCTATCCCTACCATCCTCAGTGTGCATGCAAGCTAATGCGCACCTCCTTGTAACATCTCCATCACTACAACACGCTGTCAACAAGAGCCTCCTTGTGTCGTCGCTGCTCAACATCGCCAAGCCACTCCGGTCATCCCCCTACGCCTTTGGGGACCTTGGTGAGCTTCGAGTAGCCCCCTAGAGCTTTTGCGCGTATTAGATCAGATGATTAGCTAGTGTAGCGTAGACTTCGTCATAGCCGGTCATGGCGTCGCCGCGGGAAGCTTTGTTGCCACCGCTCTGGTGACCATTAGTCCCTAAGTCACTGTGTGTAGCATTGTAGTAACCTCCTAAACCCAATGCACACCTTCTTTTGCCACCGATTTGCCTCAATCGCGAAAGCCACTTTGAGCCCAAGGAGCTCCGCCGCACATCTCCGGCGTGGCGCCGCCTCGAGCCATCTCTCTAGCCTCCACCACCACCCGATGGCATCGCCGTCGAGAGGGCAACACATTTTTGCCACCCCTGAGCCTTGCCGTCATGGATGGGTATCCATATGCGGTTTGGATTGTCAGAGTGGACAACCACTTTGATATGTTTGACATTATGTTTATAACATTATTACTTCTTGTCTTTTGGTCCAAGCTTGTTTACAAAATGGCTTTCACGCAAATTAGAAAGTGTAGGAATAAAACTTGTTGCTTTATGCAAAAACTAACGCCATTACAGCCTTCCTTTGGACAACCGTTAATATTTATATACTTTCTAATCCTTTGGATAGGTTCTATTAAACACTTTCTTTCGTTAGTTTGTATAAGTCTTGCGAGTACCTTCTGTACTCAGTTGAATTAACCATTTGTTGCGGGTGAAGACGGTTATGTTTACGATCCATCCGTTAGCGCCGATTATGGCGACGCTAACGAATAATCGGCGCTAACGAATGATGCTGTTTCTACCTCCACTCAGTGGCCTTTAGGTGTTGGGCACACTTAGTGGTATCTTTTGGTGTTTATAGTTGTTTCCGCTGCAAACTTTTGTTTTTAGTTGACCGTTGGTCAAATATGCAACTTTTGTACCCAAACACTAGTCTTGTAAAATACCGTATGAATATATGACTTGTGCATGACTGTGTCCAATGTTGTTAAGGATATGTGCACATTAGTCTTTGATCTTGGGAACTAAAGTGAGACACATATCCGGGGGCTTGAAATTGGGTTTGTTCCTTGTTAAAAATTATGCCTCCGGTATAATCTTTAAACTTGAAACGAATTCAATTCCAAGGGTCCTCACAGCTTTGATACCAGTTTGTAACAGCCTCAATTTAAATAAATGGTAATTATCTGTATTTCATGAGCATACATGTTATTTTGGAGCATGTGCATAAATTGTTGCACTTGAAAACCTCAAATTCAAATCAAATTTAAAACTTGAAATGAAACTCCAAAAGAAAATGTAAGTCAATGTTAGTAATGAACTCGAAATTAATTTAATCAAATACTAGATTAATTATCGTGAATAAATATTTTTTTTCAAATTTTTAGAGATCATTTTGACATTAATAAAAAATCTAGGTTTGCTATTTAAACATATTCAGTTAAGAATTTTAAAATCAGTATTTAATTTGTGAACAGTTATATTTCAAAAATTTTATGGGACCTATATCATCCCAGTAGCATCTCTGAAAAATTTCAGATTTTTACGAATTTATTTGTTATTTTAAACCCATCGGTCAAACTTTTGAGTTTGAATTTAACCTGGTCAACCATTCGGACTAGGACCGAACCGCTTCGGACTGTTCCGACCCACGCCAATTGACTTGGCTGGACCAAGCCCGCTTGCCTGCACCTAAGCCAATTGCGCCACTTTGCTTTCTTCCACTACCAAGCTCGGCCCACCTGGCGGTGTCTTCCTCTCCCACCGCTTCGCACAGCACGCCGCTCCAGTCGTGCAACAGGACGTGGCACCGTGCTGGCAGCTCCCATGCATGCAAGCCCATGCCGCTTGCCACCGAGTTTTTCACTTACCCATTTGCCGCCACGTATCATCGTCGAGCTATCAGTGGTCGTGAAAGGCCATCAAAATAGCTCCACCACTCTCTCGGCCGAATTGATGCGGCACTCATTTCTCCCTCCACACTGAGGCAATTCTTCTCATTTTTGTGCCCTTGTATCCCTATCCTTATGCCGTATTCATCGCGTTAATTGGAGGTCGTGATCTTTCTTGTAGCTTTGGGACCGCGGAGTTGTCTTTTGATCGCCTAGAGCGCGCACCGAGTGCCATCCCCACGTCAACTTTAAGTTCGGTGAGTTATTTCCAGTTTTCTTCGTGTCACATCTTGTGCTAGGATCTAAGGAGTAAAATCGCTCACTTAATTCCATCAATTGTCAAACAGGATTGTCGGATTTTGAAATTCCTCATTTTCCAGCCGAAATCAACCCCTTCGTCCCTATCTCCGGCCTGGTGGGTTATTTCTTGATTCCTTCTAGTGTTAGCATCTTATGTGCCTAAGCAACCTATCTCGACCACCCATTGTTTATTTCCTTGCTCAGGTTGTCATGTCAACGTGGAGCCCTCTTTACCGCTTCTCGGTCACACGTCACCGGCGAGCTTCAGTGCCTCTTCAGTCATGCTCTCGGCTCAGGTAGCTTCCTCATGCCCCCCTAGGAGCATAAGCATACATTTATTTGCTTAATGCGCCATCAAATCGACGTAGTCACTTGTGCCGTGCATGCGCCGCCGCTTCTCCACGTCGCGCCGCCGCTAGGGTTCACCGCTGGCCAAATTCCGGCCACCATCAGAACCACAACACTATTGTGATTCCATTTTGGCTTTTGGTTTGCGCGGCCGTGGACCACCGCGCTGGCTAGCCGCCGGCCAAGAGCGCGGGAGCAAAAGCTCTGTTGTCGGATTACCGACCAGCAACTATAGCAAGGCAGTTAGCCCTAATCGCGGTCGGGTTAGCATTAAAGTGTCAGTCAGTTCCGGTTTAACGTCATAATGTCTCGCCGACTTGTGGGACCGCAAACTAAAGCCAACACGTTTTAGTGAAACCGATTCGATGTGAGTTAGTGACGTGTGGGTTCGTTTGACCAGTTACATGTTTGAGTAAAACCGAGTATTATGCTTTCTATTAAGGAAGACATATTTCTTATACGTTTAAACCAAGATTACATTTTCTGAATCAGAAAGCGTATTCCATAAATATCCGTCTTCGACACCTTTTCGTGCGGGACTGGGTCAAGGGTGACCGAGTGAAACCCTGACCCTGGGACCCGCAAGTCAGCGTCTAGGGCTTGGTGAGGTCCGGTATAAAAAGTAATTGCCTCAGTTTAAATCCCGAAATGAAATAATTTTCCATTGGTAATGGTTTAAACGTCGAAAATTCATAAGTAATCCGTTATAACTCCAAATCAAGTGAAATCAATTTTGTTAGTTTTAATTTTTACTGCACTTTAATTTAGAATAACTTTTAAACATGTCCTTATTACTTAAAATTTTGATAATTAATTTAATTGTACATAAAGGACTTTAACTTTGTAAAATTCATAACAAATTCATATGAACTCCAAATGGACTAAAATTTTCATCTAAATTCATTTAAAATCAGAACTTTGTTACGGTAGGTTTTTCATGCATTTTTCAGCATTTTGTTATTTTTCTCGATGTTCATTTGTTATCACTCTTTTTTGATTCTAAGTTACCCGACGCGAGTGATTATATTGCTGAGACACTTGAGATTGAACAAGTGGATTATAATCAAGGCAAGAATCCTCTTGTATCATTTTGATCCCAGTTTTGATAATTTAGTATTTTGAAATGCGAACATAATTGCGTGCATGCTATTTTGATCTATCAATAATTTGTGAGTCTAGTTAGTTATATCCTAATCATTGTAGCTTACTCTTAGTCATTTCATACACTTATGCTTAAGATAGAAATCATGTGATGGAATATATGGTCTTTATGTGTTTGCTTAGCTATGCATGTCAGTAGATCGGTAGTTTGGTTGACAAGATTATCTTGTCAATCATAGGAGACAATAAATAAATTTTAGATTTTGTTTCTTTGTTCAGATTCTTGAAACTGAAGTTTAAGTCTAAAATTATCTATTGAAAACATGGCTTAGATTTGGACAAGTGATTGATAGTGATGGTGTCTTCGTGCACGAGATTTGGGTAATATGGTAGTCTTGTCCGAATCATTAAGTACCGAACTTTGGGCTGTCATACCAAGAACTACTCGTACTTCCACGGAACATTGGACTACAAGAAGCTTGCGATCGTTTGCGACAAGTTCAAGGACTCGGCAGACGGGCTGTTTGGGAGCCTTTCAAACCGCAACACAAAGCAGAATGCTCGCAATAAGTCCATGGATGTTTTGAAGAGAAGGCTTAAGGATTTTAGCTAAGGTTGGTTATGTTGCATCTACAAATAAATTGCTGCTATGCTGCTCCAACATTCCTGTGCAGGGTGCAGTTTTTAGATATTTATTTAGAGCTCCTTTCTCTAATTTCCTTCCTCACTTTCCATTGGGTATAAGATAGGTCTATTGGTCTGTCTAAGCAAGTTTTGACAATTTGTGAGCTAGAGTAGTACCCTCAAATAATAATCTTTCCCTTTGGTCAAAATCCTACTGCTCATGTGTTAATAATTATTTTTTGTGTGGCCACTGATCTCTTGATAAATGAAGAACCAGGGTTGAGAAAATCTGTGTCTAGTATCTTTCAGAGGGAATAATTTCAAGCCTGTTATAGACGCCATATTGCCATTTGGATGAAAAGCATGTTTATGTACAAAGTGATTTTCTCATGAGTTATGCCCTGTTCTCCAAAATGATGCTATGTATGTTAAAACTGATCAAATCAGTATGGTATGCAAGACTACAACATCTAGTAGTGGTCCAACTTGTGGTTCGCAGTCTGAAATGACTTGCAGAAACCAATTCTCTGTACGCAGAGCTGTTAGTTCAGCCTTCAATGGCAATCGGCAATGTAATCCTTTTGCCTGTTATATTTTTCTTTTCCTTTCAGCTAGCTAGCTTGCCTTAAATAAGGGTTCACGGTGAACCTGGAGCTCCCTTTTGGAATTTTCCATATAGGATATGTAAAACAAAATTTATTTATTATTTTCTTGTGGAAACAAATTAAAATCTGCTTGATTGATATAATTATGAAATCAAGAGTCATAATTCGTATGGCTTGGTGAATCTGAAAAGTCTACTTCAGTTTCACCCCCTGCCTATAAAATTCCAACTCTGTGACATTCCCAGCTTGACCATTCGTTGCCATGCCATGGCCAGCCGTCGGTCTAAACGGTCTGAGAGGTAAATCTTGAAGGTCAAAATCTCATGCATGTATAATACTAGTACAATTCTGCTTAGGCTAAGTAACACTAGATCACTTGTCTTCTAATTGATTAGCACCGCCCGTGTTTATAGCTAGATTAGTGAGATGCAAGTTTATATGTAGTACGTGTGCTTACATGCATGGGTTTGAATATTGAAGTCTTGAATTGATTTCTTCTTTGTTACCAATCGAGTGTTTGGACAAGAACAAGAAATTAGAATTAGTATGGACAGGTTCAAAAAAACAAATTAGTACGGACATATATAATGGACTCGGACTTTGGAACCGTTCCACTTTCCAAACGGCGTTTGGTTGGTTTGGTCGGTCGATCTGTTCTTTCTTTCTTTTTTCTTTTTCGGTCTTGAGGCGTGCGCACATTACTTTTGGATACCAACTGTTAAGGCCTGTTTTGAACACCGGATTTTTAACAATTTTTGTGAGAATTAAATTGTTTCATGTGAAATTCATATGTTCTAAACAAGGTCTAAATTTGTAAGTGCGTTTCCTTGTGCAATGCCTAGAGGTGAATATAAATACTCTTCACAAATAAATAATGGTGTGCAAATGCTACGTATACATTCCGGTGTGTAATTAATTTACCCGCAGGTTAAATTCTACAGCATGTGTCGGGACTCTACTTCCACTTTGTACTATTCCAAGCAGAAGAGGTAACCTGTGTCTAGGGTTTCTTAATTATGACTAGGATGCATGATCAGGTCCATTTGTTACACCTCTGAACTGCACGTAGGACTTCTTGAATCTTTTCACGGTCATCTCCAAGTGGGCGGAGCCAGGAATTGGACATGGCTAAAAAGTTTAAATTTTACGTAGCGAATGACGCATACTAATCAGATTAATGTAAGAAATTCTGTAGGTATTTTTTGGGGCAGCGTATCTAGTGAAAATACAAATAGATGAAAATTATGCGAAAAATCAAACCTAGAAGTTTTCAAACATTCTAAAAAAATATGAGATGTAGGGGAGATTACCTTCTATATCTCTACAAAATTTCAAGATCAAACTCAAACGTATTTGATATATATGAAAAACATAAATACAAATGTGATTGAGTTTGATGTTAAAATTTTGAAAAGATATAAACCCCCTACATTTGGTAAAATTTTTTTTGAGAATTTTAGAATTTTTTGCGTTTGGAATTTGTATTTTTCACGTACGACTTCACCTACCAGGGTTCAAATCCTAGTGCCCACCTTTACGCACTCGCGAGTGCGCTTCAATAGAAATTTTGTAAGGTCGTGGATTTATCTCCGGCCTTCATCTGTCTAGGCGTGTGCTAATAGGGGCCATCGTGCGTGTGTGCATGTGGTGGTGTGCATGTGTGTCTTCCTTATTATCACAAAAAAAAAACACCACTTACATAGCATCATTAACTTTATAAAGAAACTAAAAATTACTAATATAGACAGATAAGCGAGTGCATGAGTTACATAATTGAATTGGTGCTTGTACATAGTAAAAGATAGATTAACACCGCAAGGTAGGAGAACAAGAAAAAGAACACTAACATGGCAGCCTACTAACAATACTCCGCCCCTAGCCATCTCTTTGACATCTCATCAGTGGTAGCTAGCTAGAGGGCAACTGAATATTACTAGTTATTCTTCTTGTCTGAAATAGATTCCTCAAACTGCGTGAGCAGTCTCACTCAAAGAAATGCCATAAATTTTTCAATTCAAAATTTAGATTCTAATTATTCAAAGTATGTAAGTAGTCAGGTTGTTTTAGCTCGAAATAGTAAATCCACGCTGCTAGCTATGGAGACCTGAAGCTTTTTTTGTATTTTTTTGAGAGATTACGATTTAAAAAAAAATCTTGTATACTGCTACCAGGCTTTTTTTTTTTTGCGTGGGATTCTTCCACGCGCATTGAATTTTGTGCAGTATCGTTTCAACAAGAAAAGAAAAGGGACAAATTTGCAATTAGTTGTAGAGGTAGTTTTGAGTGCGTTACTATTTAGTACTAGACACGCTATTCACGAAGTTCGCATGAGAAACATTTTTTACAAATAAAAAAGAGTAAAATATCTTATTGGTCATAAGAGATCGAACGGTCTGAACATTTTGAGTCGGCAGGAGAGTCAAAATTATGCTTCAATTCAGCCAACCATGCATGTGTATGTACGTGTTTAAATAAACATGTTTTAGAGTACTTGTAATATCCCGAATCACATTGAGAGGATTTAATAAAGTAGAGAGGGAATTAAAGGACTTAAGTTGGGTTTATCAGAAAAAAACCTAGGCTATGGGCTCCTAGCCCACGACATCTTGGTCCAAGGTGAGCTGTCGTCTTAAGGAAATAAATTCTATGAAAGTCTCACAGAGATCCTCCCTCATAGAATTTATTTTAAGGGGGCAGCCTCAACCCTAGCCGCCCTCTTGCGCTGTACTTTGTGCAGCCTTGCATGCATGTTGTTTTTTACTGCTACTGCTGCACTGCTAGCTAGCATGGTTGCATGTTTGTGTCCTTTGACAAGAGAGAGAGAGAGGGAAAAAGAATGTTGTGCAACATCAGTACAACCACATGCATGGCCGATTCTCTGTGCTGGTAATGCTACTGACCAAGAAGATCTGAGGGGGGAAGGAAGGAAGGAAGGAGAAGAAGAAAAAAAAGGGGGAAATAGATGAGAATTCACGGGATTTCTGTGATCTTTTGTGTTTTTCAAGGGTAACCACTATTAATCCATAGAATTACCTTGGATTAGTCACCGTACATTTCGTAGATCATTTTGCCCCGGGGAAGATTGGTTTTCAGCATGCTCTAGTTCATTGAGTTTCGACGCAAAACTTTGCAGGAGAAATTCAAGATATTTAGGCTCGGATTCAGGGTTTCTTCCAATTAGAAAAGATGTATATAATTTTGTTATCTTTCCAGGAAAGTCTATATCACTATATTCGGAGTAGCAAGCAAAAAGTTACAGCCTCAGAAATATTGCTATCCAGAATTCGGGCGTCGTTGGCAGAGATCATGTAGATGGACTGTTTTCACCTAGTAAATGAAAGAATTAAAATTTGGTGATAACTTGAATTAGTTAGGAAATTTTGAGTAGTTTCTAGAACTGGTATCGTTTATATCTTTTCAAGTTTTAGAATTAAAGATACGAAATTGTGAAGCGGTCTGTCCTAACATATTCTGGGACAGTCTTCGGGGAAGGAAACAGGGGAGAAAACGGTAGAATCAGAAGTTCGTCATAACTAAGAAGTTGTAGAAAATTGCGTGAGGATTCCATAAAGTATTGGTTTGTTAGATTTCGAGTTCGGGAGAATAAGTTAGAGAATGTTTACTACTGGGACAGCGGGCAGTGTGTCCGGTAAAGTTAAGTTAAAGACGTCATTTATGCGTATAGATTCGATGGTGATTTGTTCAATGTTTTGGTACTATGGTGGTATATTTTTGAGTGTGTGTTATTACTTGCTTGTTCAGGGACTGTGGCCTCAACATGCCACAATTTCGTCACCCGACTTCTAAAGGCTAAGAGGTACGTACATGATAGAGCGGTGAACAATGAGTTATTCGTCATTGTCATTGATATTACTTATTATGTTATTTATTATGCTTCTGTTAAGCTTATTCATATACATGATATATTGGTGACATTGAGTTAATGAGATAATGAGAATGAGATATTGAGCTAATGAGATGAGTTGTGTAAATGATTAATTATGATGTTGTATCATTTACATTCATCATGATAAGAGTGCACGAGCTAGGTCGGTGAGAAAATCATATAACTATTACAGTGAGGTCGGTGAGAAAGATATATGACTAGTCCGGAGTGCTCTAGATAAAGTCTTACATTTATAGGGACTAGTTAAAGTCCTACAATGTAGGGACCCCATCCTAACGAAGATGGGGAAAGAGTGTGTCATCGACGGGTGAACACTCTACTATACCGGTATCAGCTGATGAGATGTATATGAGCATGTGCATGATGGTGCATTTGCATATATGAGTAAATTGTTAAATTGTGCAAATTTACCTATATGAAATATGACTTGTTTATTTGAGTATGAGAATGACATTAAATAGATATATGATGATGATAACCTTGATTATGGTTGATAAACTATGGTTTATAGCTTTATTATGTATTTGCTGAGTATTGGACTCACTCTTGCTTTATCGTTGTTTTTTAAGTGACCGTTGACGACATTTTACTTGGAAAGGACTATCGCACTTGGAACCACAAATCCACACTCAATTACTTGATTCATTGGACATGAGAACCTTTATTAATTATAGAGTGATGAATTATATTTAGGACTTGTTAGTTTTGAATGGGCTTAGATGATATGTTGGAGTTGAATGTTGATTCATTAGACTTTATTCGATTGATTTTGAGTTGTTCTTGGATTAGTATCTTGCTATGCCTCCTAGAGATTAATTATCTATGATTGTCATATCACTATACTTGTTTTAATGTGACCTGTTGACGGATTTTATAGTTGAGATGCTTGCTTTAATTTATTGTAAAATGATGTTAAAATTGATAGTTAGCGTAGTTAGTGCTATTATGGGCTCCGTGTTGGACCGTGATGTTACACTTATGCTGGATAACGTGCTGCACAAATCGAATGGGATAAACTCCGATCATAAAGTTCGTGAATAAGCTGAATGATTTTAAATAGGAAACCACTGTTATTTGTAATTATATAAAACTGTAACAGCTTTGTTAATATGTTTGTCTAATGCTGTGGCCGTACGGCTCGCATATGTTGACCTTTCTCTTGTTGATCAAGTCCAACTATAAAGGTCAAGCTGTTACGGTACTACTAGACCGGCCAGCATACTGCTATTTGCATGTTAGACCCAAAAAAACTATTTTCTGTTCATGCCTTATTGCAGTAGCATGTGGTTATTATGATTAATATTAGATATATGATTAAATTGGTAATAGTGGGGATTTGATCCTGCAATTTTTTTTCCAGTATCACAGACATGCATGCGCTTGTTATTCAAACTATTTAAATGTGTCATCAACCAAGCCAAACAAAATGGTATAGAAAGACGGGGATATGTAACACAATGTGATGCAAATTCGATCGAAAGATTTTTTATTACATATATATTTGAAGTAAGAATGAATAGAGGGATCTAAATTTAAATCTCCTTACATTCCTAGTTAAATCATCGGTACAACTTGGTTACAGGACCTACATATGTCAGAGAAGTACTGCTTTATTGGAAACTAATAAACTAAAGCTGACTAATTATGAACAGCTTCCAAGGTTCCGATACATTTTTTTCACGGAAGCCCTTACAATCAAAGAATGAACAAACTAAACCAAAGGAACGAGATCTCTACGCATAATGTACGTGCAGAATGTACATGTCAACGCCTGCAAATAAACAAAACCGCGCGCAACCGGAACGCATGCAGCAGCTGATGGATCGATGCATGGGCGCGGTCGATCGATGATCCAAGCCAGGTAGCCGGCCGGCCGGCTAGTTATGGCAGCTTCCGCCGGAGGGGTGGTTGGGATCGTTCGAGCAGTTGTTGGTTCCGCCCCCAGACGCCGGGCTGCCCTTTAGGACTTGCATGATGAGCGCCCCGGCGCTGCCCTGCCCCTGCAGCCACCCGCCGTCCCCCTCCAGCAGCCTCGCCGCGAGGATCACGTTGCAGCACTGCATCAGCACGACGGCCACCAGCACCGCCCTCACCATCGTCGCCGTCGACGCCATATCAGTAAGTACGTACGTACGTCGATCGGGGCCGGGTTTGCTACGTACGTGCTAGGGGATCGAGTTCAGATCGAGTTTAGTATATGTCGAACAAGCTAGGTATAGGCTTATATATAGCTCGATTAGTTGGTCGAGTGATTGCAGACAGGCAGCTACGTCGAGTCGAGTGCCTTGAACTGGTGGTTGTTGGAGGAGAGACAAGATCATGGTTTCCTTTTATAGTTTGCTGCGTCTGTTTCAACTATAAAGTATAACAGAAGGACCGGGTCTATTCTTTATATTGCACTAGTACACACGCGCCTATGCAGTATGTACGCGGTTTTCAACTGCTACGGTTGAACAAACAGTAGTACGTGTTAAAGAATAATCCGATCCGTCAAATTAAGCCGGGCACGTACGTACGTAATACGACACTACGTTCGTATACGTTAACTAATTAAGCTATGGATCGGATGTACCTAACTATTACAGTATTATTAGCCGTAACACATTTGTTTATTCGATCGTAATTAAGTCGGTCGGTGCCCTCGCCTGGTCTTGTGGTACGAGCATCGCTGCGTTATGTTGCAGGTCCATGGTTTCAAAAAATTTCCAAAATTTTCTCCCTTTTAACTTCTTTCTTAATTTATAACTTTGAATTCCCCCCCCTTTTAACTTCTTTCTTAATTTATAACTTTGAATTCCCCCCTTTTAACTTCTTTTTTAATTTATAACTTTGAATAAAACTGTCGTCGATATGAGATTGAATAATGAACTTATAGGCACCCCGGTAGGATGCGACGATCGCCGTGGATGCAAGGTGTCTTCGATACGAGATCGAACAGTGAACTTGTAGGCACCATCGGTCGGATACCACGATCGACGTGGGTGCAAGGGAGACCTTCATGAGAATCAAACTGCACAATCGAGGCTCATGTATTGCATATGTGTAAAATAAGTTACCAAATGACCCCCTTTCTCCCGTTTACATGGAGCCTATTTATAGAGTGGGAGGGGTAGGAATACGAAGTTACATCTTTACCCTTGGTACCTAGTTCATCCTGGGGGTACTTTTGTCCGTTTCGCCGAGCGGGGCAAGTAGTGAAGCACTTACTTCTGGTTGTATGACATCAGTATGTAGTCCTTGTCGTCCTGAGCAAGCAATCCCGTCGTTATGTATTTCACGACGTAGGATGCGTCTTCGGTGATGGTTTGCTCAGAGACCACTTGTGGGTCGAGGAAACCCACTGGTTCTTGCCATCCTTAGGCATTTTTCATCATGTATCTATACATAAGTAATGAGTTGTGATACTTATCGGTATTACGTGAATGTAGAACTTAATTGTACACACTTACAATGTCCAGCATCGTAGAAGCGAGGCATCGAGGGCACTAAGGTTGAATAGGTCGAATAAGTCGTCGAAACCCACGACGAAGTGGCCCGGCTCATGGAAGAAATACTCCTTCGTGTATCTGATGGTGATTCCAGTATCGCACCCCTTCTATTTGGTCTTCCGCATGTATTAGACATGAAAAGACTGACAACCTATTCCAACGTGTTCTAATACTGTGTCGGGGGCCAACGGACTTCCGAGGGAGTATTTTCCAGGCATGGGAGGCGCCTTAATGTTCTTCAATCTCGATCTGGCCTTAACGACTTGCCCGCTACACGTCTTCTTGTGAGACGACACGGGAACCGATATGGCGGCATGCTTTTTTTGTTCCTTCGACGTCTTCTCCACGGGAATCGATGAGGTGGCCTTATGAAGCAAAGGTTGAGGTGGAGTCATCGAGGGTCCCGTTGGAGAGGAATGGTCGTGTCGAGATCGCGGCACTGCAGGGTCCAGGGCAATGTCCTTCTTGGGCCACTGGATAAAAGTGTGCATGGCATCCCCTAGTGTTCTGATGTCTTCGTTCAGGCGAATCTCCAGCGGGGCGGCCATGAAATTGTCATGTACCATGTCCATCTGGACCCTAGCGTATCCCTGTGCCAGCTGGGCACTGTGCTTGTACTGTCTCTTTCTGGCATGGATACGCCATCCCCCGTCCAGCCTCAATAGAAATAGACCCAACCATCCTCACTTAGAGCTTGCTGGGCGTCGGCTCCTACAAAATGATACACAATTAGCTAAGGCGTCCTATAGGTCTATCTTTGGAGCATTCAAGAGATGTACATTACCTTGATGTCGTCGATAGGTAATTGGATGTCATCATGTTCAGAATTATGCGTGGACGTGACACTACTCCGATGTTGAGGAGGACTGGCTCCCAAAATAACGGGGGCGACTTGCGACTGGTTGAGGAGTTGATTTATTTGATTCAGCAATCTTGTTATCTGTCCTTGAAAATTTGCAGTAAGAATCTGTACCAACTGGTCCTCGTGCTTGGCCTTTGATCTCTTCCTACTCCTATACATGTTGAAGTCGCCTCGGAATCCAAGAATCCATCCCTCCAAGGTACGTAAATCCCAAGGCCTCGCGTGCGACCCAGGTGCTCCTTGTTTCCCAGGGCCGTAGATAGTATATCCTTCTCCTTATCTGCTTGGAAGGAGCCTTGGGAAGAATAGGTAGTCAGTGCATGCTGCAAGAGGTCATCATGTTATTATAAACACTATGAAGTTATGGAGTTATTAACAACTAGGTAGTTCGACATATTTACAAGACGTTGGGACACTGCCTCGTCTGTTGGGTTTGTGAAAGAGATGCCGCCCGAAGACGTGGTTGATGCCCTCGCTCTTAACCAGCTTCGAGCGCGCTCGTCTGTAATCTCAGCAAATGGTCGGGTTGTGTTCTCGTCTTCCGCCGTCCATTCCGTGGTTTTACCGTGTACCTAGCAGTGCCGAGTTTGTGGGGGTAAGTGTTTTGTGCCTGCAGAGTTTTGTGCGCCACACTTTACTCTTGAAATTCGGCCATCGTCTTCATCTGCACAAAGGTGTCCCATATATCCCACGACAAGAATTGATACTTCGTGAAGGGCATTTAACCCGTGTTTACGTACTTCGTGACAAGCGTGCTCTTGAAGGTCCTCCACGCGTGTCCCATTGCGAGCAACGCCTGCCGTTCCATGCGTGCCTGGTCTGCTTTTGGGATAGTGAACGAGCATGAAATTTCAGTCCACAGCTGGCCTCTCTCTACGTCCGTCAGAGACTTCCAGCTTGGTGTGGTGATGGGGACCCGTTGCCTTCCAAGTATCCCGCAGATGGTCCGGAATCTCGCTGCTGCTTTCTTGGGACTCAGAGGGACCCCAACGACTATTTGGGGTCCCTCTGAGTCGAGAGGTACATAGGAATTCTCAAGTCCTACGTACGGAATCGATCTCGACCGAAGGGCTGCATCATCAAAGGTTATGCAACCGAAGAGGTCATTGAGTTCTGCGTTGACTACATGGCTCAGGTGGAACCGATAGGTGTGCCTCTATCTCGCCATGAGGGGAGACTGGATGGTATCGGGACCATCGGAAGGAAATCAATAACTCCCGATCTGGATACATACGCTCAAGCCCATTTCATGGTCTTGCAACACATGACCCAAGTGTCCCGTATATCAACGAGCACAAAGACATGGTGCGCCAATGAGAATCCGCGAGGCGGAGGTTTGGATCACGAGAGCACAACCGTCGGTTCAACGAATGGTTAAAGGTGCGATCATCGGGAGATCATCAAGTGATGATACGCTGCTATGGTTGTACGAGGGCCACAATTTACAATTGTCACATGGCAAGGATACGACATCAATGGGTACACATTTTATACTGGCAGACTCGGGATAGGAAGAGCCTGATCCGAATAGCGGTGTCCACATAGATGCATTCAAGATGCCGATGGGATGAGGAGCTCCTACTATGGGCAAATAAGCGAGATATGGGAGCTCGACTACGTGCTTTTCAAGATCCCCTATTTGGTGCCGTTGGGTCCATCTCAAGACAGTGAAGGTCGACAAATGCGGTGTCACTACCGTGGACCTCGAGCGTGTCGGATATAAAGACGAACCATTCGTCTTGGCTAACCAAGTTGTTCAAGTCTTATATGTAACCGACACGGCAAATAAGAAGCGCCACGTAGTTCTTCCCGGAAAAAGGAGGATTGTCGGAGTTGAGAATGTAGTGGACGAGGAAGAATACAATCAATTTGACGAGTTGCCTCCTTTTGGAAACGGCATTAGGCTCGAGGAAGAACCCAGTGAGGAAGCTAGCTATATGCGCGTCGATCATCATGAAGGCCTATATCTTAATTAAGAATTTACTCCAATGTAATTAATTTATTCCATAACATCATGTGTTATGGACTTGTAATCTCTCATATATTTTGATGTCAACGTGAAATTGTCATGTGTTGATGTGTTATGGACTTGTCATATTTGATATTGATGTCAATGTGGACGTACATTGTAATGTGGAGTATCAAAATTGTCATCATACTTGATTTCGAGTTGAGTTGAATTAGATATGAAATTTTGAAGTCAAATGTGTTATGAACTTGTTATGGACTTGTCATATTTGATATTAATGTCAATGTGTGGACGTACATTGTAATGTGGAGTATCAAAATTGGTTTCACTTGATTTGGAGTTGAGTTGAATTAGATATAAAATTTTGAAGTCAAATGTGTTATGAACTTGTCATCATACTTGTCACCAGGTTAGAATTCATATGGACTTGTCATAATTGTCATCATACTTGTCTCAGCAGGTTCACTATGTTTTCTCAGGATATTTATGTCTCACCGAGTTCGATATGTTTTGTCGAGGATATCATAAATTGGCCTCGGGTTGTAGGCTATCACGAGACGGTTTTATTATACAACCGTCGTGGAAATATATCACGAGCGGTTGAAATGAGAACCGTCGTGATATTCATATCCTGACGGTTCTATTATGGAACCGCAGTGATATATATCACTGAGCGGTTCTCATTTGAACCGTCTGTGATATACTTTTTATAAGGCGAAACGCTAGGTTTTCCTCTCACTTCTCACTTCCTCTCCGCGCCCTTACGCTCTCGCGCTCGTTCGCCTCCTCTAGGGTTTAGGGCTCGCCTTCACCGCCGACACGACCTCGGCGCCGCCGCCCGACATTGGTGCCCCGACCTCTGCGCCACCCCGACCTCGGCGCCGACCTCGGTGCCGCCGCCCGACCTCGGCGCCCGTTCACCTCCCAGTCAGAAGCCAGCGACGCCGCCGCCGACCTCGGTGCCGCCGCCCGACATTGGCGCCTCCGACCTCGGCGCGCCGTCCTCCTCCCGTGTCGGCCTCCTCCCCTCTGACCGGCCTTCTCCCCCGTCCTCCTCCCGTGTCGACCTCCTCCCAGCTCCCTCCTCCCGCCTCGGCCTCCTCCCCTGGCCTCCCCAGTTCTTGTGCGGCATCCTCTCTGTGAGTATTGCTCCTCTGTGGCGATTCGGTTGATCTTTGCATATATATATATATATATATATATATATATATATATATATATATATATATATATATATATTTGCGATGCTAGTTGCAAATTAATCGGTGGGCTTTGTTGACATGCTCGTGATGAACTCCATCTTATCTTGAGATTGAATGTGATAGTTAGTTCATACTTGAGCTCTATTGTATTACTTACTCTTGTCAATATGTTGTCTTGTTAATTGGTTACTTTCGGTTGACTCATAGTTCTATTGCAAATTGATCGCTTGTATTGACTAGTTTGTGATTCTTCTAGTAGTATGTATGAGCTCATTCAACTTTTCATTTGCCATCTTGATCTCTGTAGTCAACCTCTGTTTGTTGGAAGTTTAATCTGTTTTAGTTAATAGATTGAGATCATTTGTGAGTTAAGCAAAGTATTGTTTAGAGCTCATAGTTTGAATTTATATTATCATATTCATTTCATGAAGAGTATATACAATAGGATTGAGATGGCAAAGACTTGTTCTTTAGCTACTCTCCTTCTGAGAGCACATAATATCATCAATCGCATTTCCTTAGAGAAGTAGGCTCGGGCAAAAGATTTGTATCACTAGTTTCTATCTATACAAAGATCACAAGAGAAGCTGGTGGATTAAGGAGTGTTAGGAGTGTTAGAATAGAAGCTCGTGGATTAAGGAGTGTTAGGAATGTTAGTAGTCTGTATGAGCTCATTCAACTCTTCATTTGCCATCTTGATCTCTATAGTCAACCCCCTGTACTTCTTCACGAGAGCAAGTAAGCGAGATGGCAGAGGCACCGTCTTCATGGCCATCCACCGACGCCGCAGATGGAACAGGCGCCGACGAGGCCGCCAACACCGACCCCTTGAGATGGAAGAGGTGCCGACGAGGCCGCCAACACCGACCCATGCAGATGGAAGAGACACGAGCGAGGCCGCCGTCACCGTCGGCGATAATGACACAGGCGAGATGGCAGAGGACAATCGAAAATGCCTCTGGCCGGTGGTCATCACGGAGGTCAGTGACTTTGGGGTCCCTCTGAGTCCCAAGAGATCAGCGGCGAGATTCCGGACCATCTGCGGGATACTTGGAAGGGAACGGGTCCTCATCACCACACCAAGGTGGAAGGACCTGACGAAAGAAGCGAAAGGCGCGCTGTGGACAGAACTTTCAGAGAAGTTCACTATTCCAGAAGCACATGTGGCACGCGTGCGACGGACGGCGATGCTCACGATGGGTAAATCGTGGAGGACCTTCAAGAGCATTCTTGTCACGAAGTACGTGCACACGGGTCAGACGCCCTTCGCGCAGTATAGATTCTTGACGCGGGAAGCATGGGACACCTTTGTGGCTATGAAAACATCGGCCGAATTTAAGGAGCAAAGTGCGGCGCACAAAGCTCTCCAGACACGAAACACTCACCAAGACACTTCGGCTTGGCTGAGTGCAGCGGGTAAATCTGAGGAATGGGCGGCGGAGAAGGAGAACCCGTTTCGATGTCACGGACCAGCGTTCCCTAAAATTTGGTTAAAAGTGAGGGCACAAGTCTCGTCTTGGCAAACATCTCCTTCACAAACCCGGAGATCAGAAGTGTCCCAAGCGTGTGGTAAGTATATCGAACTACTAAGTTGTTAATAAGTCCATAACTTCATAGTGTCTATAATAACGTGATGACCTCTTGCGGCGTGACTTGATCGCTCAAGCTTCCCAAGGCTCCTTCCGTGCGAGACAGGAGAAGGATATACTATCTATGGCCTTGGGAAACAAGGAGCACCGGGTCGCACGCGAGGCCTTGGGGTTAACGTACCTTGGATTCATGGATTCGCGGACGACTACTACGTATAGGACTAGGAAGAGATCCAAGGCGAGCACGACAACCGGTTAGTGCAGATGATTACTAACCAATTTCAAGTAGAGATGGCAACATTGCGAGTCAAATGGATATACTCATGAGCGGTGATGCATAAGCCGCCCGCTAATTTGGAAGACGGTCCTCCTCGATGTCGAGTAGCGTCGCGTCGCGCATAATTGTGAACATGACGACGTCCGATTACCGATAGAGCGACATCAAGGTAGCGTACATCTATGGAATGCACCAAAGATAGACCCTAACGACGCCTTAGCTAATTGCGTGTCGTTTTGTAGGAGCCGACGCCTGTAAGCTCCAAGTGAGGATGGATGGGTCCCTTTGTATTGAGGTGCTGCGAGGATGGTGTATCCATACGAGGAAGAAGCGGTCTGACGGTGCCCGGTGGTGCAGTTACGCCAAGGTCGGTGGATATGGTACATGTCAATTTCCGAGCCATCCATTTGGACATTTGCCCGAACGAAGAGATCACAACACTAGGGATGCCGTCCTCTCTTTTATCCAAAGTGGCCCAAGAAGAACATCGCATACGGAACCGGCGGTGCCACGATCTGGACACGACCATTCCTTTCCAGCGGGACCCTCGATGACTCCACCTCATGTTTAGCCTCAAAAGGCCACCTCTTCGATTCCCGTGGAGAAGACGCCGAAGAACGACAAAAGCGTGCCGGCGTGTCGGTTCCCGAGTCGTCTCACAAAAAACGATGCCAATCGCTAAGGCCAAATCGAAATCAACGAGCGTTAAAGCGCCTCCCAAGTCCGGAAGTCCGGAAGTCCGCGATACCGGAAGTCCGCGATACCGGAAATACATCATCGGAAAACCGTTGTGTTCGTGCGATAGATAATGCATTTGGACATGCTTGTCGCTTTGCATGCACGGTACTTGGACAAGACCCAAAAGAAGGGTCCGATCTTTGGAATCACCGTCGATCGAGGACAAGCATTTCTTCAGCGGACGAGGTACTTCGTCGTGGGCTTCAATGATTGATTTGAACTATTCAACCTCGTTGGCCTCGGCGTCTCGCTTCTACGATGTTGGACATCGTAAGTCGCGTACAATCAAGTTCTACATTCATCTAATACCGATAAATATCACAACTCATTGCTTATGTATAGATACATCTTTGCAAAATGTCCGGAATGGAAAGAACCGGTGGGTTTCCTCGACCCACACGTGGTATCGTTGCAAACCATCCTACAAGACTCATCCTTCGTCGAGAAATACATAACGAGGTCATTGCTTCTCTGAGAGGAACATGAAGTACATAGTGGTGCCCTACAACCGAGGGTAAGTGTCACTACTTGCTATACAAATTTCATTTGTACATTATCTGCAACCACGAACTTAGGTTTAATGACTATAGCGACATACATGAGTAGGTACCATTGGATCCTTTTAGTTATTATACCCAAGAGGAACCATGTGATATACCTTGATTCCCTAAACCGCAACAAGCACGACTTGACACTCTAAGAGGAATACTCAAGAGGTATGCTCATTTCCTCCTTACATAACTCTATTGTAGTCTTCATTCGTTTGAAATGGCGAGGATAACTTTTTGAATCATGTAGGTCGTTCATCAATTATGTTGCCAACAAAGGAATATACGATGGAAAAGCGCCCAACTAACACACAGGATGGATTTTCGATCGTGCTACAACACAATAATACTATATCATACTTCATAATAACGCGTCTCGAATGACTATACCTATATATGTAATTCTATTTTTGCAAAGGCCGCTTGACAAAAAGATGATGAGTTATGTGCAATCTCGTCGCTATCATATGCGACTAATCCTTCTGACTAAGAAGAAGGATCACGAGGTTTGTCAATCTCGAAATAATTATTTCCTAATTATAAATTTAAATATATGTAGCTTACCACTTTACTCTTAATTGGTAGCGGCGTGTCTTGATTTACAATGTGATTCACTCGTTGCGGAAGAGATCAAGGACATTCGAGAGAAGCTCTGCGCCTTTATCAACTCGAAATCATTAACGACAACGGAGAGTTTCACTCCGTCACCAACCCAAAGCATCACCCCACTAAAACCTCTCAACGCAAACAATTGTAATCTAGTTATAACTATAGCGACAATACTTGAACAAATCGATCTTTTGTAATTTATTTTGAGTAATGATCACTTTGAGTTGTCATGGTTGCTTGAATCATTATTGTGAAATCTTTGTTTTGTGATTGCTTGAATCATTTACGTGAATGCTTGTTTTGAGAGGGCATGGCTAGCAATTCCCGAGGCTAGCCAGAAAACAAACAAATTGTGGGCGGGGGTATGAGCTATCACAGACGGTTTTTGTTAAAACCGTCTGAAGGCAAGTATCCTGAGCGGTTTATCGCAAACAAATGCGTGATAGGAGAAATATCACGAGACGGTTCTATATAAAAGCCGTGCGTGATAGTCACTAAATCACTGAGCGGTTTTATTTAGAACCGTCTATGATATTCTCCTATCACGAGCGGTTTTTATTTAGAACCGTCGTGATATTCTCGAATCACGAGCGGTTTTTATTTAGAACCGTCGTGATATTCTCGAATCACGAGCGGTTGTCGGTTGAAACCGCTCGTGATGCTGACTTCACTGACGGTTTTTAATAAAACCGTGCGTGATATTCATATCACGAGCGGTTTTGTACCGTCGTGATAATATCTGTTATCACAGACCAACAAACATAGGCGGTTGAAACCAAATGCGTGATGACGATTCGAACCGTGCGTGATGTCGGTTCCTGTAGTAGTGTCTATCCCTACCATCCTCAGTGTGCATACAAGCTAATGCGCACCTCCTTGTAACATCTCCATCAATACAACACGCTGTCACCAAGAGCCTCCTTTGTGTCACTACTGCTCAATGTCGCCAAGCCACTCTAGTCATCCCCTAACGCATTCGGGGACCTTGGTGAGCTTCTAGTAGTCCCCTAGAGCTTTTGTGTGTACTAGATCGGATGATTAGCTAGTGTAGCATAGACTTTGTCATAGCGGTCATGGGCGCCGTGGGAAGCTTTGTGCCATGTTGCTCCGGTGACTATTGGTCCTGAGTCACTCGTGTAGCATCATAGTAACCTCCTAAAGCCAATGCACCCTTCTTTTGTCGTCGATTTGCCTCAATCACGAAAGCCACTTTGAGCCTGAGGAGCTCCGCCACACATCTCCGGCGTGGCACCACCTCCAGCCATCTCTCCAGCCTCCACCACGACCCAGTGGCATCGCCATCGAGAGATCAACACATTTTTGCCACCCCCGAGCCTAGGCGTCGCCTCGACCGCCGGCGACGAGCTCGCCATGGCACACGGCCATGCGCGCAACTCCGTTTCTCCCCCTCGCCCCCTCTTTCTCTCCGCCAGTGAGCCCACGTGATTGAAATGCTAATTAGTGCTAAATGATAGTACTTAAACATACTAAGTCAATGACAGGTGGGACCGGCCAAAAAGGTAATAAAAAATCTAATTTTAAATGTGTTTAGTAAACGAGTCACTGGCATCTGGGACAACGCACCATTCTTGGTTTTAAAACCTAAGACTGACATGTGGACCCCAACCATCAGTTATTTAAAATCGTAATTAGGTTTAATCATTAGTTAATAAATAATGAGTCTATGATATGTGGGCCCGCCTTTGGTTTTTAAATAAAATCAATAAAATAAAAATATGAGTCACTAACAAGTAGGGCCCACATGAAAGTTAATAAAAATCGAAAAATGAAAAAAAAATCACTTTTAGTTCAGAGGAAAATACGTTTTCTATACTGGAAAGCATCAACCTTAGTAGAACTTACACTACACCATGGCACAGTATTAAGGGCAATAATCTGCCGGGAAAAAATTGGGTGAGAGTGCAAATTATGTGCCGGCAATGTTGAAAATATTACGGGTCTTATTATCTGTAAGCAATAACTATTATGTAGAGCAACTTATCTGCTAGGAATATTTTTTTTAGCTACAACATATCGCCTAGAAAAAGTAAACTAGGTCAACATAGCTGTAGGGAAAAATTTTGGTAGGGAGGTGAAAAAATAATCACGCAAATTATTGAACCCATGACCTTATATCTACCAGCAAAATTGGAGCAAAAGCCATATAAAGAGGTATCTGTAGCAAGAGCCGATCGAAAACCCTAGCGTAAGCATTTAACGAAGCGGTAAACGCAACGTAAGCGAAAGCGAAAAGTAGCCGCGCCATCCTCTCTCTCTCTCTACCTTATCTCTTCCGATCCGGTCTTCCCCACTCAACACCCCTGCCGTCCAAAACATCACCCGAGTGCCATCCCTCCTCCTGCCCTCCTGCCCGGCCGGCGGCCGCCACCCTCTCCGCACCATCCCTCCTCCCGGCCGCCACCCTCACCGGTGCCGCCCTTCCTCCCAGCGCCCCTTCCTCCCGCGCCTCCTCCTCCCGGCCACCCAGGCGCCCCCCCCGCCACCCTCCCAGCCACGCCCCTCCTCCCGCCTCCCCTCCTCCCGGCCGCCACCCTCCCCGCCTCCCCTCCTCCCGGCCGCCACCCTCCCCGCCTCCCCTCCTCCCGCGCCTCCCTCCTCCCGGCCCCCACCCTCCCGCCTCCCCTCCTCCCGCGCCTCCCCTCCTCCCGGCCGCCACCCTCCCGCGCCTCCCCTCCTCTCCGGCCGCCACCCTCCCGCGCCTCCCCTCCTCCCGGCCGCCACCTCCCCCGCCGCCACCCTCCCTGCCAACGCCTCCTGGTGAGTTTAATCGGCCTACCATCTGCGTTTATCTTTTGTGTTTCGACCACTTTGTCTTCTTGCCTCAAATAATTCAGGCTAAGCGAGGCTAACTATGTTCGATTATTAGGGATCATTTGCCTTCAAGTTATTGAAAATTTGGTCGGTGGTGAATTAATACAATTTCTTCATGCTTTCTAACTTTTTGGGGATTCTTGGTAAAAAAAAGTATGTTGGTTACGATTGAGTGGTGTTTGATCCTTATTAGTTGTCTTCAATGTTCTTGTAACAATATAGAATAGTAGCCATAGAAACAAACGTTTCTCAACCGTCCAATCTTTTTGATTCTATGGATTAGATCTGTTAGGGTTTTCGTATACTACCCTACCTAGTATTACAAAGTACAACAGATTAAGGAGCAAAATACTAACTACTCATGATTCTCCAAAGATCGAACCAAGCACGACCCATCTCTCCCTACCATCTCTTGCCATGGCTTGTGGCACCATGGGCTCAAGATCTACTTTCCACATTACGGCGGTGAACCTAATGACTACACTAGCCACCTTTATTAATCATATCGTATTTTATTCTATTCATGGCCTGCATCTTTGATTGGTTCGTTAAATCTCTAAAGTGAAATTTACCTTCAAACGCTTAATCTGTAAATTATTTGCAGTATGTGACATTTTCATTGCATGATGATTATTTCCTTGTTCTCTTTTCTTTTTTGAGTTGGGTGTATGCAAGATAGTAGTCAAACTGAGTGTTAGGCTTTCTAGCTCCTTTACTTGCCATTATTTGAGCACTGTGCTAACAATGACTCTTTCTAAAACATGGATATTATCTATTAGGTTAGTGAGCCCATTATTTGTCTCTGTTAAAAAACAGTTAATATTCCATATAGTAATACTTGATCCATATTTGCAGAAAGCACTTGAGGACACAAGCATAGATCATCCGGAGTGGACAGAGAAAACCATAAAGCAAGGTGACCTCCTGTCACGTGTCTTTGGTCCTGATAGGAATGGGTATGTTCGATTACGAGGTAAGGGACCAACTCCAGGAGATTTGGAGATGCCTGGAAAGCTTAAGTATAGATCAACCAAGCTCCAAATGGCTGTTGAAGGGCATCGACAAGCTGAATTAGACAAAGAATTCCTACTAGGGTGTATTGAAACAATGCAAGCAGACAGTGATAGAAAAATTGACGCCCTTAGTCAACAAGTGGCGGAGATGAAGGAATTGTTACTTGCTAATTCTCATGTGGGACGACATGCACATATCGATCCACGATATGCATCAAATTCACCTATACATGAGGTATAGTACAATACAATTTTTGTAATTAATTACTTGGTATAGAAGAATGATGTCTGTTTCCACTTTTATTTTTATTGGCCTATAGGATCGGCATGTCGAAGGTGACAATGTTGAGGTGGAGTCTAATCTTTGCAGAAAATATGTTGTATGAGGAGGTACATCTTGCTCGAACAAAATAGATTCTTCACCATTGTCATCTGCAGATTCATATCTAATGTAATGTTTTCTCATTTGGCACTTGTAGACATTGAATAGGCGTGGAGTTTCTTCACAAAAGGAAATGGAGGAGTAAGATTTCACATATATCACTATTTGTTGGTTTGCTCTTTACCATTTTGCAATTTATTTGAATAGACTTGAATTGACACATTCAATGATGACATGTTTCAGAGTGGAAAAGAAGTTGTCTTGTACTCGTTATCGGACCACATGATATCCCATTGCAAAGGCTCTTTGTTATATCAGCGGATCGGAGGACAGCGATGGGTGGTACTCTTTTGGGTGTTGAATGTTGGGAAGTTGTCGTTAATTATGTGCTAAAAGAATTGCTCAAGCTGCCTCGTCCTTATGGGGATATGAGCGTCATGGCTGATGCTTATGGGAGATCTATTGCGTGGCCACATCAGCATGTAAACATCCATCTATTGTATCCACCTTCAATTTGTTTCCTCAAGTAATGTACTTGCATTTATTTAAATCTGCAGATAAAAGAAGATCGGAAGTCAGTGGGGCCATTACAACAAGCTGGACGAACACGAGGTAATTTCAGCAATCAAATAGCTAAGCAGTTTAAACTTTAGCTATGATATCTCTAATAGTAAAACAGCCTGTTATTCGAAATGGAGTTTATATGGTAGTCATGTGCTGCACTGCACACATTCATTTGTAGTTGTATATCAAAGTTCCTACATTCTCTTTACCACGAGAGTTGCATCAGGACCACAAGAGCTAGTTTTGTTGCCGTGGTAATGAGCATATTGTTGCAATTTCCTGCTGAAAAGAGTACAGCACTAGCTTATTTCCTGCAACTTCACAAAACTGGGCATGACAAATGATGTACAATGAAAAATAAAAGCATATTATTGAATGAGATTCCTGAGACTTAAGTTTCCTACGTTGTAGCTGTGCTTAAGCATATTATTGAATGAAAAATAAAAGCCTATTCTGGACTGGAGTTTCCTACGTTGTAGCTGTGCTTAAGCACCAACAATGCCGTATGGTTTAACAAATCAAGGGGGACGTTTCTTCAATTTTTCATGTGAACCACACAACAACATGTGTTTTTACATTGTTTGTGCTGCAAACGAGGGATATGTGGTTTCTGGTTATTGACTTCTCGAATTTCTTTTCAGGTACAAAACATAAGGGCTGATGAGGTTCTTATTTGCTGATAGAGTGATCGTCCTTATTTTGCAAACGGTGATAGCATGATGATTTCATTGTCGACTACTTTTGCGTAGATGTTTTGTAAATACCAAGGATAGACTAGTATTATGATAGAAGGGGCTTGAGAATTTACATGTGCGAAGGATAGACTAGTATTGTCGACTTTTTTGTATGGATATTTTCTATATGCCAATGAGATCGTGGCTATAATAGAATGCTCAGAATTCTGAAATTGCATGTGTATGGTGTACTGCACATGTACTGTTAAGCTTATCAAAAATATCATATTTCAGGTTTATGTATTTTGCATCATTTGAATTTCATCTATGTGTTGCAGCTGTACTTGATTGTTGATTGTGATATTTTCTAAGTGGTAAGATCGAGAAAATTGTATGTTTTCTAAATTCTGGTTGAATGGTGCAAATTATATTGGTATTTTATATGTATATAGGCGTCTATTTTGGCGGGGACAATACACAATCTAGGGCAGTTAACTGCCGGGAATAAGTCTAATTGCCGGGGAAAACAAACTTTTCTAGGGCACTTAACTGCCGGCAAAACATACAATCGAGGGCATACTAACTGCCGGCAAAACATACAATCGAGGGCATGCTAACTGCCGGCAAAACATACAATCGACGGCATGTTAACTGCCGGCAATACATATAACTGCCGGGAAAACTCCAACTGCCGGGAAAAATCTAGCCGGGAAACTCTAAGCGCCAGGAAAACCAACTTATCTAGGGCACTTTAGCTGCCGGAATACACATATCTGCCGGAAATGTTTTTCCGTGACACTTTACCGGCAGCAATAAGTGCCGAGAATACACATTCTAAGAGATAAATTGCCGTGAAAAGTCGTTTTTCGGCGCTTGCATTGCCCTTAATATTGTGCCATGGTGTAGTGTTAGAGTAAAATACATTTTATCTGTTGGAAATCGTAAACCTTAGAAAATACACTTTCGATGTCAGCGCTTTTCTAATTTCTAGAATTTTTAAACTGAAACAAATTAAAACATTAATAATTTTTGCATACAAACTCCAAATTGAATTAATCTTTTTTAAATTCATATAAAATCATGCTCTACGAATATGCAAAAATAGTTGGATTTTTTACTATTGAAATTATTTTGCTATATTTAATTTATACGGTTCTTTTTATTAGACATCGATTGTTCGAACGACTTTTCTGACGATGCTCCATCCTCGTATTCGAGCTGACAAGAGCAAGGCAAGCACCCCCTTTGACCTTGTTGATCCTACTATTTTAATTATTGTACTTTTTGCAAAATCTATTATGCATGTGTGCATGTTTGATTAAAATTGTTATATTCGGCGTAAACGGTAGTCGTAATCCTATTCGATGCCTGAACCCCCTTGAAATATTGATATCCTTACTGTTGTAGCCATTAGGTTATGATATAGACAATATATGATGTCAATTGGATAATTTTGAGTGCGAGTATCGCACAATTGCTTAATCAAGCTTTAGTCTTTACGAAAATTTTCTAAAAATGATGACATGATGAAAATGATATTGAGAGTTTTGAAATGACGGTCCAGAGGGGTTTACCTCTATTATTTTTTATAAAATAAAAAATAAAAAACTTAGTTTGCGACGCAGACGAGTTATATTATATTATGAGAAGTGTGATATGTGTATCTCATAAGTAGATAGTGGGAGATTCTCGCTCGTGTCAATTGAAGACTGAACATCAGCAAGTCCTATCTAAGCCTAAGCGTGAAACCGCATGTGCCGGTATGGGATGGCATTAGCTAATTAAGTCATCAAAAACTAGTCTTGCATGTTGGCAGGCCGTAGTAGTGCGAGCATGTCTGATTGCTCGAAGGGGCTCCCTTCACCACGGTGTTGGGAACAAAGCTTGCCGACACAACAACGAATGCCTTGCTGAGACAGGGGTGTACTCGGGTGAAGTGAGGGTATTCATTCGCCGGGCTAGTGCGAGATTTAGGACTAGGTGATGTAAAGGTTTTGCCGCATGCTCTAGACTGCTTACCAAAGGTAGTGAGCAGTGGTATCGACAGATGATGGATAAACTAGAGAATTCGTGTGTTGTGGGTAAAGGTGTAGACCTCTGCAGAGTGTAAATCTACTTAAATAGCTGTGCTCACGGTCATGAGCGTGCTTAGTGCAGTCTTAATTAATGGGTATAGTCTTAATTTTCATAAAAACAGTTTCACTGGGAAATGTGGAAATGGTTTATTGGCTTATATTCGAGTTGAGTGCCATGTATATGGCATAAAATAAGATGTTGCTCGAGGCGATGAGGGTTGCGAGTTGTTATTTATTCAATTACATAATTGTTGTCCTTTATCTATTTAACGGCTCTTTAAATTTCTGTTGCAAAGTACTACGTATTGATTTTGCAAATAAAATTTGCTTAACGTTGAAAACAACTTGTAGCATAGAGTCATATTCATTGATAAGCCTTACATTTATAATATGTTGTGATACACTATAAGTCTTGTTGAGTACGCAATGTACTCAATCTTGCATAAATTGTTGTTCAGACTTAGAGGATGAGCCTACGTCGGACGACGCTCTCTTTGCACCCGGCGCCGGAGTGTTCAGTGATGGATCTTTTTAGGACTTGTATCTTGTCGGTTGCCTGAGGGTTCGGATGGGCATGCCATTGGACCGTTTTGGTTTATTTACTATGCTTCTACTGCTTCATTCGCTACTTCTGATACTTAAGCTTGTATTTGGCCGGTCAACCCTTATGATGTAAACTCTTTCATCGCTTAAGTTATGTACTATATTTTTCTTTATTTTCTATGTATAAATGTATGGATGTGATTATCAATATTGTGGATGTGTGTACTAGCCACTGACCATAGGATTAGTACGGTACACACAAGAGGGCTTCAGGTATTCAAAGCTCGGGGTCCGACAATAGAAGCGAGGGTTTAAAGGGGACTTTATAGGATAGGGGCCAGCTGGACATCTATCCCCTTCTTGTGCTCTATTTCTTCCTCCTCCCTCTCCATTCTCTGTCTCTCAGCCAAGTCGGTGACTTGGCGGCACATGGAGGTGGAGGGCAACGTCCCTTGCGACCCATCCCGAGCTCCTCCCTATGCTCTCGAGCTCCTCCTCGACTCCTCGCGTGGAGGGCACGGTGGCGCAGTCGTGAGGAAGCGACGGCAGGGGAGAGGCCAGGATGACATGCCAGCTGGCAGTGGTATGCCTACGGGAGAATCGGCACGAGCAACAGCGGATAGACACCAGAGGTACTACACCGTGTTGGTTGGTTGCTTTTATTGGTTTCACCTGCTTGTTCTTCGCCATTCAGAATGGATAATGTGAGTTCGTGACTTTTGTTAAGCAGTATGTACCTGGTTTTCAGCGCGGTCCATTTCAATTCCTACGGTTGAACAAGTAGTTGGACGTGTTAAAGAATAATCCAATGAAATTAAGCCAGGCACGTACGTACGTATATACGAACGCTAATGAAGCTATGGATCGGGCACACCTAACTAGTACAGGATTGTGTACGGACGTTCCGTGTGTAACTTGACTGAGATTATTAGCCTTATGATAACGTGTTGTTTACTTGAAATGGTATCTGTATGCGTGCCTTGTGGTTGGGGTTTGATAAGTGAATCCTCGGTCGGTCGGTCGGCCGGCATGTGCTCTACTTGTTGGCACGATCCTCGGTCGGAATGGGAACTTGCTCTGCCAAACTGATCAGGTACGTAATTAGTACGTATAGCAAAAGTTAGTTATGATGGTATGCATTGTAGCTAACCTTAATTAGGCACAAAACTCCCCAACCTGGAATAATCAAAGTCTGGCTCCGCCCCTGTTACTAGTACTACATCATTTGTTGCAATATTATGGTAACAGCCTATCTGTTGTCTAATGCTGTGGCCACAACTCAAGCGCATATATATGTTGACCTTTCTGTTATACTGTTGATTCCAACACTGAAGTCAACACATACTACTATTTACATGTTAATTTCGCCAGTTAATTAGATGGACGGGTATATGTTTAAGCTCTACTTTTTTGACAGAACACTTAACTATTTATTATTAACTAGCAAAGTAGCCCGCGCAATTGCGTGGCCAGTGCATGGTGCAATTTGTTTATTAATTAAACATCAAATTTATTTCATATAAAATTGATAGTTCTCAAATATTTGAGTGCGAGTATCGCACAATTGCTTAATCAAGCTTTAGTCTTTACGAAAATTTTCTAAAAATGATGACATGATGAAAATGATATTGAGAGTTTTGAAATGACGGTCCAGAGGGGTTTACCTCTATTATTTTTTATAAAAATAAAAAACTTAGTTTGCGACGCGGACAAGTTATATTATATTATGAGAAGTGTGATATGTGTATCTCATAAGTAGATAGTGGGAGATTCTCGCCCGCGTCAGTTGAAGACTGAACATCAGCAAGTCCTATCTAAGCCTAAGCGTGAAACCGCATGTGCCGGTATGGGATGGCATTAGCTAATTAAGTCATCAAAAACTAGTCTTGCATGTTGGCAGGCTGTACTAGTGCGAGCATGTCTGATTGCTCGAAGGGGCTCCCTTCACCACGGTGTTGGGAACAAAGCTTGCCGACACAACGACGAATGCCTCACTGAGACGGGGGTGTACCTGGGTGAAGTGAGGGTATTCATTCGCCGGGCTAGTGCGAGGTTTAGGACTAGGTGATGTAAAGGCTTTGCCGCATGCTCTAGACTACTTACCAAAGGTAGTGAGCAGTGGTATCGACGGATGCTGGATAAACTAGAGAATTCATGTGTTGTGGGTAAAGGTGTAGACCTCTGCAGAGTGTAAATATACTTAAATAGCTGTGCTCATGGTCATGAGCGTGCTTAGTGCAGTCTTAATTAATGGGTATAGTGTTGATTTTCATAAAAACAGTTTCACTGGGAAATGTGGAAATGGTTTGTTGGCTTATATTCGAGTTGAGTGCCATGTATATGGCATAAAATAAGAGGTTGCTCGTAGCTGATGAGGGTTGCGAGTTGTTATTTATTCAATTACATAATTGTTGTCCTTTATCTATTTAACGGCTCTTTAAATTTCTGTTGCAAAGTACTACGTATTGATTTTGCAAATAAAATTTGCTTAATAGTAAATTTGCTTAGCATAGAGTCATATTCATTGATAAGCCTTGCATTTATAATATGTTGCGATATATACACTATAAGTCTTATTGAGTACGCAATGTACTCAATCTTACATAAATTGTTGTTCAGACTTAGAGGACAAGCCTACGTCGGATGACGCTTTCTTTGCACCCGGCGCTGGAGTGTTCGGTGATGGATCTTTTTAGGATTGTATCTTATCGGTTGCCTAAGGGTTCGGATGGGCATGCCATTGGACCGTTTTGGTTTATTTACTATGCTTCTACTGCTTCATTCGCTACTTCTGATACTTGAGCTTGTATTTGGCCGGTCAGCCCTTATGATGTAAACTCTTTCATCGTTGAAGTTATGCACTATATTTTTCTTTATTTTGTATGTATAAATGTATGGATGTGATTATCAATATTGTGGATGTGTGTACTAGCCACTGACCATAGGATTAGTACGGTACACACAAGAGGGCTTCAGGTATTCAAAGCTCGGGGTCCGACAATAGAAGCAAGGGTTTAAAGGGGACTTTATAGGATAGGGGCCAGCTAGACATCTATCCCCTTCTTGTGCTCTATTTCTTCCTCCTCCCTCTCCTTTCTCTGTCTCTCAGCCAAGTCGGTGACTTGGCGGCACATG
This sequence comes from Phyllostachys edulis, assembly GCA_036346405.1. Lineage (NCBI taxonomy): Eukaryota > Viridiplantae > Streptophyta > Magnoliopsida > Poales > Poaceae > Phyllostachys > Phyllostachys edulis. The sequence continues at coordinate 32,542,378 of CM070549.1, forward strand.
AAGGTGGAGGGCAACATCCCTTGCGACCCATCCCGAGCTCCTCCTCCGGCTCCTCCCCATGCTCTCGAGCTTCTCCTCGACTCCTCGCGTGGAGGGCACCAGTGGCGCAGTCGTAGGAAACGACGACAGGGGGAGAGGCCAGGATGACAGCGAGCCTTGGCGGTGGTATGCCTACGGAGAATCAAGACGAGCAACAGCGGATAGACACCAGAGGTACTACACCGTGTTGGTTGGTTGCTGTTATTGGTTTCACGTGCTTGTTCTTCGCCATTTAGAATGGATAATGTCAGTTCGTGACTTTTGTTGATGGAATTTACTAGCACTTTGTGTCGATGTGTGGACTTTGGACTATACTTTATTATTGTTGATAGGCCGGTCATAGACTTTGTTGACGAGTTCTATTGATGAACTTTGTTATTTGCTAGTTCCTGACTTGTAATGGACATTTGCTGATGCACTGTATTGAATACTTGAATTTTCTGAATTTACATGCTTCATGCTTTCTGAATTTACTTGCATGTTTATTCACCCAAATTTTCGTCAGGAAGCTCTGCCCATTTCTTATTTGCATTTTGTTGTCAACAATTTTTTGGCCGATCTATTTCGATATTTTCAACCACTTTTCGGCTGATTTTCCACCGATTTTCGATCGATTTTTATGAAATTTCAAATTTTGGTTTGAAATTTTTGTCCGAAATCATCCGAAAATTGAAAGAAAAAACGTTTCTATCGGTGACTCCGGTAAAAAATAGAACTGGTTAAGAAAACCCTGGTAGGGGCTGAATCGGTGCGGATATCGAGTCAGATTTGGACGGGTCGTCCATCTCCTTTCGTTCCTTTTTCGTTCTTTCGTTCATGGTGCTGAGCTAAACTAGGAGCTCTCCCTTGTGGAATTTTCCCTATAGGATATGGAAGACGAAAATCATTTTCTATTTTCTTGTGCTGGAACAAAAATCAGCTCGATTAATATAATTATGAAATGAAGAGTCATAGTTCGCATGGCTTGGTGAATCTGAAAAGTCTACTTCACTTTCTTCCCGTGCTTGATCAATTCCAATTCATGCCATGGTGCCATGCATGCATGCCAAGGTCAGCCGTCAGTCTAAACGATTTGAGAGGTCAATCTTGAAGGTCAAAGTATCATGCATGTGTCAGAGACTGCATTCTTTATTGCAAACTAATACACTAAAACTGACTAATTATGAACAGCTTCCAAGGCTCCGATACTTTTTTTTTTCATGGAAGCCCTTACAATCAAAGAATGAACAAACTAAACCAAAGGAACGAGATCTCTACGCATATATGTGCAGAATGTACATGTCAACGCCTGCAAATAAACAAAACCGGAACGCATGCAGCAACAGATGGATCGATGATCCAAGCCAGCAAGTAGCCCGCCGGCCGGCTAGTTATGGCAGCTTCCGCCGGAGGGGTGGCTGGGATCGTGCGAGCAGTTGTTGGTTCCGCCCCCAGACGCCGGGCTGCCCTTCAGGACTTGCATGATGAGCGCCCCAGCGCCGCCCTGCCCCTGCAGCCACCCGCCGTCCCCCTCCAGCAGCCTCGCCGCTAGGATCACGTTGCAGCATTGCATCAGCACGACGGCCACCAACACCGCCCTCACCATCGTCGCCGTCGACGCCATATCAGTAAGTACGTACGTCGATCGGGGCCGGTGTTTGCTACGTACGTGCTAGGGGATCGAGTTCAGAGTTTAGTATATGTCGAACAAGCTAAGTATAGCTGTATAGGCGTATAGCTCGATTAGTTGGTCGAGTGATTGCAGACAAGCAGCTACGTCGAGTCATGATGATGGTTTCCTTTTATAGTTATAACAAAAGGACCGGGTCTATTCTTTGGATTGCCCTAGTACACACGTACGCGCCTATGCAGTCCATTTCAATTCCTACGGTTGAACAAGTAGTAGTACGTGTTAAAGAATAATCCAACGAAATTAAGCCAGGCACGTACGTACGTACGTATAATGAAGCTATGGATCGGGCGTACCTAACTAGTACAGGATTGTGTACGGACATTCCGTGTGTAACTTGACTGAGATTGTTAGCCTTGTGATAACGCGTTGTTTACTTGAAATGGTATGTGTATGCGTGCCTTGTGGTTGGGGTTTAATAAGTGAATCCTCGGTCGGTCGGTATGTCTGCATGTGCTCTACTTGTTGGCACGATCCATGCATACATATTGTTAGATCGATTTGGTCGTATTCAATCCTACATGCACCCACGTTAATCTTAAAAAGGTGAAAAATCTAGAAACTCCCACATTAATCGAAAAAAAATTGCTAGAAAATCTGTCATTAATCACAGAAAAAGAAAACATCGTGCGTCCAATTGGTATATCTAAGTACAATGATATCTTAGATTCACTCACATCGCTGGTGGTGCATGTTTTACAACAAACACAGCTTCTTTTCGTTGTTAACTTGGACTCAATTCTCCTTTGTAACAAACATGGACTTCACAAGTTTGATTTGTACTTTAACACATACAAAAGATGGAGTATCTAATTTGGACACATGCAAGGATATGGGCTCTCAAGGTACATGCATGCGTAAATTGGATTCTAGAGTTCACATGTCATTTCAGAAATCAAAATTCCCCACGTTAATCCTTTAAGGTGAAAATTTAGAAACTCCCACATTAATCTAAAAAGGAAAAAAGGGCTAGGAATTCTCTCATTAATCACAGAAAAAGAAAACATCTAATCCATCCATTTGGTATATCCAAGTACAATGATGTCTTAGATATTCACTCACATCGTTGCTGGTGTTTTTACAACAAACAAGCTTCTTTACATTGTTAACTTGGACTCAGTTCTCCTTCATAACAAATATGGACTCCGCAAGTTTAATTTGTACTTTACACTACACCATGACATAGAATTAAGGGCAATTAACTGCCGGGAAAAAATGGGATGAGTGGCAAAACATGTGCCGGCAATGACCAAGAGATTACGGGTCCCGTTATCTGCCAGCAATAAATATTGTCTAGAACATTTATCTACCGGCAATGTCTTTAAATTAGCTACAATACATCTGCCCTAAAAAAAGTCAACAAGGTCAACCTATCTGCCGGGGATACCCTTTGAGCGGCAAGATGGAAAAAAATTGAGTCAGGCACGCAAAGACCTCTAAAACCTTATCCTCAAAATCCTCGCAACGCCTCCTCCTTTACCCGACCACACCTCCCAGCGCCGCCCCACCCTCCTCCCCGGCTGCCCCACCTCCTAGCACCGCCATCCTCCCCGGCTGCCCTCCTCCCAGCTCCACCGGGCCAAGGTATCCCTTTCCTCGGTCTCGGCGCCAAGGAGACCGCCGCTTCCTTCGCCACGGCAGCCAGTAGCTACCCTCCCTTACTTAACAAGATCGCACCCATATCTGCGTGTGATAGCACGAGTTTTACTTGAATCGACGGTACCAAAGTTCGGTCCTTAATGGTCCAGACAAGACATCCACTTGCCTGTCTCGCACGAAGGCACCCTCACTAACCATCACTGGATTCACCCATTTTGGAGTTGAGATGAATTAGTTACGTATTTTTGAAGTTATTCACATTTTCAGTGTGCGGATTAATACATCTCAGATTTTATAAAGCATTTATTCCTTTTCTTACCCAGCGGTGCTAGCCACGATACAGAACAAGTGGGGTCTGCGCGCAGACCGCTTCCTACTTTTTTACTGAGTCAAAAGTTCACTAACCAGTGGGCCCGTGTCGTCAGTGATTCATTTTGGTGCACGCGCGCGAGTGACGTTCGGACCACAATCGTGGCATGTTCGGACTGTCCGAACAGACCAATTGATCTGGATCGTTCATTTCGCATCGGACGGTCCATATTCGTGGCACATTTGGACGGTCTGGACGGTCCGCTTAATCTGGATCGTTGATTCCGCATCGAACGGTCCAAACAAATCCTAGTTGTTTGGGCTGCCAACGTGCAAGGCACGGGGCTTAAATGGCTTGGGTCCACAAGTCAGTTGCTACGGTTTTTACCTAACGCATTGGATTTCTGTACAAAGGGGGCCGCATGTAAGTGATTGATTAGCACGGCTAAGATAGCCATTAATTGCTAATCATCATCGTTTAACGCCTAATCATTTGCTACAGTGATTGTCCGCGTACAACAACGGGACTTGTCCCCCGCGTTTCACCGACGGCTTGCCGGTGCTACGCGCCACGGCGGTGCAAACCAAAGGCACGTACAGGTGCACAATAATATTGCGCATCAGAAGGTGGTGGTTACAATGGTTGAGCCGGCCTGTACCGGTGGCTAGCCGGAGTTGAGCGGTGCTACCAAATACAGCGAACAAGCACACAGCTAAAGTGCTCCACAGCAGTCGAGATAAGCGAGTGCCAAGGCATCTAGGGACTAAATGGAAGCTACCTGAGCGAAGTGGGTGCTCGAAGAAGCTTGGAAATGGCCGGAGTAGTGTCGGCACCGGAGAAGATGACGGCGGCAATACGACTTCACAAGGAGAGAAAATCCTGAGCAAAATGGAGAGGAATGAGTGGTAGTGATAGCTCACAAACCACAAAAGGATGCTATATGAGCAAAGAATCGAACAATGGCTTACTGAATCAAGGTTGGAGGTGAAAAGATCATTTTCAGCCGAAAATGAGCAAACCTTGAAATCCACTAGATCCTGCCATGCATTCATGGAATTGATTTAGGCGTTTTCAAAGTCATGTTAGATGGCGCGATATGACGCGAAAGAAACATCAAGAACCTCATCGGAGACGAAGAAGACAAGATGGTGCTCTTGGGTGCGCGCTCTAGGGTTTCTCAGAGCACGGAGATGGACAGTGAGCTACATGCAAAGAGAGGAGCTCTCATTAGAAAAAATGGAGAAGGCATTGTAGGTAAAGGAGATAGGATGCACCCGGTTGAAGCTTACTCAAGAATGGCACAGTTGAGAGCTCCCTCTTCCTCGGCCGTAACGAGGAAAAGTGAGGGATACTTAGGGTTGGGAGGACTTTTATGTCGAGAAGATGACGGCATTGGAGGCAGTGTGAAGTGGAGAAGGCTCCGGATGGATTGCATGCCGTGATGGTTCACGGAGCTGACAGAGTGTGCAGCATGCGGCCGCAACGTGGCGGTGAAGCTCTGCGTGAGCGCCACCGCAAGGTAGGAGATGATGCTGACAGGTGGGCCCGCTTTGGCAGTCACACAAAGCGGTGCGAGTCGGAGCCTGGCTTGGGCGCGATTAGTTGGTTTGGGTCGGGACCGTTTGATCGCGAATTGACGGTTGAGATTTAAGTGAACATTCGGACCGTCCGAACATCTCTTTTGATCTGGACCGTTGATTTTCCATCGGACGGTCCAAACAAGAGTGAACGTTCGGACCGCTCGAGTGGTCAAGAGATTTGGGCCGTTGATTTTCCATCGGACGGCCCAAATGTGGATGGTGCGGTGCGGTGCAGTTAGGGGGTTGGGCTGAGTTGGTTTGCTGAGTCGGACTCAAGTCCAAAGAACAGTGCAACTGGTTTGGGGTCAAGGGTTTGACCGAGGTTTAAATTATCTTTTCAACTTTGACCAAGACCTTATAAATATAAAGAAAATCTCAAAAATTCTAAAATAAATCAGAGGTGTTCCTGGGATGGTGTAGTATTCATAAAATTTATTAGACCTTACTGTTCATGATATATTATGTATAATATAAATTCAAACTTAGTGTAGGTTATTGAATTGTGTTTGAATTTTCTTAGGGTTGAAACTAGTCCCATAAATTTGAGAAAAATATATTAATTCATGATAATTAATATAGTATTTTAATAAATTACTTCCAGTCAATGATCACAAGTATTTGTTCCTGTTTTTATTTGGAGTTTCAATTTGGAGTTTATGTTTAGAATTTGTTTGAGATTTTCCAAGTGAAATAAATTCTGAAATGATGTTAAAACATGATGCATGTCAATGAGATGCATAGTAATCCTCTTTATTAATTTGGGGAGGATCAAGATCAAAACCAAAGGAGGTCTTGATGGTCAAGATCAACTCAAGGGGAGGTCTTGACGGTCAAGATCAACAAGGGGAGGTCCTAACGGTCAAGATCAAAACCAAAGGAGGTCTTGATGATCAAGATCAACTCAAGGGGAGGTCTTGACGGTCAAGATCAAAAAAGGGAGGTCATGACGATCAAGATCAACAAGGGGAGGCCCTGACGGTCAAGATCAAAACCAAAGAAGGTCTTGACGGTCAAGATCAACTCAAGGGGAGGTCCTGACGGTCAAGATCAACAAGGGAAGGTCTTGACGGTCAAGATCAACTAAGGGGAGGTCCTGACGGTCAAGATCAACAAGGGGAGGCCCTGACGGTCAAGATCAAAACCGAAGGAGGTCTTGACGGTCAAGATCAACTCAAGGGGAGGTCCTGACAGTCAAGATCTATAAGGGGAGGTCTTGACGGTCAAGATCAAAACCAAAGGAGGTCTTGACGGTCAAGATCAACTCAAGAGGAGGTCCGAACATCACCACCCTTGTGGATGGTCCGAACATAAATGAACGGTCTAGATTGAGCGGTCCAAATCAACTCAACGAATGGTCTGAACATCACCACCCTTGTGGATGGTTCGATCGTAAATGAACGGTCCAGATTGAGCGAGGCGTTCGGGTGGTCCGAACGTTCCAACTCAATCCTGGCCGTGCGATCAAAATCTAACGGCTACGAAAAAGATGTGCGCCTTAGGTTTTCAAATGCATAAGAGTGGCACCGTTGGATTGGATTTCGAGGGTTGAGATTGAAGTGGGGTTTGGGCGGTCCGAACGTCACCACCCTTGTGGATGGTCCGATTTAGATCCGACGGTTGAAAATCAAAGCGGGTTCGGACGGTCCGAACGTCCCCATTGATCCCGGCTGTTGATTTTGAATCCGAAGGCTTGCGCGCGTTGGGCTTTACCATTTGAGAAATGGCACGGCCCGAGAAAAACATGGACGGTCCGATTAGATTTAACGGCCCAGATTGCAAGGTGCGAGCGGATGGTCCAAATGTCACTCTTGATCTGATTCATTGAATTTAAATCTAACGGTCCAAAGGATGGGGCACGCCTAGGCTTTAACAAATGAAGGTGGCGCGTCCGATGGATATTTAACGGTGTGGATCGCATGGCGCGTTCGGATGGTCCGAACGGCCCAACGGATCTGGATGGTCCGTTGGGAAATCGACGGTGGAGATTTTGTGGAGCATTTGGGTGGTCCGAACGTCTCAACGCATCTCGTTCGTTCGCTTCCAATTAAACGGCTCATGTGCACAGGAGGTTGAATTGAGCCCTAACGTGACTGGGTCGGTCCGAAATGAGTTAAAGTTGCACTGAAAATTCTTGTAACTTGGAAAATTCATAACTAATTCAATTTAACTCCAGATTGGGTGAAACCAATTTTGTTAATTTTAATTTTTAGCATACTTTTAAATGGACTAGGTTTTAAGTATGTTCCTATTATACAAAATTTTGTTAATTGTTTTATTTGTGCATTAATGACTTTAAACTTGTAAAATATGTAGAAAATTCATATGGACTCCATTTGAACTGAAAATTTCACCTAATTTCATTTAAAATCTTTATCTACCTACTGTGTGAATTGTATGCATTTTTGTACGATTTGATATTGTTGGTTTTATTTGGAGTTTATTGCAATGTCGTCTTTTCATTAGGGTTTCGATGATTTTGACTTATTGCGAGTGCAATCTGAGGGTATTTTTTGAGAATATTTATGAGTGGTATCAACACAGGCAAGCAGTTTCATCCTTTGATGCACGAATTCCTATTACTTTCAAAAACTATTTATGTTGATTTTTAAGTATTCTATGCATTACTTTAATTTCAATTACTTGTATGTCAATTGGGTTGTTTGATGATTTTTAGAACGAGTGAGGCACGCACTTTGGGCACGCAGCTGAAAAAAAACCCGAGTGAGGCGCGAATTATTTCCCCTCCCGACTGCCCCAATTCCCCTCTCGATCGCCCTAATTCCTCCCATGTTGCATTTCCCGCCCGCACTCTCGGCGCCCCCTCCTCCAATGCCGCACCACCTCCCTTGCCGCCCCTTCCTCCCAGTGCCGCCCCACCTCCCTGGCCGCCCCACCACCCAACGCCGCCCTACCTCCCTCCCAGGGTTCAAGAAGTCGGGCTGAGGCGGTGAGCTAGGCAGGAGGGAAGCCCCCGCAACTTCGTCCAAGGCGGCGAGCTAGGTGGGAGGGCCACCTAGGTTTCAAGCTCCTGCGTCGTGCCTCCCCCACTACCGAATCGAGCTCGCCCCCAGCTCCCGCCGCTGAATCAAGCTCCCCCGCTGCCGAATCAACCTCGCCGCCTCCGAATCGAGGTCGTCCCGCCATCTACGTCGCCGAATCAAGGTACGCCCACGCCGCCGCCCTCCCCTCTCCCCTCTCTTCTCCTGCGCCATTGCCTTCCCCTCTTCCCTGTCTTCTCCCGCACCTCCACCATCCCAGCCTCTCTTCTCCCCTCTGTGCTCTTTGTGCTCTCTGTGATGATGCACCTTGCTGTGGCCATGAGATGCTGCCACCGCTTTCCTCCTAAAGCTCTTTGCTTGCAGCCTAGACATTCCTACCTTGTTGATGCTACTTGGTTGCCAGCTAGACTAACTAATTAAGGATGGTATGTGGCTTAATTGTGGTGATATGATCTTGCAAAATTATTTTGTGTCAATTGCAAGCTAAGGTACAACACTACATCATTAATATATTAGTTACGTATGTACTGACTATTCCTATAGTTTGTGAAATTTAGGTGACTTTTGAAATTTGATAGTACATAGCAGCTATGGATAATAGATGGATGGATCTTCCTAGGTACAACATAAGCTTACAATATAAATTTATTTTCTAGTACTTTCTCACGTCCATTCTTATAATAAGTAATTAATTGTAGGCACACGTCTGAATATGTACAATGGGTCGAAGAATTTGTACAGTATGCTTTTGCCCAATCGGCAAAAGCAAATACAATATTATGCCCTTGCAGGAAATGTGTGAATAGTTGCTGGAAAGAAGCTAGCGTTGTCCGTGTGCATTTAATATGTGATGGGTTTTTAGAAGGGTACAATAGATGGATTTTTCGTGGAGAGGCATCATCTTGTTCTACACAACAAAATGTGTATGCTGAGGTTCAAGTAGAGGACAATTTTGAGGAAGGTGATGAGATGTTTGATATGCTTCGCGATGTAGCGCATGGGTTAGATGGAATAGGAGATTTAGGTGAAAATAAGGATAGTCTTGAGAAGGATCCATGTGAAGGTGCTGAAGATTTTTACCATTTAGTAGGTGATGCCAATCAAGAGCTCTATCCAGGGTGTAAAAGCTTCTCAAAACTATACTTTGTTGTCAAATTACTCCACACCAAATTCTTTGGAGATTGGAGTGATAGAAGTTTTGACATGCTACTGCAACTTCTTAAAGAAGATTTTCCGGAGGGCTCAACGATACCTACAAACATTAATGAAGCTAAGAGAATGGTTAGATGCTTTGGACTCGAATATGTTAGTATTCATGCATGCAAGAATGACTACGTACTATTTTGGAAGCAGTATGAAAAGGCAAATTTCTGTCTAAAATGTCAGACTTCTCGTTGGAAAACAGAGAAGATGAATCTTGATGGGAAACGTGTGCACAAAGTTCCCAAAAAGGTTCTTCGCTATTTTCTGCTTAAGTGTGATTACCCTCGAGTCTTGACACGGGCATCACATTGGATATAAGCAAATATTATGATAGTGAATTGTTCATATTATAAGATCTTCGCTTACCATTTGAAATTCGTGGATTATAGAAAGATTCTTTCTTATCTTTTGAATTTAAGTATTCCATATAATGGTTAGCATCAAGTGGTTGTGGTTTAATCATAATCAGGTCTACCATATTAAGGGCCAGATGTTTTGCTTTTTGTGAGAATTTTTCTAGCATATTTCTCTATGTTTTTTTATAATATCCTTATGTTGCTATAGTTCATTTTTAATTAGGGTCCACCTAATCAAGGAGCCGATGTTTTTTCTTTTTTTTTTGTAATGATTTTTAGAATATTTTACTTTTTTTCTCAACTGTTGTAAACCGTATGTCATGAGCTTTTAATATAGAATAGATTGTAAACTTGCAAGCAATTTATTATGAAAAGGTTTCAAGATTGGGCTTGTGAACAAGATTGCTGCAGGCACAAAGGTTTCAAGACATATTGTAGCGGCATGTAGTTATTTTAAGATTAATATTATGGGATTAAATATCCCAGGTAAGAAATTCGATTGATTTCCCAAAAAAAAATGAGTGGTTTATAGCAAATAAAACTTTACAATCATCGCGCTACATGCACATGTGTGCAAATATCCAAACTGTTTCAAATAAACCAAGCCAAGCAAATTGGTGTGGATTGATTTTAATGTCATTATGCACGATCAGGAATGTTAAAAAAAAACATGGGGATATATAACCCAATGTCATGCAAATTTGACCAAAGTCTTTTATTTATTTGAAGAAAGAATGGGTATTATTCACCACAAGCGCGAATTGCGCTTTTCTAATTTGAAGCCCGAAAACAAACTAAATCTCCTTGCATTACACTTAGCTAAACCGTCTATACAACTGGGTTACAGAACCTATGTCAGAGACTGCTTTATTGATCGCGGCTATTCCGCTTGCAAGACTCCATTTTTGCATGGAAGCTCTTATTACAAAGTACGAACCAACCAATCGAATGAGCGATATCTACACATGTACGATAGAGAAATCAAGCGAACCATAGCTATCTTGTAAGCCGCCGCGGCCGCCGGCGGCTAGCCATGGCAGCATGGATCGTGGCCGGGCGGGTTAGCTTTACCCGGCCCCCCCGAGCCCTTGTCTAGGGCCTGCATGATCAGCGTCCTGGCGCCGTGCCCCAGCCACCCGCCGTCCCCCTCAAGCAGCCTCACCGCGAGGATCGCGTTGCAGCATTGCATCAGCCTCACCGCGAGGATCGCCGACGTCGACGCCATATTATCCTTATATGTACTTGTACGTGCGTCGGGGTTGCTACTTGCCGCTAGTACACTTAGTATATTAGTCTCTTGAGCAAGCTTGCTAGAATTGTCGACAAGAGAAATATTGCAGACAAGCAAGCAGGTTGTTGGGAGAGAGGCCTATTCTTTATTTTGCAGCAAGAAGTAAGCGCCGACGCGGTTTTCAGCAAAATTTTCCTGAGTTTGAATAAATACTAGTAGGATAGATCGATCGATGAAACGCAGGCATGTACCGATGTACGTACTTACGCAGGTACTAAGACGATACGTACGCGAAGGGTCATAATTAAAAGTATAACCTATATATGAAGTGCCTAGCTATGAACGTCCATGTGTGACCCTGACTTCGATCCTTTGCCACATTTTATTCCTGGATCGATCTGCAGTCCGCTAATGGTTGAACTTGAACCGATCCATGCGTGTATATTTTTATGTCAGTTTGGAGAATTTCATTTTGGTCGTATTCAATGATCAAGTTCATGTGCCGGTGCTGTCTGACTTAATTCTGCCGTTACTAGCAATAGCTTCCGAGAAAGTAACATGGTCAGTCCAAAGCCCAAACTGATCAGGTAGGTAAGTACGTAAGGCAAAAGTTAGTTATGATGGTATGCATTGTAGCTAACCTTAATTAGGCACAAAACTCCCCAGCCTCATTATTTTGCGCACATATCTGATGCTCTGGTTTAAAAAATTTTAAAGTGCAATTTTGTGTCAAGTACTAGTTCTATCGTTGTACCACGTATGCGGGCATTGTAAGCAACATATACATAAAGCTCAAATTAACAAACATAAACAATCCAAATTGTCTGGACTGATGGATCTAGTACATATATACAGGACCTGGATCTAGTACATATATACGTCAGAGGTTTGCTTTGTTGCATCCCATGCACTACCATCAATGACTAGTACAAAATTAAGCCTTCCTGCAGGACTCAATTAATCTTGCATATGGAAGCCCTTCAAAGTACTACTAATTAAACAAATCAAATATGAACAATCTCTACACATGCCCCCCCTTGCAACAACAGTGCCAAGAGATCATCCTACCCCATGTGATAGGCCTCCAACCAAGATACTCGCAGGAGATCCCAGATCTGATTTGGTCGGAATTAGCGCTGCTAGATGGATAGATGTAACATTCCAAAAATCCCAATTTTGCGAAATAGAATAAAAATAAGTGGGGAAGAGTTTTGGACATGTTTGCATGAGGGAAAATATATTTGAGCATGTTTTGTGATTTTCATCAAAGGTAACAATGCATTTACATGAAAATAGAAACTCATAAGAATTTCCAAGAAAATCATAGAGTAGATAAAATCCTGACAAATTTACATAATAAACTATGCGGGCTCATAAGCCTTCAAAAAAACCCATAAATTTTGAAGCTATATTTCTATATTTAAGAATTCCCTCAAACCCTCAGCCTTTCAGGAAATTATGAATTTCATTCGAATTTCCCGCTCACCCTTTGGGCCGAATTCCAGACGGCCCATTTCTACGCACCCACTACAGACCACGCCAGCGCCCCGCTACCGCACTCGCTGACACGCCGGGCTCACTCGTCAGGTGGTGTCTTCCACCTCGCGCCCGCGCGCGCGCCCTCGCCTACTCCACCGCTCGCCCACGGAATGCGACCAACACCCACCATTTTGTGCCCAACTGCCCCTGTCATCTCCGCCTAGCTCCGCGCATGCTAACCATCCCCTTAATGGCACCCAACCCCCGTGTTGGCGGAGACGCCGAAGTGACAACGCAAGTTTCTCGTCACGGCTGTATCTTCTTGTTGTTCATCTCGCACGCTACTCGCTGCTATTTAAGCCTGCAAGCGTGTCATCACCTCTCTAGCTCGCCCCTCCTTCCATATCGCGCTTTCTCTGAGATTCTAGCTCTCTGAATCGCCGAGAACGAGTGTGTCGTTCTCGACACCAGTGAGCAAGCCTCACAATGCCATCTTCCCTGGCGAGCTTCCTTGCCCTTGCCAAGCCCCTTACCTCACTTATGCTTCTTTCTATGCTTGATGTAGTTCCGGGAACCCCGTAGCGTGAACGTGCCATCGTCGTCCTCACCTCCGACGCACACTCCGCTTCGGACCTTTGTGTTCCCGATGTTCTAGTGAGCTTGAACCTCACTTGACCGCGTCATTTCGTGTCCTATATTTCACTGATGCTTCTCCCTCGGTCGATGACGATCCACACGTAGGGAATCCTTCGAATCGACCCTCTTCCTCATTTCCGGCCATCGCAACCCTTTTCTAGTTGAGCGCCACCTTAGTGAGTCTCTAGTCGATTCCTTCTATCCCTACCATCCTCAGTGTGCATACAAGCTAATGCGCACCTCCTTGTAACATCTCCATCACTACAACACGCTGTCACCAAGAGCCTCCTTTGTGTCACTACTGCTCAACGTCGCCAAGCCACTCCAGTCATCCCCTGACGCATTCGGGGACCTTGGTGAGCTTCTAGTAGTCCCCTAGAGCTTTTGCGTGTACTAGATCGGATGATTAGCTAGTGTAGCATAGACTTTGTCATAGCCGGTCATGGTGCCGCCGCGGGAAGCTTTGTCGCCGCTGCTCCGGTGACCATTGGTCCCTGAGTCACTACGTGTAGCATCATAGTAACCTCCTAAAGCCAATGCACCCTTCTTTTGTCATCGATTTGCCTCAATCACGAAAGCCACTTTGAGCCCAAGGAGCTCCGCCGCACATCTCCGGCGTGGCACCACCTCCAGCCATCTCTCCAGCCTCCACCACCACCCAGTGGCATCGCCAGAGAGCAACACATTTTTGCCACCCCTGAGCCTAGGCGTCGCCCCGACCGCCGGCGACGAGCTCGCCATGGCACACGGCCATGCGCGCAACTCCATTTCTGTAACACCCTGTCAAGAGAAAGCGCGTGGACATACAATTACGGATGCATGTAAGTCGATTGGTAATTGGACTTGACATCAAGAAATGGTTGGTTCTTGATGTCAACTCATGTATCGACACATGCATCCGTAATTGTATGTCCACGCTTTCTGTCACATTTCACTTCTTGAATTTGGGGGCTCGATGAGAGGTTATGCATGGCGGTGTGTCATCCTCCTCATGACCCCCCCAAAGTGGTAGGGACTACAAATGATACACACACACACACACACACACACACACATATATATATATATATATATATATATATGTGTGTGTGTGTGTGTGTGTGTGTGTGTGTGTGTGTGTGCTTGATTTTAAAGGTACAAGCACCATTGCTTGAGGTTTTATATATATCACAGAGCGGTTCTTGTTTAGGACCTTCAGTGATAGGCGCTATCACTGAGCAGTTCTCCATACATGATAAGCAGATTATCCTGAGCGGATTATGCATGATAGGCATATATCACATACGGTTCTGAGTTAATAACCGTCTATGATAGCATGCGTCACAGACGGTTCGAAAACCATCTGTGATGACCTCATGTCATCACTGACCCATAAACTCAGACGGCTTTGGAAACCGTTTGTAATGACATTTTTGAACCGTCTGTGAAGACCTTTTCTGTAGTAGTGCCTTGAGCTTGGGACACTCTATCTTAATGTGACCTGGCTCTCCACACTCATAGCACTTGATCGAACTTGACACACCACCTCGCTTCCTCATCCTCATGTTGTTGAGTGCCTTGTATGCCCGTGAGGAGATCAACACCAAATCCTCCTCATAGAGCTGTTCGAACTATTCCTCTGAAAAAGAAGACAAAGCAGACACAAGAAAAGAACTCGACGAAGCAACCTGCATGGGGTTAGTCACAAGTACTAAAGATGAAGGTTTATCAATCTTAGATGGCAAAGTTCCAACTCATAGGTTTTCAATCTAGAGAAAATATCATCCATGGTTAAAGTATCTAGATCGATAGTTTGATTGATAGTTGTGACAACCATCAACCACTCAGAACCTAAAGATCTCAAAATTTTAGTTCCATTATCTTCATTAGTAGGTATAACATTAACACCGTGCAAATTACTCAATATTTTTTCAAACCAAGCAAAAATATCATCAATAGCTTCACCAGGCTTCATAGCAAAATCAGAATATTCTTTTTGATGAAGATTTTTGTGCACTTTTTTAATTTTAGTGGTTCATTCATGATAATCGCAAAGAGTTTTTCATATTAAGTGGGCAGAATTAATATGAGCTACACGATCAAATTCTTTGCGAGAAATCCCTTAAAACAATAAGTTACGAGCTTGAGCATTTAAATCAACATATGTTTTATTTAGATTAGTAACAGTAATAAGAACCTCATAAGGTCTAGAAACCTTATTCCAAACATCACTACTTTGAGCCTCAATATAAGCTTGCATATGACACTTCTAAAAAGCAAAATCAGCACCATCTAGCATGGGGGACGATTCACATACCTCTTTGGCGCCATAGCAACCTCGCTCTGATACCACATGTAGGATCGTTAATGACAATCAGGTGGGGGTAAATGATTGTGGGAGATTTTTGTACCCTAAAACAATCAACCGGAAGGTGTTCCTAGTATATAACAAATAGCGAGGAATTTCTCCGTCTAGATGTGCAAGAAATAACTAGTTTGATATGTATATGTCAATGCGCAAGGAATAACTAGCTTGCTGTATATATATGAGATGAACAGTAGCAGCACAATATGCAGTTAAGAAAGAAATCAAGCACTGTTGGTACCTAATCCACTCAAGATCTCGCGTCGCATGTAATGGCCGCAAGCACACCTCCCTCTGTCCCTCAATAGGATCTTTCTTTACAAGCACCAATAAAAGCCACAGCCGCCACAGCATACATGAACTCTAAATGGGATTTTCATGCACCAACAAAATCAAAGCTTGGATTGATTCTCTGTTCTCACTCTCAAGCAAAACAATGTAATGATTCAACGTGTAGCGTCACATCAATCAACCAAAAACATGGCCAGCACTCTCCGGTCGCTAGCACTTCTTCACATGTACGTCTGGGAGAAACAACGCTCGGCAGCGCAACTCCTAGATCGGGAGACAACGCCCCCAGCTGCCGTAGCCCCTACGGCATTTTTTCTATCTTCTCTGGTTCACGCTCACAGCCGCGTCACCCCAGTTCTAACCCTATCCAACGTAAATAGCTCTAGAACCCTATACGTGATACTTATGATTACCTAAACACCCATGTACAACATAATAGTCCTATGGTCCAATACGTGAGCTTTTACACCAGATTACACAACCAATTTTGGACACCAAAAATTATCACGTGTTGTAGCTTCCGGATCGCACCTCCGTAGCTCCAACACGTATCATCCATCTTTGATCTCCCTATGCTCCAACTCGAGCCCAACCATCTCCTCCAGCATCCTCGACCCTCTGGACCATGACTTCGCACCAAGCCATCTCCCGGTCACCGCCATAGACCACGATCGCCTCTGAGTTACCCTGCACATGCAAAGACCAAAACAACATATTTTCCCGACACAAGTTCTTCCCAACTTGACCGACATAAGTCCACACACACCACACACCTCAAATAACATCAGTACTCAATATTGTCAATTATTCATCAACTAAAATATACTAGACCTAGCTGCATGGTCTAACAGAGATGCTCTTACCCAACACACTCACACCCACACAAGACAAGAGAGGCAGGGCAACTAGGAAAGCAACTAGCGCCACCGCCACACAAAATTGGAGGAGGGCAACTGGGCAAGCTACTGCTGGTTGCTACAATTAGGTTGCTTCCGTGGGAATCGGCATCCACCAGCGCTATCCTCTCCTTCCTGCTGTCACGCTATTTCTCATCAGATTAGGCCAAAGCTTTGTGAGGCCAAGTCGCCGTCATTGGGTTGCGCAAGAAAGACGAAGCCCGTCGCACTAGTCGTTGCCAGAGTGCTGCTAGGCCGCACCCCTTGTTCAACTCTTTTTTTTTATCTTTTGTGGCTAGGGTTTCTTGATTTCTTGCTTCTTCTCAGATATATGTATTTTTTGTTTGATTCCTTGCTTTTTCTCTCCGAGTTATGTTATTTTTGGCTTGATTTCTTGAGCTGGATTGGAATAAGATATCACTTTATTTGGCCGGTACCCAAATTCAGGGTAAACTCAATTCCGTCTGGACTGGCTGGAATTGACCGAAATGACAAAAATTAACCAGAATTTTGGTCGGTACCGAATTAAGGCTAATCTATGCCGCTTTGTGCGGAGAAATGGGACATTCCGGCCGGAATGGCCGGCACCGGAATGGAATCATTAAGTTTGGTTATTAGCTTTGAACTAGCTAGATCAACTTGATTAGCTACAAAATGCTAGCGCGTAGTATATATATACGTTCACTTACACGTCGAAGAAGCCTGTTTGAGTAATTGTTGGGCAGCAAGACATGGGGTTGTCGGTTTCATTTTATAGATTGTTGAGTACTTGAGTGTGTTTAACGGCCAGTAGTACTAGGCTATAACAAATCGATCGACCGACCGGCCGGCCGGCCGGGTCAATCGTTTATTCTTCATTTTCTACTTTGATTAATTTCTCAGGTCTAGCGTTAGGACGTACGCGAGATGTCCCACGGTCCATTTTCTAAGCTCGAATAATTGAATATTGATCACAACTGAAAGGCAGTCGCACATATACGTTGATGCGTGCTACGGTAAGAGTCACATATGAACCAAATATCGCTGCCCACGTAAATGTATATGCATGGTTACGCAGTCCATCCAAGAGGAGGGTCGCCGCACCGAAGAGCACAACCAGCGTATCTGGCGGGAGACGTAGGCCCATCTCGAGGCATGCAGGTGTAGAAAGCGCGAGACTCGCGAGAGGGAGCGTGAGAAAAAGAGAGAAATGGCTGCCGAGGCTAAGGCGATCAGTGAGGAGTACAACGCCGAGCTCAGAAGAAAGGAAAAATAGCCCCGGTCCACACAGTAGGTCGCGCCATTCCGTAGTAGTCCCCATGCCTACCCTCCATGTTTTTTACTATCCCCTAAAGGCATGTATACTTACATAGTTCGGATGCTTATGTCGCAGTGTACCGCAGTAGTAGCGAGGGTGACTAAAGCAAATAGCCGAACCATTATGCCATATGACCATGTGTAACGTGCTTTTGTCCGATAACTCTAATGTAGCTCTGGTTCCGTGCCTCCGCTGAGCCAACAAAGTAAGCCTATATTGCAAGTATGCATCTTCTAGTGGAATCCTAGAAAGAACCATTCGCACCGACATCGAATCCTCCATGTCAACATAGCTAAATGCAACTGTAATGACTACATGAAAAAGCGAGATGGATCAAACACAAGCATGTGAATGAAAAAAAAACTAAATTAAAATTACAGACTATAAGAGCATAAAGAACCAAATATATATTCCAAATTGTCCTATGCAGTGCATGAAGATTACGAAACAAACCAAATACATTTCTATCTACTGTTTTAGGGCATCTTCATAATCACAACGGGCATTCTCTGCCCCTTCAATTGCATTTTGTAGAAGCTCCATAAAGTACTCTACTTAAACTCCACCATACGAATTTCGGTCCACAAAGTACAAATAAAATAAACAATTTCTATTTTATTAGACTAATTAAAGCTTAATTGCAAAGTTCTGGAAAACAAAAAACATTTTTAATGAATAAAATAAACTTCAATAATATTTTATTAAATTCATTAGCTTATTGGATTTTTATGTACTTTTTAAAAAAAATTCTGAATTTTTCTAAAAAAAATTTGGAATTTCATCGAGGAGGCGACTGCCTTGCCCGTGGCCAAGGCGAGCCACTGCTGCGCCTTGAGGCAGTGCCCTACCGCCCCAGGAACCATGTATGAGCAATCAGATAGAGGCTAAATGTGTAAATTACGTTGGGAGAGGGCTAGTTTTGAAAATAGAGACAAATAAGGGGCCATAAATGCAAAAAAAAAAATTCCTTTTGTGATGTTATAGGAGGAAAAGCCAGCCCAACCAAAGCGTTATAGTACCGCACGGTGGAGTGTTGGGTCTGGAGGGATAGCCGGCCCAACCAACATTACTAGAACTCAGAGGATGACTAGGTCAGCACCGTGACAAGGTCAGCACCAGCGGAAAGTAATGGGTGGAGACTTAGTCACGTAACTTGGAAAACGTTCTGTATTCTATTCTATTTTTTGTAATGATTTTTAGAATATTTTTCTTTTTTTCTCAACTGTTGTAAACCGTCTGTCATGAGTTTTTAATATAGAATAGATTGTAAACTTGCATGCAATTTATTATGAAAAGGTTTCAAGATTGGGATTGTCAACAAGATTGCTGCAGGCACAAAGGTTTCAAGACATATTGTAGCGGCATGTCACTACCAGAAACAGGATGTTTCCCGAGTGCCAAAAACACTCGGGAAACGGGGCCAAACACTCGGGAAATTGCTTTCCCGAGTGTCACACTCGGGAAAAAACTCTCGGGATAGATTAGTTGGGATAATAACAGTTTCCCGGGTGTTACACTCGAGAAATATTACTTTACCGAGTGTATATGTGTACACTCGGGAAACTCACACATTCGGGAAAAAAAAACCTGTTGAGCGGCTTCTCACCAGAACGGAATTTTTCGAGGGTTGTACTTCGATAACATGCTCAAAAAACACACGGGAATGTTTCGACCGTTTGACCGACGAAATCAGGAAAATTGACACCTGGCCGTGTTTCCCGAGTGCATGGCGAAAACAACACTCGGGAAAGCTTCCGACGAATCCGACAAGAAAATGGCATTTGTCAAGTATTCCCGAGTGTCGACACTCGGGAAACGTTTGGTCACTTTACCGAGTGCCAAAAACACTCGGGAAAGCCAGAAAACACTCGGGAAAACGACAATCCAGCAGAACCCCATTTTTCACAATTTCATTTAAAATCCATTCCACAACAATCAAATAATCCACCCATCCATTCCACAGCAATCAAATAATCCATCCATCCATCCATTGCACAAAAGACATCATAACAGTTCCCGAGCTCACAACATTCAAGTTCAAGTTGGAAAATGTAAGCATAAGGCATTATACATATGACAGTTCCAAATAGTAATTTCATAGTCTTATATACATAAAACAAAAGCAAGTATCACTACAACCATTTGCATGCACAGAATTTTTTGCTTCAATCTTCTGTGCACAAAAGCATCATTTTGGGAGTTCTGCAAATAGAGCAAAACTTAATATTAGTGCCATCTTACAACAAAAGTTAGGAATTGATATTACATGAAAAATAATTAACCCAAGTATTGACAAAGCAAGGAAATGACGGTAAGCAAGGGAAATGAGTAATGACTATTGAGTAGTGACCAAGAAAATGCTATGTCCGACAGAGCAACACAACATCATGAATCGAACATAGGCGGTTGACCATCATTAAGAAATATAATGACTTGACTGTGGTTTTAGAAGTCAAACCCAAGTACCCAACATCCAGAAAATGATCTATGACATGTCCGGCTTCATTACATTCAAATTGATAGTAAATATGTTCTTTGGAAGGCAGGAATTGATCTTTGTATAATAGGTCCTAAAAGCATCTCAATATTTTTAATATGTATCTCCACTCCCCCCTCCACCATAAGTAACAAGTAGATATGACGGGGCAACTTAGGTTTCAATTATTTACCACATCATCCAAAAAAAATAAGCAAACATGCAGGTGAGAAATTACTTAGTCAAGGTGCTATTGCAGGCATTACCGCAATACATTTTCATATTTAGCCATCCCTCATAGCTTGCTTACGTCAAGTGATGAGAAATTTAATTTGTAGTTATTAAAAAGGTAAAAATGTCAAAACAGTAGATCATGAAAATAGCAAGCACCTGGTGGTGGCCTCTCGGCGATGGACGCATTCACATGATCTTCAACATTAGCACCAACATCTTGACATGAGCGAGAGAAGCAAGCGATCCGCCGTTCCCTACATTTTCATAAGAAATCGCATTATAAGAAATTTGCAGTCATAAGAGACTAACAATATAATAATTAGTATGCAGTTACTAACCGGAGCAGATAAGTGAGGCAGTGGTTCCCCCGACGGAGGGACATTAAGTCGAGTCCCGGTCCCAAGTGCCTGCATATTTGTTTGCACATTGCCATACATTAGCCAAGTATGCATTTTACTTTGTTATTGTACTACCACGCTCCAACTAACCTGCAGGAACATTTGCTCCAACCGCTGCCTAGCCTCAATTTCCTATCGCAGCTGCGCCTGAAGGTCAGAAACCTGAGACTGGAAATCATGTGATGGTCGCTGTCGACTTTGAAGGTGTACTTCATGCGTTGATGCAGCACTCGTGGATCGGACCTCCGAGAGGGTTGTCGGTGTGCTAATGTAGCCGGCACCCATGAAGAAACAACCATGTTTCTTCCCCTTTCCAGCCTTGTACACAACAGTCGCGTCTAGTGGTGAATTCATGACATCGTAGTCTGGGCCATGAATCTCCTTAGCAGCATCAGTATATGCAGCCTGTTGGACAAAATCATCAGGGAGCGAAAATCATCAGGGACAAAATGATCAGAAATCGTACCAAGTTCTCACATCACGCCTTTGCCGCACAAGGTGCCCTCTGATCACCCTCCTAGCTTGTACATATGCCTCTATATCGGAGACAGGCCTCTGCTTCTTCTTTTCCTGCACCCAAAAAAACCACGGCGGTCAATAAATATATATCTGCAACATACAATCAATATGAACATGTTGACCTACCAAGTTCTTCTTGTAACGAGCCATGGAGGAGCTGCCTTGACGATGTGCTGTCCCGTCCATCAACAATCTCCGCTCCCTAGCAGCACGAGAGTCCTGTAACCATCGTTCGTTGCACCACCTGTCACGGGCAATCTGCCGCCATGCATCTTTACACTTAAGGACCCACCAAGGTATTGCCTAAATTAACCAAGTGTTAAATATGAATAAACTAGAATTGATTGTAATCAAGGACATCGTTTGTTCAGTTGGTTACCTGCATGTACTCGTCCAAAGTGATATGCATTTGGCAAGCGTCGGCCCTCTGAATTTCTTTGTCCAAGAACTTGTGTGTGGTAACAGATCACCGCTTGGATCGTGCTTCAGAGAACATCTGTGGGATCGACTTCTTAACACAATTACGTGACACTCTCCTAGAATCAGCTTCCTGTCCCTCAGCCCATCAAAACCACCACTACAATCCAAGAATAAAGAATTGATAAAGAATAAGATGATTAAGTTAGTTGATGAAAGCGAAAAGGAATTGATAAAGAATAAGATGATTAAGTTAGTTGACATTTATTACTTGGTCGCTAAACATCCAAAAGAGGTAAATTAAACATGTCGACTACTTGAAGTTTTAGTACCAAACAAGTGAGATTAGCTGAGTTAGGTTTGCATAAAACACACAATTAAGATAACTATCCGAACATGAATAGATTGAGCAAAACTAACCTAATCTACCGTAAGTTAAGTATGGTTGTTTAATGATCTAGTTTGTATTAATACCTTTGGAAAATATTAATCTTTGAGTTCAATAGCTGGTTGCCGTTAGGTGATTGAACATTGGGGCCATTATTTTACCCAAACATTTATGCCTCATCTAGTCATCTAGTCACAAAGTAGAAAATATATTTCAATTGTTGGTTTACCTCGTCTGTTGCATAGGAACACATAGAAGCGATTTGAATATTCATCACTTACCCAAAAACTTTCCTCCACCACCGCAAGCAGTTGTCAAATGGAACCTCTCCTTGTTGGCGGTATCTTCAGCTGACCTTGTAGTGGCACCATGTCCATGCAGGCTCTGCCTTCCTCTGAGGTGACCAAGCCAGAAAGTGCCATCGAATCAACACGCCAATTATGCCATTCGAAGTCTACATTTCTCACCCTGCCTTCTTCTCGCCATTGCTGCGTATTAATTTTTTGAGGTATGCAAGTAAGTGGGCTAAATTAGTGAAAGTGTAAACATTACTTACGTGTCGCCAACAGAACGATGTGATCTTCTCCTCCTCTCGGGTTGGTCGTCGTGGCGGGGTTCTGCAGTCCTCGCATCCAAAATTCTTGTGCCTCATGGTGCTCATCCTCCTCACCTCCGCCTCAAGGTGCTCTTCCTCCTCACCCTCCGCCTCACGGTGCTCATACTCCAAATCATCGGCCTGAGGTCTGGGCAGTCTGAGGCTGATCTACTAGAGGTAGACCCCAGCTGCCCCTCGAGGGGCGGCTGCCCTCTGCCTCCTCGAGGGGCCATGGCTGCCCCTCTGCCTCGCCGAGTGGCCGCTGGCTGCCCGCTGCCTCTGGAGGGGCGGCTGCCCTGTGCCTCTGGAGGGGCCGCGGCTGCCCCTGTGCCTCCTGGAGGGGCCGAGGCTGCCCCTGTGCCTCCTGGAGGGGCCGCGGCTGCCCCTGTGCCTCCTGGAGGGGCCGAGGCTACCCTTGTGCCTCCTGGAGGGGCCATGGCTGCCCCTGTGCCTCTGGAAGGGCCACGGCTGCCCCTTTGCCTCCTCGAGTGGCCGCGGCTGCCCCTCTGCCTCCTCGAGTGAAAAACAAGCGTCTGCCTCGACTAGAGTATCTTGCCTCTTGACGCCACTCATTTTTGGTGTCTGAAATGAAATGAAATAAAATAAATCAATTAATATAAGCGTAATCAAGTAAGCTCATAGAAAATGTAATATAACGTAATCAAGTAAGCTCATACAAAAAATTAAAAACATGCAAACAAATAAATGGAAGACATACAAGATCATGCTTAGAAGTAGTCGTCTACAATGGGATCCTCCGCAGATGGGCCCTCTAAAAGTCATCGTCACTATCATGAGGTGTTGACTCAACCTCATCCTTGATTGCCATCAATGTCTAGCGATTAAGTAGTTCCAAGTCCTCTTGGTTTAAAACCTCATCGGCATCGATTTGAATATCATCCATGTGATCGTCCTCTTCCCCAATTATTATTTGAAAAGTCCTCGTAGCCCATCTTCTTGAAAGAATAGGTCAACACCATTGTTGGTCTCCATGTTGTAGTCTGCTCACTAGGGATAGGTAGTTTACCATATGGTTGCACCTTATGTACTACCCACCAATCCACTAGACTACTCATAGTTTTGCATGGGTGCAGGATGTAGTATACTTGGGTGGCTTCTTTGAGCCACAATAAATGGGTCATTGCTGGTAGGATTGATTGATGTGCAACTTCAACCAGCCCAAGTGATGTATCGTCGACTCCCTAAGCGGATGGAACCAATGACATTTGAATAACATAAGTTTCAGAGGTTTGCTACCATAGAAATATAGTTCAATTATTTCTTCAATTACTCCATAGTATTCAACAGGTGTATCGCTCCCATCTTGTCCTATAGTCACCAATCCACTATTAATTGTTGTTGCATTAGGCCGTTCCTCTCATGTGTCGATGTTCGAAGCGGTACCCATTCACATCGAGGTACTATAGGACAAACACCGAGTGTGGCATCCTTGAGCAACTTGCTTCAATTCCTTTGCTCATAGACTTGTCCTTCAAACTCTCTGACATAAATAGAATGGGTTTCATGTATTAGTTCCTCTTTACTTAGTAAATATTATGTGCAAGGGGACTAGCTAATCTGAAGTTACTTTACGATAGAACCAAGTCGGAAGTTCGGTTTACAATTCCCGGCACCCTTCCTAAGAAGATTCTCAACTTGTTTTTCGAATGGGTCTCGACGTTGCTTCCACTCGCTCCTAATAAATTCCCTATAGGCAACAAGACAAGTAGATTAATACACTCATGCATCAATTATTGGGAAAAAATAATTGTTGCATACCTAATGGAATCATCCACTTCGGAGAGGTTGGTAAAGACATATGCATGACGCACATCATCTAGCATGTCTTCTATCCTACTCTCATTGTGGCCGCCATCGTCCGTTTCTTCCCTTAGCACATCTGATTTGCTATGTTGTGACTCGCCGTGATACACCCACACGGTATAGCCTGCCCTAAATCCGTACTTGCACAGGTGTGCGATCATTGTTGCCCTCATTTGTGGCTGTGTGTTCGAACAACGAGAACAAGGGCACAACACACCCCGTCCATTTCTCCTAGCAAATGCTCGATCCACAAAATCATCGACTTTTCCATCCATTCTTGGGTACAGTCACCCATCGCTCTCACGCCCAAAGTGTACATCCAACTACGATCCTTAGCCATCCTAGTGTGCAAAACATAATGCATATTTTAATCCAACTTTTATTTATGTCAAAAATTACAACTATAGAGCTAGCTAGAAGCTACCCTATGATGCATGCCCTATATATGTACACTAAAAGCAGATTGACATGAAGACAATATACATGATCAACGAGCATAAAAACACTTTCTTTCAATATATATGAATGCCTTTATTTATTAACACGTTAATGTAGCATTGTAATGACAAAGATATCAATCCACCATAAATGGACAACACAAAAGAAAATAAGCAAACTTTATTTCTTTTTCCACTTATCCATTACCTTCTACAAGACTTCTTGAGGTGAGGGAGCCGAGGGAGCCGAGGAGCTGCGTGGGGAAGATGGTCTGCGGTGTGTGTCGGTGGAGGCGTTCGGCGAGGAGGCGGCAACACTGCGCAGCAAGTACCAAAACAATCAAGCCTCAAATAACTGTAGTATCTCGGTGTATTGAAAACCATGAGCTATATTAGGACAGAATCGGCACTTAAGCATTGAAATTTAGACAAAACAAAAAAGATCGCTACACACAAACTAATTAAGTTTGCACGGGAATGTGTACGTTGAAAGTGCTCTGAGAACCAATCGTGGTTTCATGTTTGTCCATATTGATATAGCTCAACAAATTGTGCAGCGATATCATTTTCTAGTACTATACCCATTAATAACCCAAAAGGGGAAGAAAATATCAGCTCATGAGTACTTAACTTTCTATCTCTATTCCAATTCCTACTCAAGTGATCTTTTTCCCTAGTAGAAGATCATCTACAATGAATACTTATTTACTTGGTACACTATACTTGCACACAACTATATATATACTACCAGCTAGTAGTACAAAGCGGTCGCAGTGGTCCCATCATTTTACAACCAATAGTGCAGTAATACAAAGCGGTCGCAGTGGTCCCATCATTTTACAACCAGAATGAAGGTCCCTTTTTTTGCTCCCTCTAGAACAAAGTCTAGAGGAATGTATGGTGGCCAACTCGTTAATGGAGAAGTGCTATATTTTCTAGTGGTGTATAATTAGTTCCTCACAAAAAGTATAGATATAATTAGTTCAAAATAAAGCTTGATCAAAGGTTAGTTTAACAAGAAAGGAAATTAAAAAAGGACAATCATGTGCTGGGTTCTCATCTGAATGGTTAAAATGACCAGCTTATATATGACATAAGACTACAAGGAATGATCCAAAGGTCTGGCATTTCACGTGTGTGTGTGTGTGTGTGTGTGATAAATTAGCTTAGTATGATGAACTACGTGGCTATGTTCGACAAATAAGAAGTGTTTGATTCTATGCACACTTAAATTTTAGAGTTCCAATTTTTTCTCTGATTTAAATTTTAGCTACATTTTAGTATATATGACACTAGATAAACATTTAGTCATAATTTGCCTGGTGTTCCCTAGTCACTTTATAGAACAAAGGGATGCCACAAGCTCCTAATTGGATGCAGGTTGATAATATCTAGTACACATGTCTACACATACATTGTCTAGAGTGGAACGGTTCCAAAGTCCGAATCCATTATATATGTCCATACTAATTTGTTTTGTTGAACCTGGCCATACTAATTCTAATTAATTCCCTGTTCTTGTCGAAACACAAGACCCTGCATAGCTATCTATTAGACCACGACTGATTCCAATTTGACACTCGATTGGTAACAAAGACAGAAGAAATCAAGGCTTCAATATTCAAACCCATGTACGCACACGTACTACATATATACTTGCATCTCACTAATCTAGCTACAAACATGGGCGACGCTAATCAATTAGAAGACAAGTAATCTAGTGTTAGTCAGCCTAAGCAGAATTGTACTAGTATTATACATGCATGAGATTTTGACCTTCAAGATTGACCTCTCAAATCCTATGTATCCTATGTATTACATGCTTAATTAATTATTACGAGGTGGAGTCTTACCTCGCCGGACCGAGGATCTGTGAGAGCACGGGGGGGTGGGCGTCGAGGAGGGAGCCGGGAGGCGGAGTCGGGCGGCGGCCGGCAGAGGACCTGAGCCGGGAGGCAGAGTCGGGCGGCGCCGGCCGGAGGAGGGAGCCCGGGAGGCGGAGGCCGGGCGGCGGCAGAGGACGGAGCCGGGAGGCGGAGTCTGGGCGGGCGCCGGTTGGAGGAGGGAGCCGGGAGGCGGAGCCTGGGCGGCGCCAGGAGGACTGAGCCGGGAGGCGGAGTCGGGCGGGCCGGGCGGAGGACGGAGCCGGGAGAGGCGGAGCCGGGGGCAGGCCAAGGAGGAGGGAGCCGGGAGGGGGGCGGGCGGCAGAGGAGGGAGCCGGGAGGCGGAGGAGGGCGGCGCCGGTGGAGGAGGTCGGGCGGCGGCCGAGGGAGGTGGGGAGGTGCGGTGTGGGTGCCAGGTGGACGAGGGGTGACGGCGGTGGAGGCGGCGGAGGACGGGAGGAGGGGCCATGGGGATTGGGAGAGGGGAGCAGCGTGGGGGTTTTGGGGAGAACGGAAGGGTTAGAAACGAACGGGCGCGCATGTGGGGAAAAAAATGGCGCGACCGGATGTTTTAGCTCCCGAGTGTCTGTAACGAATGACACTCGGGAAATTATTTTTCCCTATTGCTCCCGTCAAAATTTCCCGAGTGTCAATTTCCCGAGTGTTTTATTCGATTCCCGCGTGTTTCGTAAGGCACTCGGGAAGTTTCCGAGTGTATTATTCAAAACACTCGGGAAACTTCTGAGCACTCGGGAAATTAGACGATTCTGGTAGTGTGTGGTTATTTTAAGATTAATATTATGGGATTAAATATCTCAGGTGAGAAATTCGGTTGATTTCCCAAAGAAAAAAGAGTGGTTTATAGCAAATAAAACTTTACAATCATCGCGCTACATGCACATGCGTGCAAATATCCAAACTGTTTCAAATCAACCAAGCCAAGCAAATTGGTGTGGATTGATTTTAATATCATTATGCACGATCAGGAATGTTTCAAAAAAAACATGGGGATATATAGCCCAATGTCATGCAAATTCGATCAAAGGCTTTTATTTATTTGAAGAAAGAATGGGTATTATTCACCACAAGCGCGAATTGCGCTTTTCTAATTTGAAACCCGAAAACAAATTAAACCTCCTTGCATTACACTTAGCTAAACCGTCTATATATACAACTAGGTTACAGAACCTATGTCAGAGACTGCTTTATTGATCGCGGCTATTCCGCTTGCAAGACTCCATTTTTGCATGGACACTCTTATTGCAAAGTACGAACCAACCAATCGAATGAGCGATATCTACACATGTCTGATAGAGAAATCAAGCCAACCATAGCTATCTTGTAAACCGCCGCGGCCGCCGGCGGCTAGGCATGGCAGCTGGGGGGGTGGCATGGATCGTGCCCGGGCGGGTTAGTTGCACCCGGCGGCGTCCCCGAGCCCTTGTCTAGGGCCTGCATGATCAGCATCCTGGCGCCGTGCCCCAGCCACCCGCCGTCCCCCTCAAGCAGCCTCGCCGCGAGGATCGCGTTGCAGCATTGCATGAGCAGCACGGCCACCAGCACCACCCTCGCCATCTTCGCCGACGTCGACGCCGACGCCATATTATCCTTATATGTACGTGTACGTGCGTCGGGGTTGCTACTGGCCGCTAGTATACTTAGTATATTAGTCTCTTGAGCTTGGTTGCTAGAATTGTCGACAAGTGAAATATTGCAGACAAGCAAGCTAGCTACTACGTACGTCGAATAATGCCTTAAGCTGGTTGTTGGGAGAGAGGCAAGATGGTTTCCTTTTATAGTTTCGTTGCGCATGTTTAACGGCCAAAAAGAAGTATAACTAGGACGGGGTCTATTCTTTATTTTGCAGCAAAATTTTCTCAGGTCCAGCGTAAGTAGGCGCCTACGCGGTTTTCAGCAGTCCATTTCCTGAGTTTGAATAAATACTAGTAGGATAGATCGATCGATCAAAGGCAGGCATGTACCGAGTTGTAGACGTTCCTATGCATGCGCGCCTAGCTTGTTTGCTGGGCTACGTGAATTCTCGGTCGGTCTGCAGTCCGCTAATGGTTGAACTTGAACCGATCCATGCGTGTATATTTTTATGTCAGTTTGGAGAATTTCATTTTGGTCGTATTCAATGATCAAGCTAATCGCCGGGGATCAAGTTCATGTGCCGGTGCTGTCTGACTTAATTCTGCCGTTGCTAGCAATAGCTTCCGAGAAAGTAACATGGTCAAGTTCACTGATTTTTTTTTCGCTTTAATTTGTGACGGACAAGCTTGTTAGTTGCATGGTCAGTCCAAAGCCCTAACTGATCAGGTAGGTAAGTACGTATGGCAAAAGTTAGTTATGATGGTATGCATTGTAGCTAACCTTAATTAGGCACAAACCTCCCCAGCCTCATTATTTTGCGCACATATCTGATGCTCTGGTTTAAAAATAAAAATAAAAATTGCATGGTCAGTCCAAACTGATTAGTATCTCTGCCGTAACAGTTAGTTTTGAAAAAATTCGCGTAAATTTAACACAGCGGCCAAACAGGCGAGCACGGTCATGTCAAATCGGGGAATCCGTACTTGAGGCATCACCTAGCCGGCGTTGGACTTGGCCGTCGGGGCGCATCCAGCTGGGCACCGCGCGCGCGGGGTCGGGAGTCAAGATGGCCGCGCAAACATTGAGTTCGCACCTGTTAAAGGCCAACTTTTCGTCTAAAAACTGGTTTGCTTTTGTTGAGAAACCGTCGCTGGCGAGTCCAGTCCGAGCGACTACCTCGTAGACAAACTCAGAATCGTAAGAACGATGCAAGAATATAAGAACAGAATAATAGATTGAACGCGGAGATATGAGGGAACTTCAGGCTTCTCTTTTTTGCTCTTCTAAAATCGTCTTTATAACGAGGGGTCCTCTCTTCTTTATATAAGCTATGGATGGATGAGGTGTCCACCTGGGCCAGGACGCTCTGGTCCTGGGCCTAGTTTCTTAACACTCCCCCTTTGGACATTCATCCGATATGCTCATATCTCATCAAAACTCTATAAAAACCCAGTGGAAAAAATTTGGAGAAAGAGTACATGTCATGCGTTCCGTTGCATTGCACGAATTGCCTCATTAAAAACCTTAGCCGAGAAACTTCAGGAAAACTCGTCAAGGGAAAAAGAGTAGAATCCACCTAATTTCATTTAATCTCCAGGATTTATACTTTGGGTACTCGATCTTCATGATCAAGCTTTAATAAAGAGTTTGTGAAGGTTCTCCCCCTGAATTCTGCACTTCTCTAAGTCTCATCATTCCAATTCCACATATGCATCTTTCAAAGCTAGACGCTAGAAGTGACTTAGTGAGTAAATCTGCTAGATTTTCACATGACTTAGTATGTAGTACTTTAATTTCGTCCATCTTTTGTAATTCACGAGCATAGAAGAACTTGGGGCTGATATACTTAGTGAGAGGACTCTTCACATAATCCATCTGCACTTGTGCAACACAAGCCGCATTATCTTCATAGATAATAGTGGGGATTTGCGCGGTATTCAATCCACATAACTACTGGATGTGGTAAATCATTCGTCGAAGCTAGGAACATTCTCGTGTGGCCTCATACAGCGCTATGATTTCTAAGTGGTTCGTCGAAGTTGATACAAAACTTTCCTTAGATGATTTTCATGAAATTACAGTTCCACCACATAGAAATACATAGTCTGTTTGTGACTTAGTTGTATGCGGGTCTGACAGGTACCTAGCATCTGCATAGCTAGTCATAGTTAGGTCTTGGTTTTTTCTGTAGAACAGTCCAAGATCTTTACTTCCTTGAAGGTATCGGAAGATATCTATTATCCCCTACCAATGTCTTTTGGTAGGTTCTACACTATACATTGCTAGAAGGTTCACTGCAAATGCAATGTCCGGTCTAGTACAGTTTGCTAAATACATGAGTGCTCCAACTGCGCTCAAGTATGGGAATTCTGGTCCCAGGACATCCTCCCCCTCTTCTTTAGGTTTGAACGGGTCCTTGTCTTACTATAAGGATCTCCTGACCATTGGCACTTTCGAAGGGTATGCATTTTCAAATCCGAACATTTCTAACACTTTCTGAGTGTAGGTTGATTGATGTACTAAAATCCCTTCAGGGGTATGCTCAAGCTGCGAGCCTAAGCAATATTTGGTTTTACCCAAATCTTTCATTTCGAACTCTGACTTCAGGTAAGAGCTTGCTTTCTTAATATCTTCCAGGGTTTCAATGATATTCAGATCATCTTCATATACTGACATTATACAAAATCCATCCTAGGATCTTCGTATAAATACACAGGGACAATCCTCATTGTTCGTGTAGCCTTTCTTGTAGAGAAAGTTGCTTCAAGCGATTATACCACATCGTGCCTGATTGCTTAACTTCGTACAGTGACTTTCTGAGTTTCACACTATACAGATTTCTATTTGCTCTGTCTTGGTTCAGGACAGAGATACATTCTGGTATCTTCATATAAATGTCCAAGTCCAATATTCCATAAAGGCATGCTGTTACCACATCCATCAATTTTACTTTTAACTTCAAGTTTACTACCATTGAGATTAAATATGTAAAGGGTGGTTCCGCCTATGACCGCGGAATAGGTTTCTTCATAAACAACTCCTGGATGTTGAGTGAAACCTTGTGCAACAAGCCTTGCTTTACTTCATTATTTTCATTTCTCTTTTAAACAAATACCCACTTATGCTCTATGGGGTGCACATAGGGAGGCGTATGGCTTACAGGCCCAAACACATTTCTTTTTTATTCGGACATAATAATTCTGCTTCTACTGCATTCTTTCAATCTTCCCAATCTGATCTTTTCTTTCATTCAGCGAGCGATATAGGCTCTGGATTAAGATCGATGATTGTGGAAATTTTCTTTGCAAAATCAATGTCGACATTGGCTGTTGTCTTATTCATAGATTCTCCCGAGGTCACATAGTTTATAGCTATTTCTTCAAGGGACGATTCTTCTAGTGCTTCTAATGCTTCTACTTGCTCACCGCTGCTTCCAATTACGGGGGCAAGTCCCTTTAGTTTTTCCAGCTCTGATGTATGCGCACACATCCATGTTGGTATCTCCCTTCATAGGGATGTTCAATTCTGGTATGCCTTTCCTGAAGGTTCCATACTTGTGTCAGGTGTCAACTAGCTCCCCTTCTGTTTTTGGGGAACTTCGGTGATCGGCTGTATCAAGTCCTTCTTATCCTTTTTCACCAGGCGTCCCCAGTTACTTCGGATTCGAGGGGCCGGAGGTCTCGTCCTTTCAGAGGCCTTAGGACGGGATTAGGGATACCTTCATCGGTATTTCAACCCTCTCCGGTGCATTGCGTGCTGGCACATGTGACTTGGTCACGCTCTTCAAATCACTAAAGTAGTCAGGCAGATAATATGTTAATGCTTGCAAATTAATTATCTTCTGGACTACAATTGTCTTCTAGACATCAATTGTCTTCTAGACTTCAATTATCTTCTAGACTTCTCTATTTGCTTCACTAGTGCGCGGGTCATGTGCATGAATTTCAATTATCTTCTAGACTTCAATTATCTTCTGGAATTCAAATTTTAATTATCTTCTGGACTTCAATTATCTTTTGGAATTCAGTTATCTTCTGGACTTCTCTATTTCCTGACATTTTCATCAAGGGGTTGATTTCCTCCCCCCTAATGATGGGAAACTAGCCTCATCTAATATACTATCAGCGAATCGGGCAGTATGCAAATCTCTCGTCATAGGGTCCAAATACCTGATTATGGATGCTGTCTCATAACCAACGTATATCCCAAACTTTCAGAGAATGCCCATTGCAGTTCGCTGTGGTGGTGGTATAGGTACATAAACCTTGCAACCAAATCTTCAAAGATGATAAATTTTCTATGATGACCCTTGCGCTAGTTGCATATGTGAATGGATGTTATATGCCGACGGTCTAAAATTGATGGGAGTTGCTGCGAGCAGGACTACGTGTCCCCAACATGCAGTTGGTAAATTACAATTCTTCAAAGGTGGTCGGGCAATAAATTTAATCCTTGTAATTAATGCCTCTGCTAGTCCATTCTGGGTGTGGACATGCGGTACAGAATGCTTAACTTTAATTCCTATTGCCATACAATAATCATCAAATGTCTCTGAAGTAAATTCTCCGGCGTTGTCCATTCTGGTGGACTTCACATGATGATCCGGGAAATTATTTCTAATTTTCATTATCTGTGAGATTTAGCTTTGCAAAAGTGTAGTTTCTCGTAGACAATAAACATACATGCGACCATAAAGCCAGTGCACACCTTTTTTTGCCGCCGATTTGCCTCAATCGTGAAAGCCACTTTGAGCCCGAGGAGCTCCGCCGCACATCTCCGGCGTGGTGCCGCCTCCAGCCATCTCTCCAGCCTCCTCCACCACCCGATGGTATCGCCATCGAGAGAGCAACTCATTTTTTCCACCCCCCCCCCCGAGCCTTGCCGTTGCCCATCGCTAGGCGACGAGCTCGCCATGGCACACTGACCAAGCAGCGACTCGTTTCTCTCCCCCTCTTTCTCTCTGCCAGTGGGCCCACATGATTGAAATTTTAATTAGTGCTAAATGCTAGTACTTAAACATACTAAGTCAATGACAGGTGGGACCGACCGAAAAGGTAATCAAAAATCTAATTTTAAATGTGTTTAGTAAACGAGTCACTGACATGTGGGACAACACACTATTCTCAGTTTTAAAACCTAAGAGACTGACATGTGGACCCCAGCCGTCAGTTATTTAAAAATTAGAATTAGGTTTAATCATTAGTTAATAAATAATGAGTCTATGATATGTGGGACCGCCTTTGGTTTTTAAATAAAATCAATAAAACAAAAATGTGAGTCCCTGACAAGTAGGGCCCACATGAAAGTTAATAAAAATCAGAAAATGAGATAAATCACTTTTAGTTTAGAGTAAAATACATTTTAGTAGAACTTAGAGGAAAATACGCTCACTACTACAAAACAGGCTATAGTACACGCCCCATCACAGACGGTTCCTTTGGGAAATGCGTGTTAATCGTCCCGACATGCGAGTGGCGCGGGCGACTATCACAGACGGTATTTTTAGAACCATCTGTGATAGTCATCTATCCTGACGGTTGATAAATAGAACCGTCAGGAATTATCCTGAGCGGTTCTATTAACAAACCGTGCGTGATAATCCCCAATCACGAGCGATTTTAGGTTACAACCGTGCGTGTACTATCACTGAGCGGTTCTTATGTAGAACAAATGCGTGATGAATGAATTATCCTGAGCGGTTCTTATTAAGAACCGTGCAGCGATATCTAACTCCATATAAATTGAGCCCGACACATCCCTCGCGCCTTTGCCGCTATGTCCCTTTGTCGCCGCTGCTGTGTGTCCCTTCAAGGCCTTGACTGCCTCTGCCTGCTTCGCCGCTTTGGAGCAACCCACCCCCTATGGCTGGCTCCACTTAGATCTGCTCCAACATACTTCTTGCTCCTCCCAGCGCCACACTTGATCTCGATGGGATGAGGAGCTCCTACTATGGGCAAATAGATATAGTAACTTCACCTCCAAACTTCTTTTTTCATTTTGGAATTTTCATATATATAGCCAAACAACGTGGCGATTAAACTTACAAAAGATTAAAAACTAGAAACCTATCTAGTGGTGGAGGTAGGTGCTATCTCCGTCTTCAATACTTCAGAGGCGGCGGCGTCGGGGGACGGTTCATGATCGAGCGAAGCTCGAAATCGTCCACCACGTGCGCTCGTTCGAAAGTGTCTCCGAAGACCCTCGGATTGTTGAACCAAGAAGAATTGAGCCCATAGGCTCTCTTCTCTTCTTGAGGGTCTCGGCACAGTCGACTCGATCGCTTCTTGCCTCGATTAAGCGATCAAGTGACGGCAAGCCTCCTAGGGGCGTGCAACGTCGTTTTGGAGGACCACGTTGACGACGCGATAAACTTCGCCGAAAGTGGGAGATCACCGGAAGATCTGGCGGAGGAGGATGTCAAGGCGGCGGAAGGTGGCCGTCACCCGCTTCGCAAATTCTCGGACAGAGGAGTGAAGACATTGTTGAAATAGTGTTCTTCCACAAAGACGATTCAACGTCTGTGAGAGAGGTGCGTGTCTGAAGAGGAGGCAGCCATTTTGTTTTTGTGGAGAAAGGGGATCAAGGAGGTTGTGTGAAATACATTATAGAAGGGACACATCTATATATAGAACAAGTTCTAAAGTCGGAACGGAGGCGAAGAGATATTTGGGGAGTCAGAGCGGCGTTGGAAAATGAAGAGATGAAGCGCCGTGTGATCGTGAGACGAAGAGACACATGCGGAAAATGAAGACGAAGAGACATGCGGGAAAATGAAGAGTTATCACAGAGCGGTTCCATAGTAGAACCAAATGCGTGAAAAGGAATCCTGAGCGGTTCTATTTAAAAACCGTCGTGATACGTTCCATATCACGAGCGGTTCTATTATAGAACCGTCGTGATATATTATCCTGAGCGGTTCTCATCGTAAATCGTCTGTGATATACTTTTATAAGACGGAAACGCTAGGGTTTTGCTCTCACTTGTCACTTCTCTCTCGCGCCCTTAGGCTCTCGCGCTCGTTCGCCTCCTCTAGGGTTTAGGGCTGCCAGTAGTTCACCGCCGACTACGACCTCGGCGTCGCCGCCCGACATTGGCGCCCGACCTCGGCGCCCCGACCTCGGCACCTTCAACCTCGGTGCCGCCGCCCCCGACCTCGGCGCCCCCGACCTCGGCGCCCCCGTTCACCTCCCCGCCCGTAAGCCCCGACGTCGCCGCCTCCGACCTCGATGCCGCCGTCCTCCTCCCCATGTCGACCTCCTCCCTCTGCACCGGCCTTCTCCCCGCGCCGTCCTCCTCCCTCTGCACCGGCCTTCTCCCCGCGCCGTCCTCCTCCCCGTGTCGGCCTCCTCCTTGCACCGTGAGTTCTTGTGCGGCATCCTCTCTGTGAGTATTGCTCCTCTATGGCAGTTCGGCTTTGTTAATCAGTGGGCTTTGTTGACATGCTCTGTGATGAACTCTGTCTTATACTGAGATTGAATGTGATAGTTAGTTCATACTTGAGCTCTATTGTATTACTTGCTACTATCAATATGATCTAATGTTAATTGGTTACTTTCGGTTGAGCTCATCGTTCTGTTGCAAATTGATCAGTGGGCTTTGTTGACATGCTCTGTGATGAACTCTGTCTTATACTGAGATTGAATGTGATAGTTAGTTCATACTTGAGCTCTATTGTATTACTTACTACTGTCAATATGATGTACTGTTAATTGGTTACTTTCGGTTGAAAGCTAGTTATTCTGATTCTTCATGTTCAGTTCTATTGAGAGTATTCAGTTTTCGTTGGTAATCTAATGACTAGTTTGTGATTCTTCTAGTAGTCTGTATGAGCTCATTCAACTTTTCATTTGCCATCTTGATCTCTATAGTCAACCTCTATTTGACTGGAAGTTTAATCTGTTTTAGATTAATGATTGAGATCATTTGTGATTAAGCAAAGTATTGTTTAGAGCTCATAGTTTGAATTTATATTATCATATTCATTTAATGAAGAGTATAGACAATAGGATTGAGATGGCAAAGACTTGTTCTTTAGCTACTCTCCTTCTGAGAGCACATAATATCATCAATCAATATGTTGGAATAGTGTATGCATGCACCGTGAGTTCTTGTGCGGCATCCTCTCTGTGAGTATTCCTCCTCTGTGGCGATTAGGTTGATCTTATATATATATATATATATATATATATATATATATATATATATATATATATATATATATATATATATATATATATATATATATATATATATATATGCTAGTTGATACCTTGATCTATATTAGTTACGATTTACGAATCTATCTTGAAGATATTGCAAATTGATCGGTGGGCTTTGTTGACATGCTCTGTGATGAACTCTGTCTTATACTGAGATTGAATGTGATAGTTAGTTCATACTTGAGCTCTATTGTATTACTTACTACTGTCAATATGATGTACTGTTAATTGGTTACTTTCGGTTGAGCTCATAGTTCTATTGCAAATTCATCAGTTGTATTGACTAGTTTGTGATTCTTCTAGTAGTCTGTATGAGCTCATTCAACTTTTCATTTGCCATCTTGATCTCTATAGTCAATCTCTGTTTGACTGGAAGTTTAATCTGTTTTCATTAACAGTTGAGATCATTTGTGAGTTAAGCAAAGTATTGTTTAGAGCTCATAGTTTGAATTTATATTATCATATTCATTTAATTAAGAGTATAGACAATAGGATTGAGATGGCAAAGACTTGTTCTTTAGCTACTCTCCTACGAGAGCACATAATATCATCAATCAATATGTTGGAATAGTGTACGTGCCTTTGTTAATCTCTAGACCTTTTATTGGCTGAGAGTTTAATCCAGACGGTTCTTATTAAGAACCGTCTGTGATTCCTTTGCATTTCCTTAGAGAAGCTGGTGGATTAAGGAGTGTTAAATTCTTTAGGAATTATGCTTTAATGCTAATTAATTTTGTTGGGATTAATTCTGAAATTTTGCTAAAACTGCATTTTTTACAACAATCAAAAAAGAAAGTTTTACTTGATTCTATTTTGTTTCTATGTCTTTATTAAAGGCTAGTCTTCTGTACATGAAGCATTAAACCTTTGCTTAGCATTTTCTTCGTCGATCCTGACACACTTGAGTGTACCTTTACTTCATGCCAATCCTCCACGGCATGAAGCAAATGGTACACTCCAGTGTGTCGGGCTCGATGAAGTAGGTTCGGGCAAAAGATTTGTATCACTAGTTTCTATCTATACAAAGATCACAAGAGAAGCTGGTGGATTAAGGAGTGTTAGAATAGGAGCAGGGAGGCGGTGAGCCCTAGAGCATTAAACCTTTGCTTAGCAATTTCTTCGTCGATCCTAACACACTTGAGTGTACCTTTGCTTCATGCCAATCCTCCATGGCATGAAGCAAATGGTACACTCCAGTGTGTCGGGCTCGATGAAGTAGGCTCGAGCAAA
Source organism: Phyllostachys edulis (assembly GCA_036346405.1). Lineage (NCBI taxonomy): Eukaryota > Viridiplantae > Streptophyta > Magnoliopsida > Poales > Poaceae > Phyllostachys > Phyllostachys edulis. Next base: position 32,580,520 of record CM070549.1, read on the forward strand.
GATAGGCTCGGGCAAAAGATTTGTGTCACTAGTTTCTATCTATACAAAGATCACAAGAGAAGCTGGTGGATTAAGGAGTGTTAGAATAGGAGCAGGGAGGCGGTGAGCCCTAGAGCATTAAACCTTTGCTTAGCATTTTCTTCGTCGATCCTGACACACTTGAGTGTACCTTTGCTTCATGCCAATCCTCCACGGCACAAAGCAAATGGTACACTCCAGTGTGTCGAGCTCGATGAAGTAGGCTCGGGCAAAGATTTGTATCACTAGTTTCTATCTATACAAAGATCACAAGAGAAGCTGGTGGATTAAGGAGTGTTAGGAGTGTTAGAATAGAAGCTCGTGGATGAAGGAGTGTTAGGAATGTTAGTAGTCTGTATGAGCTCATTCAACTTTTCATTTGCCATCTTGATCTCTATAGTCAACTTCTGTACTTCTTCCTGAGATTAATTGTTTCATATTTATCTTTGGAATGTTAGTAGTGCAGTATGAGCTCATTCAACTTTTCGTTTGCCATCTTGATCTCTATAGTCAACCTCTGTACTTCTTCCTGAGAGCAAGTAAGCGAGATGGCAGAGGCACCATCTTCGCCGCCTTCACCGACGTCGCAGATGGAAGAGGCGCCGACGAGGCCGCCAACACCGAGCCCGCAGATGGAAGAGGCGCCGACGAGGCCGCCGTCACCGTCAATGATAATGACACGGAAGCGAGATGGCAGAGGACAATCGAAAATGCCTTTGGGCCGACTGGTCATCATGGAGGTCAGTGACTTTGGGGTCCCTCTGAGTCCCAAGAGATCAGCGGCGAGATTCCGGACCATCTGCGGGATACTTGCAAGGAAACGGGTCCTCATCACCACACCAATGTGGAAGGACCTGACGAAGAAGCTTAAAAGCGGCATTGTGGACAGAACTTTCAGAGAAGTTCACTATTCCAGAAGCACATGTGGCACGCGTGCGACGGACGGCGATGCTCATGATGGGTAAATCGTGGAGGACCTTCAAGAGCATTCTTGTCACGGCACGTGAACAGGTCGACGCCCCCAGCGCGTCTGATTCTTGACGCGGGAAGCATGGGACACCTTTGTGGCTATGAAAACGACGGCCGAATTTAAGGAGCAAAGTGCGGCGCACAAAGCTCTCCAGACCCAAATCGAAATCGACGAACGTTAAGGCGCCTCCCAAGTCCGGGAAGTCCGCGATACCCGGGAACTACATCATCGGAAAACCATTGTGCTCCGACGCAGTATTGATGCATGCTGGATATGCTTGTCAGGCTTTGCATGCCTGGTACTTGGAGAAGACCCAAAAGAAGGGGTGCGATACTGGAATCACCGTCAGATACGACATTTCTTCAACGGGACGAGGTACTTTGTCGTGGGCTTCAATGACTTATTTGAACTATTCAACCTCGTTGGCCTCGACGTCCCGCTTCTACGATGTTGGACACTGTAAGTGCGTACAATCAAGTTCTACATTCATGTAATACCGATAAATATCATAACTCATTGCTTATGTATAGATACATGCTGAAAAATGTCCGGGAATGGAAAGAACCAGTGGGTTTCCTCGACCCACATGTGGTATCGTTGCAAACCATCCAACAAGACTCGTCCTTCGTCGAGAAATACATAACGAGGTCATTGTTTCGTCAGACGAACATGAAGTACATAGTGGTGCCCTACAACCGGGGTAAGTGTCACTACTTGCTATACAAATTTCATTTGTATTTTATCTGTGACACGAACTTAGGTTTAATGACTATAGCGACATACATGAGTATGTACCATGGATCCTTTTAGTTATTATACCCAAGAGGAACCATGTGATATACCTTGATTCCCTAAACCGCAACAAGCACGACTTGACATTCTAAGAGGAATACTTGAGAGGTATGCTCATTTCCTCCTTACATAACTCTATTGTAGTCTTCATTCGTTTGAAATGGCCGAGGATAACTTTTTGAATCATGTAGGTCGTTCATCAATTATGTTGCCAACAAAGGAATATACAATGGAAAGAGCGCCTAACTAACACACGGGATGGATTTTCGATGCAGCGCTACAACACGATAATCCTATATCATACTTCATAATAACGCGTCTCGAACCGACTATACCTATATATGTAATTCTATTTTTGCGGTTGCCGCTTGAAGAAAAAGATGATGAGTTTTGTGCAATCTACGTGCGCTATCATATGCGACTAATCCTTAGAGCTAGGAAGAAGGATCACGAGGTTTGTCAATCTCGAAATAATTATTTCCTAATTATAAATTTAAATATATATAGCTTACCACTTTACTCTTAATTGGTAGCGATGGTCTTGGATTTACAATGTGATTCACTCGTTGCGGAAGAGATCAAGGACATTCGAGGAAGCTCGCACCTTTATCAACACGAAATCATTAACGACAATGGAGAGTTTCACTCCGCCAACCGAGAGCATCACCCACGACACCTCTCAACGTAAACAATTGTAATCCAGTTGTAACTATAGCGACAATACTTGAACAAATGCGATCTTTTGTAATTTATTTTGAGTAATGATCAATTTGAGTTGTCAACAATTGATTATCTCTAATGAATCTGTTTTTGTGCATGCTTGTTTTCAGAGGGCATGGCTAGCAATTCCTGAGGCTAACCAGGAAAACAGCAAAATTGTGGTCAGGGGTATGAGCTATCACAGACGGTTTTTTGTTAAAACCGTCTGTGAATGCAAGTATCACAGACGGTTTCTACTGAAAACCGTCTGTGATACGAGAATATCACAGACGGTTATCCAAACAAACCGTCGTGATCCGAGAATATCACGAGCGGTTCTAAACAAAAGTAAATGCGTGATATTCACAAATCCTGACGGTTTTATTTAGAACCGCTGCGTGATATTCGGATCCTGAGCGGTTTTAGTTCAAACTATGCGTGATACTAGCCTTCACGAGCGGTTTTTAGTAAAACCGTCTGTGATATTTCGTATCACAGACGGTTTTTTACCGTCTGTGATAATATCCTGTTATCACAGACCAACAAACATAGACGGTTCGGAAACCATCTGTGATGACGGTTCCGAACCGTCTGTGATGCGGCTTTCTCTGTCATGCAAATTCGATCAAAGGCTTTTATTTATTTGAGGAAAGAATGGGTATTATTCACCACAAGCGCGAATTGCGCTTCTCTAATTTGAAACCCGAAAACAAACTAAATCTCCTTGCATTACACTTAGCTAAACCGTCTATATATACAACTAGGTTACAGAACCTATGTCAGAGACTGCTTTATTGATCGCGGCTATTCCGCTTGCAAGACTCCATTTTTGCATGGAAGCTCTTATTACAAAGTACGAACCAACCAATCGAATGAACCATATCTACACATGTACGATAGAGAAATCAAGCCAACCAAAGCTATCTTGTAAGCCGCCGCGGCCGCCGGCGGCTAGGCATGGCAGCTGGGGGGGTGGCATGGATCGTGCCCGGGCGGGTTAGTTGCACCCGGCGGCGTCCCCGAGCCCTTGTCTAGGGCCTGCATGATCAGCATCCTGGCGCCGTGCCCCAGCCACCCGCCGTCCCCCTCAAGCAGCCTCGCCGCGAGGATCGCGTTGCAGCATTGCATGAGCAGCACGGCCACCAGCACCACCCTCGCCATCTTCGCCGACGTCGACGCCGACGCCATATTATCCTTATATGTACGTGTACGTGCGTCGGGGTTGCTACTGGCCGCTAGTATACTTAGTATATTAGTCTCTTGAGCTTGGTTGCTAGAATTGTCGACAAGTGAAATATTGCAGACAAGCAAGCTAGCTACTACGTACGTCGAATAACGGCCAAAAAGAAGTATAACTAGGACGGGGTCTATTCTTTATTTTGCAGCAAAATTTTCTCAGGTCCAGCGTAAGTAGGCGCCTACGCGGTTTTCAGCAGTCCATTTCCTGAGTTTGAATAAATACTAGTAGGATAGATCGATCGATCAAAGGCAGGCATGTACCGATGTAGGTACTTACGCAGGTACTAAGACGATACGTACGCGAAGGGTCATAACTAAAAGTATAACCCATGAAGTGCCTAGCTATGAACGTCCCTGTGTGACCCTGACTTCGATCCTTTGCCACATTTTTTTCCTGGATCGTAGCGGATCGACTGGCCGGTGCGCGCTGAAATGGTTGTGTAAAACACCGAGTTGTAGACGTTCCTATGCATGCGCGCCTAGCTTGTTTGCTGGGCTACGTGAATTCTCGGTCGGTCTGCAGTCCGCTAATGGTTGAACTTGAACCGATCCATGCGTGTATATTTTTATGTCAGTTTGGAGAATTTCATTTTGGTCGTATTCAATGATCAAGCTAGTCGCCGGGGATCAAGTTCACGTGCCGGTGCACTTAATTCTGCCGTTACTAGCAATAGCTTCCGAGAAAGTAACATGGAGTTCACTGATTTTTTTCGCTTTAATTTGTGACGGACAAGCTAGTTAGTTGCATGGTCAGTCCAAAGCCCAAACTGATCAGGTAGGTAAGTACGTATGGCAAAAGTTAGTTATGATGGTATGCATTGTAGCTAACCTTAATTAGGCAGAAAACTCCCCAGCCTCATTATTTTGCGCACATATCTGATGCTCTGGTTTAAAAAATTTTAAAGTGCAATTTTGTGTCAAGTACTAGTTCTATCGTTGTACCACGTATGCGGGCATTGTAAGCAACATATACATAAAGCTCAAATTAACAAACATAAACAATCCAAATTGTCTGGACTGATGGATCTAGTACATATATACGTCAGAGGTTTGCTTTGTTGCATCTCATGCACTACCAATAACGACTAGTACAAAGTTAAGCTTCCTGCAGGGCTCAATTAACCTTGCATATGGAAGCCCTTCAAAGAACTACTAATTAAACAAATCAAATATGAACAATCTCTACACATGCTCCCCTTGCAACAACAGTGCCAAGAGATCATCCTACCCCATGTGATAGGCCTCTAACCGAGATACTCGCAGGAGATCCCAGATCTGATTTGGTCGGAATTAGCGGCGCTAGATGGATAGATGTAACATTCCAAAAATCCAGATTTTGTGAAATAGAATAAAAATAAGTGGGGGGAATAGTTTTGGACATGTTTGCATGAGGGAAAATGTATTTGAGCATGTTTTGTGAATTTCCATCAAAGGTAACAATGCATTTACATGAAAACAGAAACTTGTAAGAGTTTCCAAGAAAATCATAGAGTAGATAAAATCCTGAAAAAATTACATAATGAACTATGCGGGCTCATAAGCCTTCAAAAAAAATCATAAATTTTGAAGCTATATTTCTATATTTAAGAATTCCTCAAACCCTCGCCTTTCAGAAATTATGAATTTCATTGAATTTTCGCTCACCCTTTGGGCAATTCAGACGGCCCATTTCTACACACCCACTACAGACCACGCCCAGCGCCCGCTCACTTTTCGTGACGCTACGGGCTCACTCGTCAGGTGATGTCTTCCACCTCGCGCCCGCGCGCGCACCCTTGCCTACTCCACCGCTCGCCCACGGAATGCGACCAGCTCCCACCGTTTTGTGCCCAACTGCCCCTGTCATCTGCACCTAGCTCCGCGCATGCTAACCATCCCCTTAATGGCACCCAACCCCCGTGTTGGCGGAGACGCCGAAGCGAGAGCGCAAGTTTCTCATCGCGGCCGTATCTTCTCGTCGTTCATCTCGCACGCTACTCGCTGCTATTTAAGCCTCCAAGCGTGTCATCATCTCTCTAGCTCGCCCCTCATTCCATATCGCGCTTTCTGTGAGCTTCTAGCTCTCTGAATCGCTGAGAACGAGTGTGTCGTTCTCGACACCGGTGAGCAAGCCTCACAACGCCATCTTCCTTGGCGAGCTTCCTTGCCCTTGCCAACTGCATCACCATGTGCCCCTTACCTCACATATGCTTCTTTCTATGCTTGATGTAGTTCCGGGAACCCCGTAGCGTGAACGTGCCGTCGTCGTCCTCACCTCCGACGCACACTCCGCTTCGGACCTTCGTGTTCCCGATGTTCTAGTGAGCTTGAACCTCACTTGACCGCGTCATTTCGTGTCCTATATTTCGCTGATGCTTCTCCCTCGGTCGATGATGATCCACACGCAGGGAATCCTTCGAATCGACCTTCTTCCTCATTTCTGGCCATCGCAACCCTTTTCTAGTTGGGCGCCACCTCAGTGAGTCTCTAGTCGATTCCTTCTATCCCTACCATCCTCAGTGTGCATACAAGCTAATGCGCACCTCCTTGTAACATCTCCATCAATACAACACGCTGTCACCAAGAGCCTCCTTTGTGTCACTACTGCTCAATGTCGCCAAGCCACTCTAGTCATCCCCTAACGCATTCGGGGACCTTGGTGAGCTTCTAGTAGTCCCCTAGAGCTTTTGTGTGTACTAGATCGGATGATTAGCTAGTGTAGCATAGACTTTGTCATAGCCGGTCATGGCGCCGCCGTGGGAAGCTTTGTCGCCACTGCTCCAGTGATTATTGGTCCCTGAGTCACTACGTGTAGCATCATAGTAACCTCCTAAAGCCAATGCACCCTTCTTTTGTCGTCGATTTGCCTCAATCACGAAAGCCACTTTGAGCCTGAGGAGCTCCGCCACACATATCCGGCGTGGCACCACCTCCAGCCATCTCTCCAGCCTCCACCACGACCCAATGGCATCGCCATCGAGAGAGCAACACATTTTTGCCACCCCCGAGCCTAGGCGACGAGCTCGCCATGGCACACGGCCATGCGCGCAACTCCGTTTCTCCCCCCCCCCCGCCCTCCTTTCTCTCTGCCAGTGAGCCCACGTGATTGAAATGCTAATTAGTGCTAAATGATAGTACTTAAACATACTAAGTCAATGATAGGTGGGACCGGCCAAAAAGGTAATAAAAAAATCTAATTTTAAATGTGTTTAGTAAACGAGTCACTGGCATCTGGGACAACGCACCATTCTTGGTTTTAAAACCTAAGACTGACATGTGGACCCCAACCATCAGTTATTTAAAATCGTAATTAGGTTTAATCATTAGTTAATAAATAATGAGTCTATGATATGTGGGCCCGCCTTTGGTTTTTAAAAAAAATCAATAAAATAAAAATATGAGTCACTAACAAGTAGGGCCCACATGAAAGTTAATAAAAATCGGAAAATGAAAAAAAAATCACTTTTAGTTCAGAGGAAAATACATTTTCTATACTGGAAAGCATCAACCTTAGTAGAACTTAGAGTAAAATACATTTTATCTGTTGGAAATCGTAAACCTTAGAAAATACACTTTCGATGTCAGCGCTTTTCTAATTTCTAGAATTTTTAAACTGAAACAAATTAAAACATTAATAATTTTTGCATACAAACTCCAAATTGAATTAATCTTTTTTTTAAATTCATATAAAATCATGCTCTACCTGAATATGCAAAAATAGTTGGATTTTTTTACTATTGAAATTATTTTGCTATATTTAATTTGCTTCTGGTTCTTTTTATTAGACATCGATTGTTCGAACGACTTTTACGACGATGCTCCATCCTCGTATTCGGAGCAGCAAGAGCAAGGCAAGCACCCCCTTTGACCTTGTTGATCCTACTATTTTAATTATTGTACTTTTTGCAAAATCTATTATGCATGTGTGCATGTTTGATTAAAATTGTTATATTCAGTAGAAACGGTAGTCGTAATCCTATTCGATGCCTGAACCCCCTTGAAATATTGATATCCTTACTGTTGTAGCCATTAGGTTATGATATAGACAATATATGATGTCAATTGGATAATTTTGAGTGCGAGTATCGCACAATTGCTTAATCAAGCTTTAGTCTTTACTGAAAATTTTCTAAAAATGATGACATGATGAAAATGATATTGAGAGTTTTGAAATGACGGTCCAGAGGGTTTACCTCTATTATTTTTATAAAATAAAAATAAAAAACTTAGTTTTGACGCAGAGCGAGTTATATTATATTATGAGAAGTGTGATATGTGTATCTCATAAGTAGATAGTGGGAGATTCTCGCTCGTGTCAATTGAAGACTGAACATCGCAAGTCCTATCTAAGCCTAAGCGTGAAACCGCATGTCTTGGGTATGGGATGGCATTAGCTAATTAAGTCATCAAAAACTAGTCTTGCATGTTGGCGGGCCGTAGTAGTGCGAGCATGTCCGATTGCTCGAAGGGCTCCCTTCACCACGGTGTTGGGAACAAAGCTTGCCGACACAAGCATTTAATGCCTTTGTCGAGAGGGGTGTACTCGGGTGAAGTGAGGGTATTCATTCGCGGGCTAGTCTGAGATTTAGGACTAGGTGATGTAAAGGTTTTGCCGCATGCTCTAGACTGCTTACCAAAGGTAGTGAGCAGTGGTATCGACAGATGATGGATAAACTAGAGAATTCGTGTGTTGTGGGTAAAGGTGTAGACCTCTGCAGAGTGTAAATCTACTTAAATAGCTGTGCTCACGGTCATGAGCGTGCTTAGTGCAGTCTTAATTAATGGGTATAGTCTTAATTTTCATAAAAACAGTTTCACTGGGAAATGTGGAAATGGTTTATTGGCTTATATTCGAGTTGAGTGCCATGTATATGGCATAAAATAAGATGTTGCTCGTAGCCGATGAGGGTTGCGAGTTGTTATTTATTCAATTACATAATTGTTGTCCTTTATCTATTTAACGGCTCTTTAAATTTCTGTTGCAAAGTACTACGTATTGATTTTGCAAATAAAATTTGCTTAACGTTGAAAACAACTTGTAGCATAGAGTCATATTCATTGATAAGCCTTACATTTATAATATGTTGTGATACACTATAAGTCTTGTTGAGTACGCAATGTACTCAATCTTGCATAAATTGTTGTTCAGACTTAGAGGATGAGCCTACGTCGGACGACGCTCTCTTTGCACCCGGCGCCGGAGTGTTCAGTGATGGATCTTTTTAGGACTTGTATCTTGTCGGTTGCCTGAGGGTTCGGATGGGCATGCCATTGGACCGTTTTGGTTTATTTACTATGCTTCTACTGCTTCATTCGCTACTTCTGATACTTAAGCTTGTATTTGGCCGGTCAACCCTTATGATGTAAACTCTTTCATCGCTTAAGTTATGTACTATATTTTTCTTTATTTTCTATGTATAAATGTATGGATGTGATTATCAATATTGTGGATGTGTGTACTAGCCACTGACCATAGGATTAGTACGGTACACACAAGAGGGCTTCAGGTATTCAAAGCTCGGGGTCCGACAATAGAAGCGAGGGTTTAAAGGGGACTTTATAGGATAGGGGCCAGCTGGACATCTATCCCCTTCTTGTGCTCTATTTCTTCCTCCTCCCTCTCCATTCTCTGTCTCTCAGCCAAGTCGGTGACTTGGCGGCACATGGAGGTGGAGGGCAACGTCCCTTGCGACCCATCCCGAGCTCCTCCCTATGCTCTCGAGCTCCTCCTCGACTCCTCGCGTGGAGGGCACCGGTGGCGCAGTCGTAGGAAACGACGGCAGGGGGAGAGGCCAGGATGACAGCGAGCGCGGCAGTGGTATGCCTACGGGAGAATCGGCACGAGCAACAGCGGATAGACACCAGAGGTACTACACCGTGTTGGTTGGTTGCTTTTATTGGTTTCACCTGCTTGTTCTTCGCCATTCAGAATGGATAATGTGAGTTCGTGACTTTTGTTAAGCAGTATGTACCTGGTTTTCAGCGCGGTCCATTTCAATTCCTACGGTTGAACAAGTAGTTGGACGTGTTAAAGAATAATCCAATGAAATTAAGCCAGGCACGTACGTACGTATATACGAACGCTAATGAAGCTATGGATCGGGCACACCTAACTAGTACAGGATTGTGTACGGACGTTCCGTGTGTAACTTGACTGAGATTATTAGCCTTATGATAACGTGTTGTTTACTTGAAATGGTATCTGTATGCGTGCCTTGTGGTTGGGGTTTGATAAGTGAATCCTCGGTCGGTCGGTCGGCCGGCATGTGCTCTACTTGTTGGCACGATCCTCGGTCGGAATGGGAACTTGCTCTGCCAAACTGATCAGGTACGTAATTAGTACGTATAGCAAAAGTTAGTTATGATGGTATGCATTGTAGCTAACCTTAATTAGGCACAAAACTCCCCAACCTGGAATAATCAAAGTCTGGCTCCGCCCCTGTTACTAGTACTACATCATTTGTTGCAATATTATGGTAACAGCCTATCTGTTGTCTAATGCTGTGGCCACAACTCAAGCGCATATATATGTTGACCTTTCTGTTATACTGTTGATTCCAACACTGAAGTCAACACATACTACTATTTACATGTTAATTTCGCCAGTTAATTAGATGGACGGGTATATGTTTAAGCTCTACTTTTTTGACAGAACACTTAACTATTTATTATTAACTAGCAAAGTAGCCCGCGCAATTGCGTGGCCAGTGCATGGTGCAATTTGTTTATTAATTAAACATCAAATTTATTTCATATAAAATTGATAGTTCTCAAATATTTGAATATTATAGTTTGTTTCATAAACAACAAATTTCCAAAATTTCCTCCCTTTTAGCTTCTTATCTTTTCGTACTCTGAGATCTTAGCTTACCATTTGAAATACGTGGATTATAGAAAGATTCTTTCTTATCTTTTCAGTTTAAGTATTCCATATAAGATTAACATTAAGTGGTTGTGGCTTAATCATAATCAGGTCTACCAAATTAAGGGCCAGGTGTTTTGCTTTTTTTGTTAGAATTTCTAGCATATTTCTCAATTTTTTTAATAATATCCTTTTGTTGCTATAGTTCATTTTTAATTAGGGTCCACCTAATCAAGGATCCGATGTTTTTCTCTCTATTTTTGTAATAATTTTTAGAATATTTCTCTTTTTTCTTAACTGTTGTAAAACGTATGTCATGAGCTTTTAATATAGAATAGATTGAACTTGCAAGCAATTAATTATGAAACGGTTTCTAGGTTGGGCTTGTCAACAAGATTGTTGCAAGCACAAAGGTTTCAAGACATATTTGTAGCGGCATGTGGTTATTTTAAGATTAATATTATGGGATTAAATACCCCAGGTTAGAAATTCGATTGATTTCCCCAAAAAAAACTTGAGTGGTTTATAGCAAATAAAACTTTACAATCATCGCGCTACATGCACATGTGTGCAAATATCCAAACTTTTTCAAATCAACCAAGCCAAGTAAATTGGTGTGGATTGATTTTAATAACATTATGCACGATCAGGAATGTTACAAAAACATGGGGATATATAACACAATGTCATGCAAATTCGATCAAAGGCTTTTATTTATTTGAAGAAAGAATGGGTATTATTCACCACAAGCGCGAATTGCGCTTTTCTAATTTCAAACCTGAAAACAAACTAAATCTCCTTGCATTACACTTAGCTAAACCGTCTATACAACTAGGTTACAAAACCTATGTCAGAGACTGCTTTATTGCATTGCGTGTTCTAATACTGACTACTAAATATGATCGCGGCTATTCCGCTTGCAAGACTCCATTTTTGCATGTAAGCTCTTAATTACAAAGTACGAACCAACCAATCCAATGAGCGATATCTACACATGTACGACAGAGAAGTCAAGCCAACCATAGCTATCTTGTAAGCCGCCGCGGCTAGCCATGGCAGCTGCCTCCCGAGGGGGGGTGGCCTGGATCGTGCCAGCACTGGTTAGGTGCACCCGGCCCCCCCGGCGAGCCCTTGTCTAGGGCCTGCATGATCAGCGTCCTGGCGCCCCTCGCCGCGAGGATCGCGTTGCAGCATTGCATCAGCAGCACGGCCACCAGCACCACCCTCACCATCTTGGCCGACGTCGACGCCATATTATCCTTATATGTACGTGTACGTGCGTCGGGGTTGCTACTTGCCGCTAGTATACTTAGTATATTAGTCTCTTGAGCTAGCTTGCTAGAATTGTCGACAAGTGAAATATTGCAGACAAGCAAGCTGGTTGTTGGGAGAGAGGTAAGATGGTTTCCTTTTATAGTTTCGTTGCGCATGTTTAACGGCCAAAAGAAGTATAACTAGGACCGGGTCTATTCTTTATTTTGCAGCAAAATTTTCTCAGGTCCAGCGTAAGTAGAGCGCCTACGCGGTTTTCAGCGGTCCATTTCCTGAGTTTGAATTAATACTAGTAGGATAGATCGATCGATCAAAGGCTGGCATGTACCGATGTAGGTACTTACGCAGGTACTAAGACGATACGTACGCGAAGGGTCATAATTAAAGGTATAACCCATGAATTGTGCCTAGCTATGAACGTCCATGTGTGACCCTGACTTCGATCCTTTGCCACATTTGTTGTAGACGTATGACTGGCCGGTGCGCGCTGAAATGGTTGTGTAGTATGAGTAAAACACCGAGTTGTAGACGTTCCTATGTATGCTGCGCGGGTCGGGAATAAGTGAATCCTCGGCCGCTCTAGTTGTTGGACGACCAATCGATCTACGCACGTATATCGTTATATGCATGTCAGCTTGGCCATTTCCATTTGGTCGTATTCAATGAGTCGCCGCGGCTAGTGGTGCAATTTCTTTATTAATTAAACATCGAATTCATTTCATATAAAATTGACATTTCTCAAATATTTGAATATTAGAGTTTGCTTCATAAACAACAAATTTCCAAAAAATTCTCCCTTTTAACTTCTTATCTTTTCGTACTCTGAGTTCTTAGCTTACCATTTGAAATACGGGGATTATAGAAAGATTCTTTCTTATCTTTTTAATTTAAGTATTCCATATAATGGTTAACATCAAGTGGTTGTGGTTTAATCATAATCAGGTCTACCAAATTAAGGATCAAATGTTTTGCTTTTTTGTGAGAATTTCATAATATCCTTCTGCTGCTATAGTTCATCTTTAATAATTTTTTCTATTTTCTAGCATGTTTTCCTTTTTTTAATAATTTTAGAATATTTCTCTTTTTTCTTAACTGTTGTAAAACGTATGTCATGAGCTTTTAATATAGAATAGATTGTAAACTTGCAGGCAATTAATTATGAAAATGTTTCCAGATTGGGCTTGTCATGCTACAAGCACAAAGGTTTCAAGACATTGTAGCAGCATGTGGTTATTTTAAGATTAATATTATGGGATTAAATATCCGGTGTGAAATCTACGGAGAACGCAGATTTGCCGAAAGTGCCGCCACTTTGCCGAGTGCCAAAATCGGGCACTCGGCGTGAAGCCACTCTTTCTTAGAGTCTTGGGGGGTGGCACTCGGCAAAGTCTAGCACTCGCAAAGAGTGGCTTTGCCGAGTGCCTCGAGTGCCGGCACTTTCGGCAAAGCGGCACTTTCGGCAAAAGCCCTCTTTGCCGAGTGCAACACTCAACAAAGAGTGCACTCGGCAAAAAAATGACCCTTGACGGCCGAGCCCACGCACGTCAAATTTTTTAAAAAATTCTTTGCCGAGTGCCAATTCCCCTGCACTCGGTGAAGATCTTTTCCGAGTGCCACTTCTGGCACTCGGCAAAGGACCTCTTTCTTAGAGTGCCGAAGGCAACACTCGGCAAAATTTTTTTTTTGGTTTTTTTACCCATTTGTTTTGTGAGGCCTTCCCACATTATTTAAAACTCCATGTTCAAATTTGGGACAATTTTGACTTGTTTTTTAGGCATCCCACGCCGCAACTTGCTCAAAACCTTCTCAATTGTTTACCATAGACTCTATATGCGTATAACACGACACCTCGACAAGTTTCATATTTTCGACTTCGCTCGATTTTATATAATTTAAATACACTTTTCCCGCAGTACCTCGCCATGTTACGCCAACAAGATGCTCAAATTTCATGTGAGTTCCCGGATACAATTTCAACATACACCAAATATCATGAATATCATTTTTGAATGACCAAATTCGATTATTCCATGCACTCGTAGCTCAAATTTGAAATATTCCATAAAATTCAACTAAACAAAAAAAACTAACGAAATATAGAAAAAAGTCAAAATTGTCCCAAATTTGAACATGGAGTTTTAAATAATATATTAAGGCTGCAAAAAATAATGGGGCAAAAAACCAAAAACAAAAAACATTTGCCGAGTGCCCCCTAGCACTCTAAAAGAGTCCTTGTCGAGTGCCGTGAAGTGGCACTCAAGCAAAGAAATTTTTAAAAAAACAAAAGCCTGTGCACCCACTACTACGTAATGACCTTTGGTCGAATCGCCAAATGGGCAATAGTCTCGAGAAAATTGCGTCAGGGACCAAAGATCTTTAGTCCCTGTTGGTAACACCAACCGACTAAAAGTCCCCGCCCAACGGCTCGTGGGTAAGCTTTTAGAGGGATTTAGTCGGTTGGTGTTACCAACCGACTAAATGTCAACCTTAGTCCGGTTGGTACTACAATCCGGACTAAATCTTTAGTCCCGGATTGTAGTACCAACCTCGACTAGTTGAGATTTAGTCGGTTGGTAACACCAACCGACTAAATGTCCTTCTATTTAAACTCCTGCTTTGGCGTTCGCCACAGAGCCGAACGCCGCCGCCGCCGGACACGCCACGGCCATTGCCACCACCGGCCGAGCTGCTCATTCACTCAACCGTATTCACCTGGCGTGTTCATGTAAGCTCCTCGATGCTAACCCTGCCGTCCATTATGAAAAATATGAAATGTGAAATTTGAATAATTTTTATATGTTATAAAATTGCCAATTAATTCATAAATGGAACTTTCATGATTTTTGTAGGCCACAATAAATTTCCAAAAATCATGAAATTTGTTTTTCCACTAAGTTACACTGTGAACAGTCCATATAAAAATTTTAAGACTATTTGGACAAAGTTGAATTTATACCTATTTTATGCTTATTTATTTAATTATTATTCCATGAATTTTGTAGGCTAAATTAATGATCCAAAAATTTTGAAATTTTTTTGCCATCTAATTAGGCTATGAACTATTTGTAAAAAATTTTGGGATCAATCTGAAGACTTTTATTTTTCACCTTATTTAATAATTATTTAAATAAATGAAAAATGACTTTACATGTGTTAGTTAGGTTAAGCTTTGAGGGTGTTTGATGAGATAAGTCTTATCTTATCAGATCCAACCTCTTGGGTAAAAATAATAAATATTAATTTTGTTTTAATAAATAAGTTTAATATTTAATTATTAAGTAATTAGTTAATCTCTTAATTAGCTTAATCACTTAGTTATTGTTTGCCTTTTGGATTGATTGTTGACCTAGGGTCATTCACCCTTAATGACTTTGGGCAATTTAGTTAATTATTAATTATCATTTAACTTGATGTCCCTTCTCCTTAAGCTTGTTCTGTTTTGCTCGTCACAGAGTCGAATAGAACGCCGCCGCCATTGGGACACTCCATACGGCAAGGCGAAGTTCTAGTGCAAACGTCAAATAGTGCTGATTCTTTGAAAATTCAAAATAAATTCATCTTAATTTCAAAAATTCTAAAAATTTTTGGGTAGCTCTCTATCATGTGTACTATCTGGGAAAAATTTGAAACTTGAAATTTAATTATGTGATATGTCATATAATGCAGACGATGACACGCCATTGGATGTACAATGCCGATCGCCGCTCCAAAGAGTTCATTGATGGCGTGCATTATTTCTTAAGAGTGGCCGAGGCAAACAAGCGGGATGGTTTCATGTGCTGTCCATGTGCCCTGTGTAAGAATTTGAAGGAATATTCTGGCTCAAGGAGTCTTCACTCACACTTGTTGAAGTCGGGTTTCATGCCAAACTATATTTGTTGGACCAAGCACGGAGAAACCAGGGTTATAATGGAAGAAGGTGAAGAAGAACAATTGGACCCTAACGACATTATTGCTCAATACGGTGACTTCGATGATACTGCAATGGGCTTAAGTCAAGAAGAGGCAGGGGCAGAAGACACACTCGCTGAAGATGATGCTCTTGGTGATGTCATTCGTGATGCACAAAGAGATTGCGAAAGTGGAAGAAGAAGTCCATATTTTGGGAGCTACCCTATTGGCAAGTCCTAGAGGTCCGCAACGCGATCGACGTGATGCACCTGACAAAGAATCTTTGTGTGAACCTGCTAGGATTCATGGATGTGTATGGAAAGTCTAAGGATTCACTCAAGCACGACAGACTTGCGGCGCGATGAAAGAACGAGACAACTCAAGATCCAGAGAAGACATGACGATGGACGCCATTACTTAAGACACGCTAGCTTCACTCTTAGCAAAGAAGAGAAGGAAAGCATGTTTGAATGCCTAAACAAAGATCAAGGTCCCATCTGGATTCTCCTCCAATATAAAGCGATAATAAATGTGCCGAGAAGAAATTCCTACAATTAAAGTCCCATGATCGCCACGTGCTTATGACGCAATTGCTTCCTGTTGCTTTAAGAGGAATTCTACCTCCACATGTACGTCTGCCACCGTGAAGCTATGTGCATTCCTCAATGCAATTTCTCGTAAGGCAATCAATCCAATGGAACTAGCTACTCTCTGTAATGATGTGGTTCAATGTTTTGTCACTTTGAGTTGGTGTTCCTCCATCCTTCTTTAATATCATGACAGACCCAAATGGAAAGAGGCAAACATATTATGGCCGATAGAGGAGATTTGGGAACTAGACTACGACCTAATTTTAAAGTCCCTTTGTTCCAAAGTGCCAATGGGTGAAGATGACCGGAGGCGGGTAACAATGACAAGGAGTATGGAATGACAACAAGGACCTCAACAATATTGGGTACAAAGACGAACCATTCGTCCTCTGTTGCTGATGTGAATCGTGTTCTATGTGAAAGACATGTCTACAAAACCCAAGAGAGGGAAAACGACGACAAATCAACCAATGAGCTAAAACGCCACATAGTTCTTTTCAGGAAAAGAAACATCGTGGGAATTGAGGACAAGTCGACAAGTCAAGATTATGAAAGGATGACCGAATCCCGCCTTCATGTGACCAAAGACCCAAGCATCTCGCTAAATGCCGAGGACACTCCATGGTTACTAGATGATCATAACCAAGGGTCATACGTCAAGAAGAAGTTCACCATCGTGCCCGCTTGATATATAGTGATGTTTAATAAATAGTGTGTATTAGAGATTTTATGTAATAATTGTAACTTCAGATGTTTCTATCATATTTTTCTTGTTTTTATCGCTTCAAATGAAATTCCTATTCGATAAAAGGACACATGTACCTCTGTGAAGCATGTCTTCCACCGTGTAAAAATGACTTGAAATTTTTTAGCAAGTATTTATGCCTTCAAATGAAATTCCCACTTGTGGTTTGAGCCCTTCATTTTGTTTATAGTTGGCTCTTCACTTCCTAGCTTGTGGTCACTATAAAAGTCGTTTGAAATGTCAATAAGATAAAAGGAAATGCAACTATTATTTTTAAAAAATTTATGCCTAGTATTTAATTTACTATGCATTTAACAAGAATTAGCATATTTATACAAATAAACTTAATACAAAACCCAAATGTGGAAAACTGTGGTGGAATCGAATAGTGGGGACCTTTAGTCCCGGTCAGACACGCCTGGGACTAAAGGTCACACACCGAGACTAAAGGTTCTCTAGAAAATATGTCCTCACAAAAACCTTTAGTCCTGCCGTGGTACCACCCGGGACTAAAGGTTCGATTTTTAGTCCCGGTCCAGATATCGCCTGGGACTAAATGTCACACACCGGGACTAAAGGTTCTCTCGAAAATATGTCCACAAAAACCTTTAGTCCCGGTCAGGCACCACCCGGGACTAAAGGTCCAACCTTTTTAGTCCCGTCCAGACACACCCGGGACTAAAGGTCTTTAGTCCCGTTAGTATACCGCCCGACTAAAGGTCCCCTCAAGATTTAACAACAAATGGCTTCTTCCTTCTTCCACCCCTTCCTCCTCGCCTCCTCCTCGGCTTAAATCTCGCTCGGCCGTCGCGCCCGGCCTCCTCCTTCCTCCCGTGGCGCCCCACTCCCGCCACCACCTCCACTCGGCTCCTCCTCCGCCCAGCTCGCCCGCCTCCTCCCTCCGCTCGGCCTCGCCCGCTCCTCCCTCCTTGGCCGGATCCGGCCAGCTCACTTGAAGGCTCGCCACCACCGCCCGAGCGCAGACCTCCACGCCGGTGAGCTCTCATCGCCTCGCGCCAAGACCGCCCGCCTCGGTCTCGCTCGCGCCTGCTCGCTCTGCCTCTCCTCGGTCCTCGGCTCCTCGCTTGACCCTGGCGCCAATCCGCCCCACAACGCCCTCCGACTCCTCAATCCTCCTGGAGGTAATTTTATCCACTATGTTTTGTTGTTTGTTTTGGGCAACTTGGTGCAGCTTAGATGAGTTAATTTATTGTGAAGGAAAGAAGAAAATGATGGTCATCTCTCCATCTTTCTAATCATTGATCAAAGTTCATGTTCCTTCAGCTAAAGAATCCTTGCAAGTTGCTTCATTATGACTTGTCTTTTGAAGCAATGAGCAACCAAAGTTTTTTACTATCGATGAATGCAAAATGCTAATGATAAGAAGCATAAAGCGTAAGGTGATATGGGATCTTGTGGCAAGATGTTTTTGTGGTCGCTAATAGATGAAAAATAAATCGATGGTCCTTGTCAAAGTAGTTTGGCATGATAACTCCTTGAAAAACATTCATAGCTATCAAAGGAAAAAAGTTGTTTGGTTGGAGTTTTGTCAAATGTAATGATGTTGACAATGTAGATAGAGGTCTGTTTCTACCTTTCATCACATAGTTTCTGAGCATACTTGATAAAGGAGAAGATAACAATTGTGACCTCTGTGGTGCACTGAGATGTTCTATTCAAATGTTTCATAAAAACTACCAGGATTAGAAGGGCTTGTGCTTTGTTCCGTGGACTGGGTTCTAAACGGGACAAATTATGTTGTGTTTTGTACTATATACACCCACTATTAAATTTCATCCTAAACTATGCTGCTCTAGGTAAAATTATGATTTAATCGTGTTGCCAACTAATACAACATTGTTATATTTTGGTTATTCCGTTAGGATTTATAGGTCTAAATATTCATATGAATGCGAAAGGATTTATATGAAGTGAACGAGATAAGATTGCAGGTGGGTTATTTGATGATTTTTTTATGGCCGAATGGCAATTATTTTATGGTTAAAAGTTTCAATTGCATGAAAATTTGGAATGTTGCCTGCATATCTAGCTTGGTAGTACATATCTAGTCCTCGCAGACCCTTAGTCAGCTTTTAAATGCATATCTAGCTTGGTCAAGAATCGATGGTTATATTACTCGCTATGTGTATATGCTAGAGGATGGATAACCGTGAGTGGATGTACACGGGACGCCCAACTCAGGCTCAAATCACCCGTGAATGGATGGATAAGACCGAGAAATTCTTGGACCATGCATTTAAGGCAGCTAAGGGAGCGAGAGACACGCTCGTCCTCGCAGCCAATGTGAAAACAAGAAAAGAAAACAAGGGAAGTCATGGTGCAAAGATCTTTGCAAGTATGGATTTATGCCAAACTATACCCGTGGTGTCCCATGGTGAAGCCTATCGCCCTAGAGAGGAGGCCGTGAGACGACGCTTGGAGGCATTTGACGGTGACGGCGGGTACCGTGGATGGTTAGGTGACTATGAGGATGCGACGCTATCGAACGGCCTACGGAGGACGAGCAGGGAGGATGAGGAGGAGGAGCCAGAGCAAGCGCTATATGCTTCTTGGCCATGTTGGATTCGGCACAGAAGGTCCTACATGAGAAGACAACGGTTTCTCA
Source organism: Phyllostachys edulis (assembly GCA_036346405.1). NCBI lineage: Eukaryota > Viridiplantae > Streptophyta > Magnoliopsida > Poales > Poaceae > Phyllostachys > Phyllostachys edulis. The sequence continues at coordinate 32,600,203 of CM070549.1, forward strand.
ACTGGATGCCATTGGCCGCCTACTGGGGTTGAAGTCCCAGCACAACATGACTCGAGCCTGCTTCGATGCTATGATGGCAATTATTGGGGGGCTGCTTCCGGAGGGTCATCATCTGCCGAGCAGCTTGTAAGAGTCAACGAGACTCCTTCGGGCACTGAAGATGCCGTATGAGCAGGATAATTGTTGTCCGGCAAGGGTGCGTCCTATTTAGGGAAGAACACAAGGATGCAAAGTACTGTCCAAAGTGTAAATCCTCTAGGTATGTGGAGGTAGACAAAGGTGATGGAAAGAAGGAGCAGAATGAGGACATCCCCATGAAAGTCCTAAGACACCTTCCGATCATACCGAGGCTCCAACGGCTATTCATGTCCGAGGAGTCCGCGAAACAGATGACATGGCACAAGAATGGCGTTCGATACAATCCTGACAAGATGGTACATCCAGCAGATGGTGAAGCATGGAAAAGCTTTAATGGCAACCATCGTGGCAAAGATGAAGAGGCCCGTAATGTACGTGGTTATACCGGCAACGGATGGGTTCAACTTATGGAATGATGTCGGCCCCATACACTTGTTGGCCCGTGTTCGCTATTCCCCTCAATCTCCCCCCCGGGGCCCTACTTCAACGGCAAAACATATTCTTGACGTTGATAATTCCTGGACACCCGGGAAACAAAATGGGTGTGTACATGCAGCCTGTTTATGATGAATTGATCAAGGCTTGGAATGAAGGCGTATGGACTTACGATCGAGCTACAAAGAAGAACTTCGAATGTATGTTTGGTACCAAGATACTCCATGCATGACTTCTGGCGATGGGATATTCACATTACCGGTGTGTCCACGGAAGTTTCCATGCCGGTATGCAAGGCAACTCTGAGTTCATTTGGTTGAAGAAGGGTGGGAAGTTCTCGTCGCTCGACAAGCATCGGCAGTTCCTCCTCTTGACCATGCATTCAGAGGAGACACCAAGAACTTCACGAAAGGTGTCACGGTGACCGACCTCGCACCTCGAAGATGACTAGTGCCTGTGTTCATGCTCGATAGATGCTCTCGTGCTCTGTAGCAGAAAGATAATCCAAAGAAGGGTAAAAGAAAGAAAGTTAATCCAAACAAAGATAATCCAAACAAAGATCGCTTTGTGGGCTATGGTGTGGAACATATGTGGACTCATAAGTCGGGATTGGAGAGGCTTCCTATTTTGATGACCTTCTCCTTCCACATAACATAGATGTAATGCACATCGAGAAGAATGTCGCCAAGCACTTTGGGCAACACTCATGGACATTTCGACAAGACAAAGGACAACTCTAAGGCCGAGTAGACATGGCAACACTATGCATGCATCAAAGTCTGCAGATGTCGCCTCCAAGAGACGGCAAGAAACCATGGAAAAGGCCTAAGGCCGATTACGTCTTGGAAAAGAAGCACGGAGACGGAAGTGATACAATGGATGCAGACGTTAAGTTTCCTGATGGGTTTGCGGCGAATCGAGGAGGGAGCGAACCCAGACATCGCCGAGTCTTAGGGATGAAGAGTCATGACTTCCACATATGGATTGAGCGGCTTCTTCCGTCGATGGTTCGAGGCTACGCCCCCGAGCATGTCACGGAAGGTGCCGCAGAGTGAGCTTTTCTTCCGCCACTTTGTGCCAAGGAGATATCTCTGAAAGTGGTTGAGGAGTTGGAAAAACGGCACCCGAGTTGCTCTGTAAGTTGGAGAAGATCTTTCCACTGGCTTTTTCTTGTCGATGCAAAGATTTGATTTTGCACCTCCTTAACGAGGTACGAATGGGGGCCGTGCGTAACCGTTGGTGCTATCCAATCGAGAGATGTCTAAAGACATGCTCGCGTAAATGTGGAAACAAAGGCAGATTGAGGCTTCCATAGCGAGGCATTCATTCGTGAGGAGGTGTCAAACTTCACAATATTGTACTATAGTGAGAAGCTTCCTAGCGCAGCATAACCCACCCTCGTTACAACGAGGACGAAAATGAATCGACCCTCAGCCTATTCAAAGGGCAACGCGGGAGATCAAGTGGAGCGGCCAAAAAGAGGCTGACCAATGAAGAGTGGCGCAAGATCATGCTCTACGTGTTGACTAACCTTGACGAAGTCGACAAGTATCAGGGGTAAGTTCTCAACGAACTTGTTACATACTCCGTAAATTTTCTGCATCCAACAACCTTGTTGCTTGTCGGTGCAGGGAATTTTTTGATCAATACTGGCATCTTTCAAGGCCACCTTCTGACCATGAACGAGAGACCCTTCTTCAACATGGTTCGCCTGATTTCATTACATGGTTCCAAAGAAAGGTACCTTCTGACCAACTTAGGTCGTTTCAATTTTGGCGTTCCTAGTTGCCTAATTTCATTTCTCTCTTGCTTGAGCTTGCAGTGCCAAAGTGATTTGTCTATAAGTGTCGAATTACGACAAGTGGCCAGAGGCTTTGACTATAAGGTCTCGTCATTTAACGCTTATGACGTGAATGGATATCGCTTTCACACAACAAGCTACGAGAAGAGTCGGCCCAATCCAAGGACCACCAATACCGGAGTATTTACGCCCGGCGAGGAGCAGGAGGACTATTATGGCACAGTTGAAGAAATATACGAGCTCGAATTCCATGGTGAAAAAGCACCTAAGCCAGTCATATTCAAATGCCAGTGGTTTGATCCTGCAATATCGAAAAAGTCCCCTAAATTTGGGATAGTCGAAACTAGACAGATTCCTTCTATCCAGGAGATGATGTCTATATTGTGGCTCAACAAGCCGTGCAAGTTTATTATTGTCCATATGCTTGCAAAACCGACTCCACGCCTTGTGGTTGGTATATTGTGCACAAGGTATCACCACATGGTAAATGTCCTCCCCAAACGATGATGATTACAACTTGAACCCACCCACGATGACGGGAGTTCTATCAACAAGACGAGGGCTACGAGGATGCTTGAGATAGACTTAACCGAGAGATTGAAATGGAAGTAGACGAGGAATGGGTTGTTGACGAGGAAGCCGCAGATGAGGTGCATGATCCGAGAGACTTGAAAATGCTTGACGAACTTGTACTTGACAATGATAGCGATGAGGATGAGGTCATTGACGATTTGGAGGCTCTTGATAGTGATGACGATACCTATCGCCCGGATAATCCCGATCATGAAGAATATTAGAAATACATGTAATACTATGTTATTTTGTAATTACATTTTCTTTATTTTGCATCCCTTGCTAAGTACTTCTCGCTTATCTGTACTATCTTGGTTTATTCTTTTTAATTGCGGTGATGGGACCCACTAGGAGGTGTCGGTCGACTTACTCGAGACCGAGGGACACGCCACCGGCCGAGGACACGCCACCGGCCGAGGACACGCCATCGAGGGACACGCCACCGCGGAGACGCCGAGAGGCAGAGGAGGTCGAGGGGCGAGCCCAAAGGAGCCGCCGACTAACCACGACCTTGGCTCTCAAGCACTTCTAGGACGACGACGTCCCTCTGCCTGATGGCGAGGATGCGGGTCCGCAGATGTACGACGACGCCTGTTCCGCACGCTGCTCGAGGAGGGGTTCCACACGTCCGAGGAGGGGGAGGGGTTCGACTTCCTCAATCGCCTCGAAACCCTACTTGCGAGGTCCCACCAGCTCAAGCGACCGATTGCACTTAACGCCGCCCATCGATTGCACCCGAGGGGATAAGTAAGTAACTTCATATGTTCTTCATTTGATATGTTGAAAAATCATAATAAGAGCTAATGTCAATGGGATCACTTGTGCAGGAACTGGATGCTTGTGGAGGAGGGGGTCCCGGCCCGCAATGTCAATGAGATCCTGGGACTTCTGTGTAGGGAACACTTCCCTGGCCTGGTGTGGACGTCAGAGGATGAGGACCCAGAGGTACCCTCGTTCGACCACTACGTCTCGTCGCCACCGATGCTCCGCACATAAACTTGGCGGATCGGGTGATTTCGAGTTGTGGGTAAGCCTCAATTCATTGCATTCATTGCATTCATTGGACATTCTTCAAATAAAATAATGGATACCTCGTGTCTTTATGCAGGACTTCTTCAGATGCCAGCCGGGCCAGGAGGCAAGGGCGTATCAGGTGGCTTACGCTTCCTGTAAAAGGCGTGTCTCGGACTTGTATTACGAGGCCGCCTCAAAGACGTTGACTACAACGCCACCTACCGTAATAGAAGAATCAACAAAACACAAAGCGAGGAGACAGACAGAGATTCTCGATAAGGGAGCAAGACCTCTGTAAATAGAAAACATCTCTGTTGATTTATTTTGAGATTAACTATGCCTAATTTGATCTTCCGATGGCTTGTAGGCGATTCCAAGTGGTCGCCACCCACCCCGATTTTGGGTGCTATAGTGGAGAAATGGTGGGACGCGACCGCGTAAGGGCACCAGAGAAAAGCGACCAGCGAAGGCCGATGCAGTGCCCTCACCATCGAGGCGGCGCCGGACCTCAAAGAAGTATGCAAAGACATATGTAAGTCTGCACCATTTGTCTAATCTAGCCGCTCATTTCGCATGATTTCTAACCACATGTTGTTGTCTTTCTCACGGCGGCACAAGACGGTGGCAGCCAATTGGCCAACTCACGGCGTTTGCTCTGGCCCACATGGGCCCGGCAAGGTCCAACATCGAGTACAACCCGGATGCGGGCCCAGAGGCGTACACCAACTCCAGCGTCCACACCCGCCTCACTTCTTACACGGAGGCGTAAGGTCATCTCACGGGCCGCCCACGATCCGAGGACCGAGGAGCGCCTTGATCCTGAGATCGTGATGCGGGTGGGGGAAGGCAAGAAGCATGGGCGGTTCTGGCTTGGCGACGGCGTCCTCAACACGGGCTCTACTCCTCCTCTGAACCGCCTCCGAGCAGCGAGCACGAGCTCTAGCGTGCCCATAAGCCAACGGCCGACAACGGTGGCGGCACTCCATGTAAGTATTCCAGTTTCATTCGTCGTTCTTTGACTTTTACGTTCCTTAGCTCTGCAATATTGAAACATTGGGGTCAAATGTTGCGTGTCGAAAGCCGCAAGAACCGGGCCCAAGAGAGGCCCAGAAGCCGAGCTAAGGCGGTTGAGCGGGCCGAGCGAGAGGCCGAAAGGCCGAGGCTACAAGTGTTGAGGCCCAAAGAAGAAGGTTTGCTCGAGTTCGTGCAACAACTTGGGGAGCAACAAGGTTGGCAGATCCCACTACACTGCTTGCACCACGTACCACCACCACAGTCTACTCCGGTGAGTATGTTTTACTTCGTGCTCATGCTTAGTGTCAAACCTAGAGATGGCCTTCGTGCGGATTTGTTGATGTGTGGGCCTTCGTGCGGGTTAGTTGATGTGACGGCCTTCGTGTCGAAATGTGGTTGTCGGCCTTGCCGACGCGTTTTCTCTTGTGTTTTGGAAACGCCCGTGCGGGGAGGTGCTTGAAATTTTCAACTTTTCTTTAAACTCCTTACATTTTTATCTTGTCACCACGTGCAATATCTTCTTTTTGTGCAATGGACATCGGGGCGCGTCGAACCAGGTCTGAGGGTCGCCGCATCGCAAGTCAGACCATCCGGACCGTCGCCGGATCAAGACGCCTTGATCAGCCGTGAGCCGCTATGAGTAGTTTCTATGTATCGAACTTGTGAACTTGTGGACTATGAACTTGTGGTTTGTAATAAATTGTGGATTTCGGACAAATTTGGTCGTTTGTAATATATAAATGTGGTTTGTAATTTATTGCTGTTGAATTGTGGTTTCTATTATATATATATGCATTGTTGTTTAAATGGAAAAGCAAAAAACCAAAAAAAAAAGGAATTTTAGAGGTGGCTTTGCCGAGTGCAATGACCATTGCACTCGGCAAAGAAAATTTAAAAAAAAAATAAAAAACACGCTTTGCCGAGTGCAATGACCATTGCACTCGGCAAAGAAAATTTAAAAAAAAAAAAATGACGCTTTGTCGAAAGTGCAATGCCCATTGCACTCGGCAAAGAAAATTTTTAAAAATAAAAACACGCTTGTCGAAAGTGCAATGCCCATTGCACTCGGCAAAGAAAATTTAAAAAAAATAAAAACACGCTTTTCGAGTGCCGTCTTTGTGGCACTCGGCAAAGAGGTTTAAAAAATAGGCGGCCGACGGCGTCAAATCTTTATCGAAAGTGCCAAGACGGCACTCGGCAAAACCTTGCCGAGTGCCGAAATTTGGCACTCGGCAAAGCAGCCTTTACCGGAAGGGATTCGACGGAGGCTCTTGTCGAGTGTTGCACTCGACAAAGGCTTTGCCGAGTGCAAAGCTGCCTTTGCCGAGTGCAACAGCACTCGACAAAGAGCCCGCCTCGAGAGTCTGATTGATCCCCCACACCAAAAAAAAAGGGTGGTTTATAGCAAATAAAAATTTACAATCATCGCTACATAGCATCATAAGCTGAACTAAATTGCATCACTAAAAACCTGCTTAAAATAGCATCATAAGCTGAACTAAGTTAAAAGGAAACAATGTCAAAAAAAAAATACTATGTGCCTTTTAGGAAGTAAATAATGCAATATAAGAATATGAAACAAAAAATAAAGTTTACGAGATGAAGTTTCAAAACGAAGTGTGTGGAAAAGCTAGCTATCACGTTATCACTTAGATGTCATTATGTAAGTTCTAGAACTAACCCGTGTGTACCTTGGTGTGTCATGCACAGCTGATAGCCTACTCTTTCGCAGAGTATAGCCATGGGGACTATTTGTGCAATTGTTTATCTGCCTACTGCTCTTTGAACCAACCAATGAAAATGGACTATAAGGAGCTGATATTAAAGCTGTCAAGACAAGATACCAGCGTCCAGCCTGGTCTCTGTCTCTGCAGATCTGGGTCAGCATAATTTTCAAAAGATGTGATACTAGTAAGGAAAATTTGACATTTACAATATTACAATTTACAAATCTAATTGGCTTAAGATCGAGCAAGGGAAATACCAAGTCAACTGAGCACTCGCCGTTTTTGTATATAAGTGACAAGGATTGAGATTCCTTCTCCGGCCAACGCTGACGCAGAAAGTTCATCTGCAAAATTCTGAAATCCTTAGAAATAGTAATGCCATGTGATGAATAATGAACGTCATAATTTGTTCAGTGCAAAATGAATTGCGTACGGTCTTCTGTCCAAGAACTACAGTTGACACAGAGTTTAAGCTCAGCTGTTTTTCCCTGTCTTTCGAGTACCATACTAATGTTTTCTCGTCCTGCAAAGAGGAGAAAAATACTTTGCCATGTCTGGAAGACAGAATTTAATATATATATATATATACATGAGTACAACATAACAAACTATAAATTTACCCAATTATAGGTGATAATGGTAATCTGAAAGGGAAATGTAATACCCCATACTTCTATTTGACCAAAATTTATTTACTGTCAAACTTATTAACACTAATAAAGACTAAAGAGCAATACTAACATGGAGCGGTCCTTGCCAAAATAAAGAAAAAATGTAGTAGTCCAGTTTCTACAGCATTTGAGAAATACAAGTGCACAAGTCGTAAAATATCTGTAGAAGCTTTTAGGTGCAGAATAGTATATCAATCATCACTTAATTGCCTATGAACTAGTCAAAATCCCTGTGACAGGCCACAGAGGCACTTTCCAATTTGCATGACCATAGGATCTGCAAGGGAGAAAACACTGCATTTACCTAAGGGAAAAAACGTTGATTCTATTATCATTGGAACAAAATGTTGGAGCACTGAAGGTAGCAATCCTATACATCACGCAAGCACACACTGGAATTTTTTTTTAAAAGAATCACACGCTAGAATTATGTACGGAAACTAGTAGCCCATCACATACGAGCTGGAGATATGAACAAGTGATAAAGCGAGACCGAAGGGATTGGAAAATGACCTCTCGTGGAGCGGCGTGACCGGCGGGCCCTTGTTGGCCGTGATCTCGTCGTCGCTGACAACGCTGACGACGAACTCGTCCCCTAGGGCTCACGCCGCACAAGCGTTGCGATGGCCGTAGTGCATCATGTTGAAGCACCATCCATGTACACACGCGACGGGCGGCGGCGACGCCGGAATCGCAGACGCGCAGCGCGATCGGACAGGCGGCAGGCTCGGGATGGCCATGGGACCGCTGAGGTGGAGCGCTAACACGACGCGCCGAGCACGCACGCCGCCACGAGGAGCAGCGGCGGCCAAAGGCCGAAGTCGCATGAGGAGGAGCCAGCAGCGGGAGGGATGGCAGCTGGGGAGAAGAGCGCGAAAGACGAAGCGATCAACGCGGTGGCGCACCTGCCGGTGGAGGCGGCGCCAGTGGGAGGCCAGAGGCGGCGCCATGGTTCCATTTGGTGCAAGAACAAAAGCTCGAGATCTGGCCAAGGCCGAGGGAGGAGGAGGTCACGGAGGAGGAGGGAAAGGAGGAGGGAGCCGAGAATCCAAATCCTTTGTGAAATTAAACACTGTGCTATTCCCTGGATCAGTAGATAGCACTCACAGGCATATTGCTGAATCAATCATACAAGTCATGAACTAACGCAAATATATTACAACACAGAGTGACATAGACCACATCGGGTCGAATTTTACAAAAGGGGTCGAACAAGGCCAACTTGATTACGTTACATAAAGATAACGAAATCCACAGTGGAAGCAAAAGGGGAGGTAGGGCTCATCTCACCACAAGCAAGCGACTGGGGCAACCTGTGTACGACGGATATTATCCAAGAGCTGGGTAATATCGGTTGTACGCGAGTACCATTGAGTCTACTTAGACCGGGGCGAGACCTAACTACAGAATTATACTACTCCTCGTCATTTCCTTGTCCATCAGCTTCTGGGCCTTCGTAGAAAGTGTAGTCTCCTTCATCTTCATTGTCTGAAGGGTTTGGGGAGAGGAGCGAGAATGAGCACAACGTCCGTGCTTGCGAGCCAACACACAATGCAATAATATATATATGCAAGGCTAAACAAGGATGGCTCAGGTTCTTTTATTTGCTAAAGCAATCTTTTCAATTATCATAATTACAAATTCCTAACACTTAGCATTTTAACAAATTGCATTTTATTAAAGAGAGTAATTGTGCAATATTTAATATCAGTAAAGGTTCCCTCCGTCAGAAACTCTACACCATGCATCTTTTTTTATTGGAGCTACCTCAAATTACTACCACCGCTGAGCTCAAAGGCTCAGGTAAAATCCAACACAGGGCTAGGTGAGCCCTTCCACATTTTCATACCACCCACAAAGTTTTTGAAATAGAACTAACTCAAGTTAAGATCTCATGTCCGCCTTTGACTGTAGGCACGTCTGTTTAAACAGTTTTAGACTCTGCAGAGGTTGTACACTGTACCCACAAGAGATAGTTATACTCGTTACCCCACATGATTCCGTAGTCATGTAGTTGAGCGACAAATCACAAAGAACCTTTCAAACTACCTTGCCCTTTCGTCATCACACCCATATGGGGTGACACCCATATGTTCTTGCAGATCATTGTACATGACTTCGGTGTAGTTGTACTACCCACAACAACTGCCCATTCAAGCTTGATGTACCACATGCTTGCATTTCCCTTTCTCCATCCCGTGAGACACATTCAGGGTTTAATAGTTTTACTAAGCCAGGTTGCACTTTGCAGACTTGTGGTTGTACTTGTTTAACACGGGAGGTCGTGACAAGATTAAGTCCTTAATCTATCTAGGCGGTTCTTTCCACATTCCAACCACTCTCGTGCTCCCTGAGCACCCACCACCTTTCCGTCCGCCCAAATGTGGTATTAAGAATTAGGGTTTTGAGGGGGTAAAACCAAATTATTCCATTCCTTTCAGTCAATGGACCACCAATGACTGCCCAAATCATTTCATGTTTGAAGAATGTCGATTGTGGTATTTTAATACCCCGGTACTTAAGCAAGTCTAGCATGTCGCTAAAGTATACCCTAAAGCTATTATTACCATATATTTACTAAGGTGACAAGGAATAATGGATTCAATATCAATGGATGGCATATTAATTAATTAATCAACAATTGGGTGTTTAACTACCTTAAGCTTTAACATACATTTGATTAAATAATTAAAGCATGCAATTTTGGTTAATTTAAATGAATATAATTTACATAAATGTAGGATCAATATGATCAAAGCATTGACTCGCCTTGGTTAAAGGCAAGGGGATCTTGATATTCTTGGGCTGGATCAACTTGGGCGTCTCCTGCGTCTTCAAATCCTAATCGGACGAAAATATCGGAAAAAGGCACAACGGCAAAGAGAACAAATAAATACACAAGAATACACAAATGAACTCCAAATTGAACAAGACCTATGCCATTAGCAAGATCTTGAATTTACAAAATTTTAGGAATTTATTTCATAATTATTGGAGCTATGAGAACAGAATTTACGAAGATTAAATTGAATTGAAAGAGAGAGAGAGAGAGAGAGAGAGAGAGAGAGAAGTCCACAGCACAGTGCCATGGGCCAGGTCTACACGCACTGGGCATCGGTTCATGGCATAGTGGCTAGAGGGGCCCACCACCCAAGGAGAGCAAGTGGGAGGTGGCGGTTTATCAGTCGCTGTGGGGCCGTAGAGGGCGATGAAACAAGGGGGGAGTTTAGGGCACACTTAATGGCTAAACAATGGTTAGGGCTTTAAACACCGGCCATTAAGGCCTAATGATGGGGCATTGGGCTCGGTTCGAACGTGCCACACACGGGCGCTTCATAGCCTGGCCCGACGTGTTGCTTGTGAGGGCTAGAAGCGCGGAGCCAAGCAAGGGCGGGAGGAGGCAAAGGAAGCTGTTGCGTGTGGACGGGTGGCGGAGCCGGGTGGTTGGGTGTTGCCGGCTACGGGTGGTGCTAGGCGGCGATGGCTCGGTGATGGTGGAGAAGGCGCTCGGTGGCAGATTGAGCCGCGGGAGGTGAGCACCGAGTGGCCCTCGACGAGGCGAAGCCAACGGGCTCAACAAGGAGGCCAGAGAGGGGCTGTAGGTGGTGGCGCATGGTGAGGAAGGCGGTGGTCGGAGGTGGGGAAGAAGCACGATTGTGGCGGCTATGGCGGCGAATCCTCAGGGGGTTTGAGAGGAAATGCTCCTGGTGGCTGGGGGCTCACGGTGACGGGGTCGGCGGCGCCGGGAGTTGGCCGGAGCGGTGAGACGGTGGTCGGGGCAGCGGCGGCTGAAAAAAAAAGCGGTGCTTTTTCTCGGTGGGCTTACCGAGAAGCTCGGGGCGGCGTGAGGAGCTCAAGGGGGCGCTGAGGAAGGCTTTATAGGCTAAGGGAGCGAGGGAGGCCAACGGGAGGGAGCACTTGGAGCTGGTGGAGGCGCGCGGATCCGAGGGAGGGTGGCGTGGCGGGCTACGCGCAGAGGCGACAGGGCAGGGGTTGGTGAGGCGCAGCGAGGGTGTCAGAGGTTGGCGGGAGGCGGCTGGTGCAGCAAAGATTGCAGAGGCTTGGGGGTGGCGAGCGAGCAGGCAGTGCGTCGCGTAGAGAGCACGGGCGCGGCGCCGAGGGGATGGGGCAGGGTGGTGGCATGCTGCACATGTGGCGGCGGCGGCGCAGAGGGGCTCACGAGGTGGCAGAGGCCAGGAGCGGCGCGGCACAGGGGGAAGTGGTGTGCTACGCCAGAGAGCAAGGGGGAAGGAGGCGCTCGGCTGAGGAGGAAGGCGCTAGGAGGATGCGGCCAGCGGGAAGACGACGTCATGGTAGCAATGGCTCGGGCCAGGAAGAGAAAGGCCGAAGGGGGAAAGAAAAGGGGGCCGGACAAGGGTTGGGCCGAAGGGAAAATGGAGGACCGGGTGGGCCGGAGAAAAACGGGCTTGGCCCAAGAGGGGAAATGGGCTGAGCTCGAAAGAAAACGGAGGCCCAACTCGAAATGGCCCGAGAATTCAAAAGAGAGGAAAAACCCAAATCGGAATTTGAATTTCAAAGGTCATGGATATTTGAAATACATACCCGAGCTAAAAAGAAGAAAGGAAGTTTTCGCAAATAGTTTGGTAATTTGAATTACGGCGAAGAATGAAAACCGAAAAGTAAACACTATTAACCGTCCGAAAAACGGGACATTACAAATCCTACCCACCTTAAACGGAATCTCGAACCCAAGATTCAAGCTTCCCAGATAACGTACCTCTTACAACTCCTGAAGCTGCTTGGGTCTCTGCAGTGGTGACAAGATTCACTTGGACTTGGTTTTGGCTTTGGCTTCGCGCTGAAACGACTCTGGTTGCCTGTGAGGTCTGATGGCTTTTGCTTACAGCTGAAGTTTGGTCTTGAGCTGGTGTGGCTCTGAAGTTGAACTCCCTAGTGGCTGGTGGCGAGGTAATTCTCCCACCATGCAATGGCGGCTCCTTTTAGTTAGTGAGTGGCAAAGTCCACCTTGTCTTCGTCTGTGCAGCGAGCAAGTCGAAGTTTCTTCTCCGTATCTCTGAGCCAGTCTTCAGCTTCCAAGGGTTCATTGGGTGCAGCAAAGGTCAAGGATCTTGTCCTGAGGAAGTCAGCAAGCTTGGAGTTGTGGCCGGCTGGTCCAGTCTGCTGATTGTTGAGCAAGGCCTGCAAAATCTGAGTCTGTTGGAACATGGCTTGAGCCATTGTTGGGGTTGCTGGCGGCAGGGGAGGTAGATCTTGTCCTCGGCCACGACCACGCCCAAGATTACCTGACCTCTTCCTCGGCGAGTTGTGTAAGTTCCACTGATGGCGGCATCGAAGGAACACTAAAGCTCAGAACGAGGAGGAAGGGCGGGGTATATATGAGGGTTACTAGCCCTCTAGAGCACCACAAAAGAACTTCAAACCAACGAGGGAAATTGATCAAATACAATACAAAGCCTAGAGTGGCTGCATTATATTAAGGGATTAGGTGTTACATGACTCCTAAAACACAACATATAGGCCATGCTAAGCCACGACACGAGATACAAGCACAACGTCTACAAAAGAAGGAACAGAAAGTGCTTGCAACCAAAAGACCGCTAAAGCAAGCACTGCTAGCTAACCTAGACTAAACTTGACTAGTCCAACGGGGGTACAGGCTACCACAAACGGTGTAGTTGCTCGGGGAGCGGGAGCGAGAACGGTTCTGACCGAAGCTCGCCAAGCGAAGGCTGAGGTTGCATCCATGGCTGGACTCTCCAAGGTTGATGACAGGGGGCGGACTGGGGCATCGCACGCTCCTGCGCGTTGTCATCCTGATGCAGGATCCTAAACGTCGGGCTGGCACTGGGTTCCTGGGGACGATGACAGGTGCAGCTAGAGCTGGGGTAGAGATCGCAGTGGCTGCCGTGATCCGTGCTATCTCTGGGACGGCGGCATCTCTTTCCTGCTTCACCTTAGAAAGGGTAGCATTCCATCTGAGCAGCCGATTGCGGAGGGTGTTGGAGAGGTTGTAGCTCCTGGTGAGATGCATTCGAAGTTGTCCAATCCCGTACACGGCACCAGTGAGGGAAGCTGTCAAGGCCTGAGTGAGCTACACTTGGTGAGTCAGACGGGGGTCGTCCTCTCTGATTTCAAAGATCTTGGGGTAGCGTAATCCTTCCTGAAGGGTTGGATAGAAACATAATGGAGATCCCAGTAGGTCGTCCTCATGCATCTGGCACAAGCGAAGCCGAGGCGAAAGTCAGGTGTCTGAGCGCATCGACGTAATGGCTCTGGAATACTCGGCTCTGAAGGTTTGGGTGATGGACTCGCCTTCCCTCGGATAGAGGTACACCTCCATAGACCAAGATTCAAGGGTCAAGATCTGAGTCTTTCAGCCCCTAAAGATGGGCTGGTGATGGTAGCCCAGGTACTACATGAGCTGGTGGAGGATATCCACAAACTCTCCGAAGTCTTCTCCATGAGAGAAAAAAGTCCCATGGGGCATCAGAAGAAGCACTGGCCATCTACAATTTTTGAAACAGGAGAAAAGGTCAGGACTGAGTAAAAACTCAAGTGAAGTCAAGGTAAGTAAAGAGCTAAGCGTGATAAGAGGGAGCAATAATTACGCTATGTTTTGCCAAGCCTTTTCTTAAGTTTTGAAAATAGGACTCAAGTCCTAAGGCTCGACCAATCTAGCTAAGGCTCCTAAAGTCGTATGCTCTGATACCAGCTCTGTCGGACTCGGATTCCTAGAATCCAAATCCTTTGTGAAAACACTTTGCTATTCCCTGGATCAGTAGATAGCGCTCACAGATACATCACTAAATCAAATTATACATGGCGTAGATTAAACCATATCATTCATTAATTAACACTATAGAGTCTACATAGACCGCATCGGGTCAGGTTTTACAATAAGGCCGAATAGGCCAAAGATTACATTACAAAAGCGGAAGTGACAATGGAAGCAAAAGGGGTAGAGCACATCTCTCCGCAGGCAAGCGACTGGGGAAACCTGTGTGCATCTGATATTACCCAAAGACTTAGATAATATAGGATGCACGCACGCACCAACAGAGTCAACTAGACTGGGGTGAGACTAGAACAACTAAGACTAACTAGGCTTCATCATCTCCTGGACCTCCAGCTTCTGGATCCGCGTAGTCTTCAGGGATTCCTGCTTCTGAGGGTTTTGGGGGAAAGAGTGAGAATGAGCACAACTTCCGTGCTCACGAGCCAATACACACAATGCAATAATATACATGCAAGGCTAAACAAGGATGGCTCAGGTTCTTTTATTTGTTAAAGCAACATTTTCAATTATCATATTTACAAATTCCTATCACTTAGTATTTTTAACAAATTGCATTTTATTTAAGAGAGTAATTGTGCCATATTTATTTCAGTAGAGGTTCCCTCCGTCAGAAACTGTACCTTATGCTTCATTTGATTGAAGCTACCTCCATTATTAACACCACTGAGCTCGAAGGCTTAGGTAAATTCCAAACACAGGACTAGGTGAGCCCTCCACGTTTTTCATTCCACCCACAAAGTTTTTGAAATAGAACTAACTCAAGTAAAGTTCCCATGTCCACCTTTGACCGTAGGCGTGGCTGTTTAAACAGTTTAGACTCTACAGAGGTTGTACACTGTACCCACAAGAGATAGTCATACTCATTACCCTACATGATTCCTTAGTCATGTAGTTGAGCGACAGTCACAGTAACTTTTCAAATTATCTCGCTGTTTCCGTCATCTCACCCATATGGGCCGCGCTTGTAGTGGGTCCCATAAGTTGTGCGAGATGTCACCCCTACGATGAGTCGTAGCAGGCACTTCACCATCGGTGTGTCCCTTCCCAGCTCATGCTTGCACGTCTTCGCTAGTGAGATGACTTTCAAGGTCCAATAGATTTACTAAGCCAAGTTGCATTTTGCAGACTTGTGGTTGTCCTTGTTTTACACAGGAGGTCATGACAAGATTAAGTCCTTAGGGGTTATCTGGGCGGTTTATTACATACACCAACTCCTTAGGCTACATTAGCACCCATCAACATTATACCATTCACAACCAACATTCTTTGAGCTACATTAGCACCCAACCACATTACACCATTCATCATATCATCTGCCCAGATAGGAACAACAATTACGGTTTTTGAGGAGTAAAATACATCAACTCAACCATCTCAGTCATTTCCCCACAATGACTGCTCAAATCCACTTTTATGTTTAAAGGATGATGTTTGGGGTATTTTAATACCCCAGAGATTTAAGCAAGTCTAGCATGTCGCTTAAGTACAACCTATAACTAGTATTTACCATTTAGTTACTAGGGTGACATGGAATAATGGATTCAAATATCAAGGGATAGCATATTAAATAATTAATCATCAAATGGGTATTTAACTACCTTAAGCTTTAACATACATTTGATTAAAGAATTAAAGCATGAAATTTTGGTTAATTTAAATGAATATAATTTGCATAAAATGTAGGCTCAAAATGATCAAAGCATTGACTCGCCTTGGTTATAGGTAAGAGGATCTTGATATTCTTGTTCTTGATCAACTTGGAGATCCTCAGCGTCTTCAAATCCTATTCGGACGAACGTACCAGAAAAGAACAACAAGCAAATAAATACAAATGAAATAACAAATGAACTCCAAATTGAACAAGACCTATGCCATTCGCAAGATCTTGAATTTACAAATTTTTAGAAATAAAGTTCATAATTTTTGGAGCTACGACAAGGGAGGAATGAATTTTTGAAGTTTCTCTTTTGAATTAAACAAGAAGAAAAACAAAGGAAATTAGAGAAAGGCTAATAGCGGCCCATGGCGTCGCAACATTGGGCCCAGCCTAGCATTTGGGCTGAAACCAGGCGCACGGCCCGTGGGGCTTGGCGGCCATAAGAAGAAGGGGCATGGCCCGATTGCAAAAGGGAGAGAGGGAGATGAGGGGGTGGCGCTGCACGGGGAGAAGAAGGGGTCCCGGGGGCGTGCGGCAGTGGTCTTGGCCGACGGTGAGCGACGGCCGGAGAGGCAGCGGGGACTAGCGAGATGGGTCACCGAGGAGAGGAAGAGGCACATCGAGCGGCCCAGCGACGAGAGGCCCGAGGCGGTAGGGTCGCCAGAAGGGAAGAAGAAGGCCGGGGATGAAGAGGAGTGAGAATCCGGTGGCTCTAGTGCGACAAGGCGATGGGGCGGCACAGGGACCTGAGGTTAGTACTGCTCTTCCTTTGATTCTTCGCTCGGTTCTTCTCGCTTTCGGGAAGAAGGGGGAAATGAGAGAGAGCCGAAGGGCGGGGGGTGAAGGCTTTATAGGCAGTCGAGGGTGGCTCGGAGCCGTTGGGCGGCGAGGAGAGCCATCGAGGAGGAGCTGGCGACGCTGCGCAGTCCCGAGGCGACGTCGGCGGGCTTTGCGTGAGGAGAGGACAGGGCGAGGGGGTTGGTGAGGCGCAGCGAGGGGTGGGTGGCGGTGTTAGGGAGGCGTGCGCGGCAGAGAGCTCGTGGTGTCGCAGGTGGTCTCGCTTGATGGTGTGCGACAAGAAGAAAGGAGGAGTGGCGGCGAGTCTTCTTGTGAGCACGCAGCGTCGCAAGCGCTTGACGTCTTGACGGGAGTGGTTTCGGCGATGGCGTCTTGAGCTTATGGTGGCATGTGGCTGAGGGAGTTGGTGGCCTTGGCAGAATAAACGAGGGGAGAGAGAGAAGGGAGCAACGCTTGCCTGTTGCTTTGATCGAAGAAGAAGAAGCAGGGGGGGGTGCTGCTGGGCCAAGGGAGGCAAAGGTGAGCAAATGGGGAAACGGCTGGCTGGGCTAGGGAGGAGCTGGACTGGGCTGGCCCAAGGGGAAGGAGAAGTGGGCTAAGCCCAAGGGGAAGGCTGAGCCCAACTGAAAGGAAGACAAGGTAAGAAAGGGGCCCAAAATCCTGAAAAGAGAAATTCTATTACAAAATTGAATTCTGAAGTTGCGAAAAGGTTTGAAACACAAACCCGAGCTAGAAGAAGGAAGGAGGTTTTTGAAAATAATTGCTAATTTCGAAATACGAACGAAAACCGAAAATAATTACTATTCCCGTTTTCGAAAACGGGATGTTACAAGTGTGCAGTTTTTAGATATTTATTTAGAGCTCCTTTCTCTAATTTCCTTCCTCACTTTCCATTGGGTATAAGATAGATCTATTATTCTGTCTAAGCAAGTTTTGACAATTTGTGAGCTAGAGTAGTACCCTCAAATAATAATCTTTCCTCTGGTCAAAATCCAACTGCTCATATGTTAATAATTATTTTTGTATGGCCACTGATCTCTTGATAAATGAAGAACCAGGGTTGAGAAAATCTGTGTCTAGTATCTTTCAGAGGAAATAATTTCAAGCCTGTTACGGACGCCATATTGCCATTTGGATGAAAAGCATGTTTATGTACAAAGTGATTTTCTCATGAGTTATGGCCTGTTCTCCAAAATCCAAAATGATGCTATGTATCTTAAAACTGATCAAAGCAGTAGCGTATGCAAGATTGCAACATCTAGTAGTGGTCCAACTTGTGGTTCGCAGTCTGAAATGACTTGCAGAAATCAATTCTCTGTACACAGAGCTATTAGTTCAGACTTCAATGGCAATCGGCAATGTAATTCTTGTGCCTGTTATATTTTTCTTTTCCTTCCAGCTAGCTAGCTTGCCTTAAATAAGGGTTCATGGTGCTGAGCTAAACCTGGAACTCCCTTTTGGAATTTTCCATATAGGATATGTAAAACAAAATTTATTTATTATTTTCTTGTGGAAACAAATTAAAATCTGCTTGATTGATATAATTATGAAATCAAGAGTCATAATTCGTATGGCTTGGTGAATCTGAAAAGTCTACTTCAGTTTCACCCCCTGCCTATAAAATTCTAACTCTGCGACCTCAGGTCACATTCCCAGCTTGACCATTCGTTGCCATGCCATGGCCAGTCGTCGGTCTAAACGATTTGAGAGGTCAATCTTGAAGGTCAAAATCTCATGCATGTATAATACTAGTACAATTCTGCTTAGGCTGACTAACACTAGATTACTTGTCTTCTAATTGATTAGCGCCGCCCGTGTTTATAGCTAGATTAGTGAGATGCAAGTATATATGTAGTACGTGTGCGTACATGGGTTTGAATATTGAAGCCTTGATTTCTTCTGTCTTTGTTACCAATCGAGTGTCAAATTGGAATCAGTCGCGGTCTGATAGATAGCTATGCAGGGTCTTGTGTTTCGACAAGAACAGGGAATTAGAATTAGTATGGCCAAGTTCAAAAAAACAAATTAGTATGGACATATATAATGGATTCGGGCTTTGGAACCGTTCCACTTTCCAAACTACGTTTGGTTGGTTTGGTCGGTCGATCTTTTCTCTTTCTTTTTTCTTTTTCGGTCTTGAGGCGTGCATACATTACTTTTGGATACAAGTTCCATCCATCAAACCAACTGTTAAGGCCTGTTTTGAACGCCGGATTTTTTAACAATTTTTGTGGGAATTAAATTGTTTCATGTGAAATTCATATGTTCTAAACAAGGTCTAAATTTGTAAGTGCGTTTCCTTGTGCAATGCCTAGATGTGAATATAAATACTCCTCACAAATAAATAATGGTGTGCAAAGGCTACATATATATTCCGGTGTGTAATTAATTTACCCGCAGGTCAAATTCTACAGCATGTGTCAGGACTCTACTTCCACTTTGTACTATTCCAAGCAGAAGAGGTAACCTGTGTCTAGGGTTTCTTAATTATGACTAGGATGCATGATCAGGTCTATTTGTTACACCTCTGAACTGCACGTAGGACTTCTTGAATCTTTTCACGGTCATCTCCAAGTGGGCGGAGCCAGGAATTAGACATGGCTAAAAAGTAAAAATTTTGCATAGCGAATTACACATACTAATCAGATTAATGTAAGAAATTCTGTAGGTATTTTTTGTGGGCAGCGTATTTAGTGAAAATACGAATATATGAAAATTATGCGAAAAATCGAACCTAGAAGTTTTCAAACATTCTAAAAAAATATGAGATGTAGGGGGAGATTATGTTCTATATCTCTACAAAATTTCAAGATCAAACTCAAACGTATTTGATATATATGAAAAACATAAATACAAATGTGATTGAGTTTGATGTTAAAATTTTGAAAAGATATAAACCCCCAACATTTGGTAAATTTTTTTCGAGAATTTTAGAATTTTTTGTGTTTGGAATTTGTATTTTTCACATACGACTTCACCCACCAGGGTTCAAATCCTAGTGCCCACCTTTACGCACTCACGAGTGCGCTTCAATAGGAATTTTGTGAGGTCATGATTTATCCCCGACCTTCATCGGTCTAGGCGTGTGCTAATGGGGGCCATCGTGCGTGTGTGCGTGTGGTGGTGTGCGTGTGCCACTACCAGAATCCTTAAATTTCCCAAGTGACCGAAACACACGGGAAATTAATTCCCAAAGGTCGGCCCTTGGGAAAAACCACTTGGGATAATTTTCGGAAAAAGCTGGTTTCGAGAGTTCCGAGATTTACACTGAAAATACCTTTCCGGTGTAAATTTGAACACTCGGGAAAAATATATTTCCCGAGTGTAAATCTGAACACTCGGGAAACATCTAACACTCAGGGAAAATAACTTTCCTGAGTGTAAATCTGAACACTCGGAAAACATCTAATACTCGGGAAAATTTCCCGAGTGTTAAATTCTTTAGGAATTATGCTTTAATGCTAATTAATTTTGTTGGGATTAATTCTGAAATTTTGCTAAAACTGCATTTTTTACAACAATCAAAAAAGAAAGTTTTACTTGATTCTATTTTGTTTCTATGTCTTTATTAAAGGCTAGTCTTTTGTACATGAAGCATTAAACCTTTGCTTAGCATTTTCTTCGTCGATCCTGACACACTTGAGTGTACCTTTGCTTCATGCCAATCCTCCACGGCATGAAGCAAATGGTACACTCGAAGGTGTCTGCTCGATGAATTAGGCTCGGGCAAAAGATTTGTATCACTAGTTTCTATCTATACAAAGATCACAAGAGAATTTGGTGGATTAAGGAGTGTTAGAATAGGAGCAAGGAGGCGGTGAGCCCTAGAGCATTAAACCTTTGCTTAGCAATTTCTTTCGTCGATCTCGACACACTTGAGTGTACCTTTGCTTCATGCCAATCCTCCATGGCATGAAGCAAATGGTACACTCCAAAGGTGTCGGGCTCGATGAAGTAGGCTCGAGCAAAGATAGGCTCTGCAAAAGATTTGTGTCACTAGTTTCTATCTATACAAAGATCACAAGAGAAGCTGGTGGATTAAGGATTGTTAGAATAGGAGCAGGGAGGTGGTGAGCCCTAGAGCATTAAACCTTTGCTTAGCATTTTCTTCGTCGATCCTGACACACTTGAGTGTGCCTTTGCTTCGTGCCAATCCTCCACGGCACAAAGCAAATGGTACACTCCAGTGTGTCGAGCTCGATGAAGTAGGCTAAAAAACGCCTTTACAGACGGTTCAAAACGCCATCAGGCGGTTGCCCGTGAGCAAATGCGAGTTTATGGGTCAAGAATGCATTAGGTCATCATAGACGGTTTTGAACCGTCAGTAATATATACTATCGCAGGCGATGCGTCCAGATGAAACCGTCGTGATAGTCGATTACCACGAGCGATGCGTAGATGAAACCGAAATCGTGATGAGTCGACTACCACGCACGATCGTAGATGAAACCGTGCGTGATGATCGACTACCACAGACGATGCGTAGATGAAACCGTGCGTGATAGTAGGACTATCACGAGCGGTTTCATCTACTGCATCGCTCAGGTAAGTCGACTATCACGACGGTTTCGCTTACTGCACCGTCTGTGGTAGTCTTTGCATTGCTAAATTTATTTCGTTTATTGGCTAGCCTCAGAAATGTTAGCCATGCCCTCTGAAACAAGCACATCCAATTCTCATTCATTTCGAAGCACATCAAAATTGCATTCATTTGAAACAAGCACATCCAATTCACAAATCAATTAACTAAAATTAACCATTAATGTACATTAATTTACACACATGTACCATTATGTTCAATCTATCCCAATCAAGTTCAATCTGCTACTTTGTGGAAACTCCCATTTGGATTTATGACACGTCTGCTCAGAATGACGCAAGGTGTGATCGAATTTTATGAGCTCGCTCTGCTCCAATGCGATTTCGCGATGGTCGCAACTCCGTCGATATGAAGGTTAAATTGGCTTATATAAATTGGTAAGTATATATGAAATAGTTGTTGAAAGATTGACAAACCCGAGGATCATTGGTGATTCTTGAACCGATGAGTAGTTGCATGTTGTGGCAAACATAGTATCCACAGACGCTATGACTCTAATTTCGCCGGTGGCACCGCAAAAATAGAATTGGTTAGTTCGAGAGGCATTGCTACTGAAGTGTTATATAGGATTAATGTGTACTAGCTAGCAAGTACCGGAATTTTTGATCATGTCCCAGCGTTCTTCCCTTGATATTCCATCCTCTAGCATGTAACACGCCGAACACCCCACGTGACTCCAAGAAGTTAGCCTTAGCCATTGCAAAGGAAGGAAAGACTACAATAGAGTTTCTATGGAGGAAATGTGTTTACGATGATTAAACTCCGGATAGTTGTGAAGTTGTGAGTGGCCCTCAGAGGGAATCTAGGTATATTACGATTTCGTTTTGGTATAATTACAATTAGAATCCAATGGTACCTACGGGTATGTCAAGATGGTCATTAAACCTAAGTTCGTGTTACTTATAAAGTACAAATCAACAAGTATAGCCAGAGTGCAACACTACTTACTTCGGTTGTAGGGCAAAAGTATGAATTCCTTGTTGCGGTGAGCCATGAAAAATCTATAACGTAATTCTCGATTTAATGTTGCATTCGCCATGATGCTTTGCTCGGAGACAATGTGTGGGTCGAGAAACCTACCGGTGATTTCCTTCTTTCGCTTCACAAATCATGTATCTATTATACAAAAGCTAGGAATTATATATAACATTTATCGATATTACACTTAACATTGACCGTGATTGTACACACTTACGAGGTCCAAAGATCGTATGAGTGAGACGTCGAGCTCGTCGAGGTTGAAGAGACGTAACAAGTCATCGAAGGTCACCGTTAAGACGGCGCCTTGATACACGTGGTTAAAATGATCCTCCTTGAACTTGACGGTGACACCCGAGCGTCGTTGATCAACCGCTTGTTGGATCGCTCCATGTACCATGTATGCAATTCCGTGCAATCCAAATCCTAGGGTAGGGATGTCTAACTTCTCGAGCAACGGCTCGCCTAGCTTGTATTTCCGGGCCAACGGCAAGAAGGGGATATCAGGAGAGGACTCGATCGTCTTCGATTTGCCCTTGCCCTTGCTACCTCGCTTTGTATAGGTCGACTTCACAAGAGACGACTGAGCACGAGGTGTAGATGCATGTGATGCAGCGGGCTCTTGCCGTGTCGGTCTGAGTAACCGGTGCGGATCAGTCCGTGGACTTGATGCGTTGCAGACATTCCCATGAAGTTGACACCGAGCAGTAGCTCCAGCGGATGTCCTCCTTGGGCCTTTGGATGAATGTTCCAACGACTTGCCCTAGAGTCATGACCTCATCGGTTGGGGAATTTTCGGCGGGGCGACCTCGAAATTGGCACAAACACCGTCCACATTCACTTTTATAAACCCGGCGCTAGATTTGCACGTGCACCAAAGCTCCGATCTGGGATGGATACACCGCCCCAAGCAAAGATCTAGGCAACAGAGACATATCTCACTTGGAGCTTGCACCAGTAGCCACCTATGTACATAACGGTACAAAATTAGCTACTCCAACAGGCCTATCAATGGATTGAGCATTCTAGAGATAATAATTATTACCTGGATGTCATCGACGGAAAATTTGTCATCACCTATTGTGGTAGGGTTAGGGTTGGACGTCTGACTACTCGGATGTTTGGGGGGGCTGGCTAGCGGTATAGTAGGGGCAGGGGCTTCCAACCGACTTGGCATTTGCAATCCCTAATCCTTTCCTCAAAGGTCTCTTTTCGCTTTTGCTCGAACGCACGAATCCTTTCCTCAAAGGATTGAGTGACCTCTGTGTGACTTTTTCATCGACCTCTGCTCGATTTTTTGGTGAGCTCATCTCGAGGGATGCACGAAGATCCTCTCATAGCTTTGCATCGTGCTCGCTTTGGCTCTCTTCCTACTCGGTATGATCCGAGTCCGCTTGGAACCATTGTTCCCATGTAACAAAACACCGGCGCCTCTCGTGCGACCGGATGCTCATTTGCTTCCTAGGGCCGCAGAGAGTATATCTTTCTCCCTATCCGCTCGAATGAGCCTTGGGAAGATTGTGCACTCAAAGATTATCTACAATATAGCCCGACATGTCATTTCACTTCCTATGAAGTTATGGAGTAATTACAAACTAGGTAGTTCGATATCTTACCAGGCGTTGGGACACTTCCTGGTCTTCGGGGTTTGGAAAGTACACTTCCCCCGTAGGCCGAATACATAACCTCGCAAATAGCCACTGTCGGGCGTGCACATCAGTGATCTCGGGAAATAGCAGGGAGAGATTCAAACTGCTTGCCTGCTGTTCCTAATCCCTCCATATCGGGGCTTTACCCGCATACCCAGCGGTGCCGAGTCTGTGGGGGTGCTTGTTTTTTGCCTAGAGGGCCGTGTGCGTCGCACTTTTACTCTTAAATTCATCTGTCGTCTTCTTCGCCACAAACTCGGCCCAGGACTCTTCCAATAATAGATACTTGTGGAAGGGCGGCTTCAGATCCTTCTCCACGTAGTTCTTGACAAGCGTGCTCTTGAAGTTCTTCCACGCTTTGCACGCCTGTAGCAACGCGTGTCGTCGCACGGAGTCTAGGAGTTCTACCGGGATCTCGAACGATGCGAGAATTTCCGCCAAAGATGTTAGCCAAAGATGGTCCGCACCACCTTCCACGAATCGTAGGTGATCTTGACCCGTTCCGTGCAACTATTCGACCATTCTCCGGAATGCGGACGCCGCTTTCGGCGAGGATTGATAGGGGTCCTGATCGACGACTCCGTGATGGTAAATCGACCCGTGGGCCTTTTCGATATTCCTCTTCTTCTACCGCGTTTGGATATTGTTCGAGAGGATGGTGCATCATCGACACATGAGGCGGCCGACTCGTAATGAGCGGAAGACATCTTCACAAGAAATAGAACATCATGTGAACAAATGAAATCAAGATAAAGCTAAGATTTAACATTTTGATATTGCTATCGATGTAGAGTAAGCATTCCAATTAGAGCTCAAGTACAAACCCGATTATCAAAACAATTTCAAGACAAGACTATTATCATCACAGAGCATTCATCTTAAGCCCACCACACCACATTGCAATGTATTCCGAAGAGCGTGATCAAAACAAATACCATATGAATAATCGACTAGAACAAATACAAATTCCTAAAACAAGTACAATTATCATGAAGGACCATGACAGATTATTGATAGAAATAGTTAGGGAAAGGGCGTGGGGTCGATCGGTAACTTCGACATTGGTTACCTTTAGGGCCGAGGAGAAGGACGAGCAGGAGCAAGACTGAGCAAAGCAGGGCGGCATCGAAGGGGAGGCGCGGCCGGCCTGGGAGGGAGGAGGCGGCGGGCTCGGGCAGGAGGCGCGGTGGGCTCGGGGAGGCGGCCGGCTGAGGAGGAGGCTCGGCGGGCTCGGGGAGGCGCACGGTTTGGAGGAGGAGGCGGCAGCCGAGGATCGGGGAGGAGTCGCCTGCTCGAGGAGGCGGCGCCGAGGACGGTGGCGACGGGCTCGGGGAGGAGGAGCGAGAGGAGTTGAGAAACTTAATCGCTTGAAATCTTGGTGGCGCGCAAACCCTAGCTAGAGTCCGAATGTAAATAGATGGACATCACAGACGGTTCTAAATTAGAACTGCTCAGATGATACACTATCGCTGCACGGTTCTAACTTAGAACCGCTCGTGATATGTGATGTATCACGACGGTTTTAATAAACAATCGCTCGTGATATATGATATCACGCAGCGGTTCTCACTTAGAACCGTCGTGATATGATGTATCACGACGGTGTTAATAAACAACCGTCATGATATACATGTGAGACGGTTTGTAGTTCAAACCGCTCGTGATATTATTTTGTATTGGTTAATATCTAGATCGATTTTATTGGCTAGCCTCAGAAATGCTAGCCATGCCCTCTCAAACAAGCGTAAAAGACAAAAGTACATGTATATACATCCAATTCACATTCATTTGAGAAACAATCACATCCATTTCACAAGACAAATCAATTAATTAACTCAAATGAACTAAAATTAACCATTCATCGTAACGCGTATATATACATATACACACATTGTTCAATTAATCTTTAAAAATTAGCCCTTCATGATGATCGACGCGTATGTAGCTAGTTTAAGTCATGTTCTTCTTCCTCGACCCTTATGCCGGTTTCCAAAGGAGGCAACTCGTCAAATTGATTGTATTCTTCCTCGTCCACTACATTCTCAACTCCGACAATCCTCCTTTTTCCATGAAGAACTACGTGGCGCTTCTTATTTGTCGGGTCGGTAACATAGAAGACTTGAACAACTTGGTTAGCCAGTACGAATGGTTCATCTTTGTATCCGACACGTTCGAGGTCCACGGTAATGACGCCGTACTTGTCGACCTTCACCTGTGGGAGATGGACCCAACGGCACTGAAATAGGGGGATCTTGAAAAGCACGTAGTCGAGCTCCCATATCTCCACTATTTGCCCATAGTAAGAGCTCCTCAGCCCATCGGTACTGAATGCATCTATGCGGACACCGCTATTCTGGTTAGTGCTTTTTATATCCTGATCCTGCGTATAGAATGTGTACCCATTTATGTCGATCCTCGCCATGTTACAAGCGTAAATGTTGGCCCTTTTGCCAACCATGTCAAGATATCACTTGACGAGCTCCTAGCAAGTCGCTCCTTCAACCATTGGTTGAACCGTCTGATGTATTGTCTCGTGATCCAAACATCCGGCCGCACCGGATTCTATTGCCAAAGCACGTCCTTGTCTTTGGTCGATATCTGGGACACTTCACCATGTGTTGCAAGACCGTGAAATGGGCTTGAGCATACGATCCATATTTGGAGTGATTGCTTTCCTTCCGATGGTCCCGATACCCTCGAGCCTCCCCTCATGGCGAGATCGAGACACACCTATCGGTTCGACCGAGCCATGTAATCGAGGCGTAACTCAATGACCTCTTGGTTGCATAACCTTTGACGATCTTGCCCTCGCCGAGATCGATTCCGTACATATGACTTGAGAATTCCCATGAACCTCTTGAACGGGTACATGCTACGTAGGAACACGGGCCCGCACATCTTTATCTCCCTCACAATATGAACAATGAGATGGACCATGATATCGAAAAACGACGGAGGGAAATACATCTCAAGATCACATAGAGTCGTCACCACCTCGTCCTGCAGAGCATCTAGTCCTTCGGGATCGATGACCTTCTGAGCAATTGTGTTAAAAAATAACACAGCCTCATGATTGTCTCTCGGACCTTGATCGGCAAAATACTTCTAATTGCAACAGGGAGCATTTGTGTCATCAACACATGACAATCATGAGACTTCATGCCAATTAACTTCAAATCTTTTATCGAAACAAGTTTCTTCATGTTGGCGGAGTAACCGGACGGAACTTTCACGCCATGCAAGCACCGCACAGTTCGGTTCTCTCGGCCTTGGACAGAGTGTAACAAGCAGGGGGAAGGTACGTTCGTTCTTTATCGGTCCTTGTTGGTGCTAACTCAGTCCGATGTCCATATCAACCAAGTCAAGCCGCATGCGTTGACACCATCCTTTGTTTTGTCACGAATGTTCAAGAAGAGACCAATCAAGTCGTCACATACATTCTTCTCTCGTGCATGACGCCGATGCAAATGGCGAACTTCTAGGTGCTCCCAATAAGGTAAGTCCCAAAATATTGATCTCTTCTTCCACATGTTCTTCTTACTTGTCCTCGATTTACATCCCTTTCCAAGCACAACATCTAAATCCTTAACCATATCATAGACCTCTTTTCCGCTTAAATGCCTTGGAGCTGAACTGTCCTCCTTCTCTCCGTCGAATTGTTTCTTCATCCTGCGGTATGGGTGAGCCCTCCGAAGGAACCTACGATGATGCATGTACACGGTTTTGCGCGAGTGATTCAGCCACACACTCTCGGTATCATCTAAGCAGTGAGTACAGGCTTTGGCCCCTTTTGTACTCTGGCCCGACAGATTAGCAAGGGCAGGATAATCATTTATGGTGCGTAACAACAAAAACGTAAAGTGAAGTTCTCTCGCTTGTACGCATCCCATACTTGCACTCTTCAATCCACAAGATTTTTAGATCTTCCATCAATGGTGCTAGGTACACATCAATATCATTCCTGTGTTGCTTCGCCCTTGGATAAGTATCAACAACAAAATATACTTCCGATTCATACACAACCAAGGAGGAAGGTTGTAGATACAGAGCGCCATGGGCCAAGTGCTATGTCGGTCGCTCATGTTACCGAAAGGATTCATTCCATCGTACTCAATCCAAACCTTATATTCCTCGGTTCCGCACCAAGTCCGCAAACCTCCTATCGATGTTTCTCCACCGGGCGGAATCAGCAGGTGTCTTAACTTTCCGTCATTCTTACGCTCCTCGAAAGTGCCAATACTGAGCTTTTGCATTCTTTGGGTTCGCAAAACCGCTTCAAACGGGAATTACAGAAGATACCACGCCACCTTAGCGGGAGGTCTTTTCTTCACCTCGATTCCTCGTCGTCATCGATTGCTTTTACGCTTGTATCGGGATGCGTTGCACACCGGACATACATGCATGTTTGTATACTCGTTACGGTAGAGGATACAATGATCGTTCGAACATGCATGTATTCTTTCTACTTCCATTCCCAATGGACAAAGAACCTTTTGGCTTTGTAGGTGGTTTTGGGCAACTCGCTTCTCCCGGAAGCATGTCCGCTAAGAGACCTAATGACTCGCGTGAAACTCTTGTCGGACCAACCGCTGCTTGCCTTCAATTTCAGCAGCTTTAAGCACGGATGACAACCTTGTGTATTCCGACTTGCAGCCGGGAACAAAGGTTTCTTTGAGTCCTCCATCACGCCCGGAATTGAACATACTCCCTCTCATCACAGTTCCCTTCGCATCGAAGCATCGATCTAGATTGTCATCGCGAGACTATTTGAATCGGAACCACAATCGACATCATTGGCAACATATCGTTGACTTCAGATAATATGCATATCGTTGACTTCTGATAATATGCTCTTCACCGTGATGGTCCAACATGTATAACCCTTTTGAAACCCCTTCAATCAAGTGTGCTTCGATTTGCGCCGGTTGTTAAACATCTTGATTCTCGCATCAATGCATGGACAAGACATATATTCCGCCCTTATTCAACATATCCTCCTCGGCGGCTCTTGTAAAAAGCAGACATGCCATTAATGTACTCTTCACTCACACGGTTCTCAAGTACATCCACTTCGATCCATCACACGGTTCAGATTGAAAACCCCGAAAATAAAAAAAAGGGTGATGACTTTCAAAGCGTATTTTCCGAGGCTTAATTACGATTTTTTCATTTTTACATTTTTCCGGATTTTATTAACTTACATGTGGGCCCTACTTGTCGGTGACTCATTTTTATTTCATGATTTTATTTATAAAATCTATGGCGATCCCACATGTCATAGACTCGTTAGTTTATTAACTAAATGATTAAAAACAAGAGGATTAATTTGAAGCTCAAAGCTGGGCTTAGGGTGACATCGCATTGCTATATAGTCGTGGCTCTCGGCCCTAAGGTCTCGCCTGAGGCGAACCGACGGTGATGTCCCATGGAGGCGCCTGAAACTAGCTATTTCGGCGTAAGCGCCTGAAACTACTCAAATTAAAGGATGCTTATGCTTTAGTATCTCACCTCGATCACGAGGAAGGTGTCAATGAAAGTCGGGGAAGGTCCAAGGCGCGGCTCGGTCATCGATCGGTGAACAGAGAGGCGACGGTGGTAAGCTCCTCGGCGACAATATATAGCTGAAATGGATCAGGCCGGCTCAGTGAGGTGAGGCGATGTACTCAAACCGGGCACGGAACGGTGACGTAGCGCCAGAGATGGAGATCAAGAAGACTATATCTGTTGGCCGGGGAGGCGGAGCTATATAAACGTCTGTGATGAGTTAATTATCACGACGGTTTTAATAAAACCGTCGTGATATTGGGCAATATCACAGACGGTTCATATTTGGAACCGTCGTGAAGTATCACAGACGGTTCTAACAAAAACCGCTCAGGATATTGGGTAATATCACAGACGGTTCATAGCGGAACCGTCGTGAAGTATCACGACGGTTCCAAATATGAACCGTCGTGATATGACATCTTCACGAGCGGTTTTTAGCGCTGAGAATAACACGTAGCGGTGGGTAAACAAAACCGCTCGAGATTGTGTTTATCTGACGGTTTCGATGAACCGCCTGCGATCAAAGGCCCAAGATAGCATTTCTATAGTAGTGGAATTGTTAGTACATACAGGTGAAACACATGTTTTGACGACATATGAAATGAATTGTTAGCACATACAGGTTTACAAAATGGCGATGCTTTCTTTTCATCAACAACCAACAAACAAACGATACAAAATCTACACCTCAGAAGGTTTCCCCATGGTGCTCTTGATGTACAGGCACCTCACCTGCAAACACATCAGTCCTAACATGTTATGGCCACTTGATAGGTTTTTTACAACTCACCAGCTACCATTTTGCCTGTTATTTTTCCAAAGGGCTTATGCTCTATAAATTTCATTAAATATAAAACAGGAAATATAGTTGCAAAGAGGGTCGTAACAGACTCGATTCTTTATATTACTTAAGAAAGAAAACTATTTCTCACCAATAACCCACGCCATGCTGTACAAATCAAAATTACTATAATTTCAACTTGTTAAAATACTTACAAATTACAATGAGCGACCCTAACCCTGACTGGACAAAAATACAATTAATTTCGCTAACCAAGTTCAAAATTGGGGAATTGAATTATACAACAGGGTTTCTGAGGGCATATTATCATTGTTGGGTGTCCTCTCTGCGCAACCTTTCACTTTTTTTTGACAATGCATTGATCTCTTTGCTCAAGTCATTATGCGATAATTCGCAAGATTTAGATAATGTTCCACAATGAATGTTGGTACATTCATGATTTAAATCTAAAATCAATACTTCAAAACATTTAAGAATGAACTCATTTTAAGCATTTGATTAAATCTTATGGTTCAGTTTATGCAAACATAAGAAAGCAAATGCAACTCTTCCAAATATATAATTTGGTCGACAACTTCTACCGATTGTTTCGAGCTTTAATCCCGTGACTTCCTCGCCGAAGTTCTCAGAACACCGAAATTTTCACAAATTCACCAAGTGTCCTTAAATACGGAACCATTACAAAAATGATATTATACCTTTCTTTGCCGATTGACGACGATATTTGCAATTCCTTCTCTCTGTCAAGCGCTCCAGATGACTGTGCATATATCAGCACTTGTTATAAAAGACTATGAATACAAGCAATGAAGAAAACTTCAAGTTTGCTCAGCATTAAAACGAACACAAAAAATTACTAATATTCATTGGTCTCTGAAATGCTTTACTGTCTAAACCACGCACCATGGTTCTCACCTGAGATGAACCAGTTATACTTGCATCAGAAGCATCTGTCCCATGTGAAACCGTAATATCAGCACACTGGTAAAATTATCTCTTTGAAGTAACATAAACAATTGCCATCATACGTGCAGATGTTTCTCAATCAAGAAATCACTCTATTTAGTACTTCTGTCAAAACAAAGAATTGTGAAAATCTTGAACAATTGTTGCTCTATGAAATAATAAATGCATCAATACCTTTTGCAGAGTATTTTGCTGCATCAAGAATTGTAATGTTGGAAGAATTGTGGATGAGTTGAATGTTGGTTGTGTTACTCCAATTGGCCGATTTGACCTGCTGCTCCTACTACTTGCTGATGAAGCTACCTAAGATATTTATAGTTGGCAAACTAGAGTAAAAATTATTTGCATCCTACTAATTAATACAACATAGCAACAATAAAGCCTTTGGTCCCAAACAAGTTGGGGTAGGCTAGGAATGAAACCTCCTCAAGCAAAAGTGCACAAATGAGCTGGGTGGTTTTTGGGGAAATGTTAAAACAAAAGTTTTTTTCCTTGCAAGAAATTTCGCTTATTGAAGTATCAATCCTTTGGAGTATACCATGCTTTGCTCTTTAACTTAATGGAGGACAATAAATAATATGCATGTGAGAGCTACATCGAATGCTCAAGCAAGAATACTGCTTCAACTTTCAAATCGTAAAATGTAAGCTCTCATGCTTACATCTTTGTTTCTTCGGTTATAGGACAAAGCTACGCTTGAAAACTAACTTGGGCGCTTTACAATGTACTCAGAGCATTCAAGAAATCCACCGGAATTTGTATTATTTAGGGATCCTACTTTTGTAGAAATTAAGCCAGCAAAATTGGCAGGAATAGTTCTAATGCATATAGTAAATGAGTGAAAACAACCAAATCACACATCGCGGCTATCACTGCTTGGTATGCAAAACAACAGTAATAGCAAAAGAAAAGGTAGCATGTAAGAAAATGGATAACTTGCCTGCCTTGCATGTAAGCATGGTACTTCTTGGCAAGCTTCTTAACAAGTTTCTTGTTCTTGTTCTTGTTCATTTTCTTTAGGGCTTCAACATCCACGTAGTCAAGCCCAATCTTCTCAGCCTGCGCACATACCACGCCACAATAACTTATCAGGAAAACGATTAGTGTGAAAGACTCTCCTTAGACAGAATGAGGAGAAAATTAATTATTATACTAGGCAATTTTCAAATTTCCATACAATAGAGCAAATTACATGTTACATTAGTAACATACAACAATATAGTTAAATGTCGATGAAGCACTCAATAAAACCTACTATTAGGTAAGTTACAATCATAGTTCAATAAATAACAATTCAAAATACCGTAGTTCATTCAAGAAAGAAACAAAGACTGACTTACTCGCGAATATAATGTTGAGTTTATTAACATAAAGCCCCTCCGTCGAAAAGGAAACCTCACTCTTGGAGAGTCATTAGAGCACCAAAAGAGCATGGCAATAAAAGCATACATGAATTAGATTTATTTTATGGGCAAATGGCACAAAAGATTTGTCATAGTTAACACAGATAATAATCCTTGCCTGAAAAATAACATCAGATATATAATTCTTTATGCCATCACGTTGTTCGATCGAACGCTGCTCCATTGCATTTTGATAACACTTTCAAGTACCATGCATGCATCTGCGCGCATATGCACCTTGCATATGGATCTAATAGTTTGAACAAAAGAACATAGCAAATGCAACAAAGAGAAATACCATATGAGGTTTGGTTGAAAGTCTTCTGTGTTTCAAACAAAAGAACATTGCAGGGAAATTCTCTGCTTGCCACACATGCTACTTTGTGACCTTCAAAGGACTCTCAATCTGTTGGATTAGCTGATTAGCAGGCAACGCTCCCTCCTAAATGCCAGCTAGCAAAACAGCATAGACCACAAAAAAGGAAATAAACCTCATTGCCATTAACCCTAGTTGAACAATTATTCATGAAAATGGAGAAAAGAAGGTTCATCAAAACTTACAAAGCAATGACAAGGTTTCCCATTCTTGAAGTTGATAAAAGTTGGTAATGCTTCAATTTTGTAGTGATTTGAAATGCTTATGTATTTCTCTGTATCAATTTTCACAACTTGAATCTTGCCACTAACTTTTCGCCACTTCTTGAAGTATGGGAACCATGTATTGGCATGGACCACACCTAACAAAAAGAATAAAAATAAATACAAAGGTACACCATCAAAGTATAAATTTATCGATCTTCCTAAAACAAAGCTATGTAAAGCAAAGCTATGTAAAGCTAGACATAACTATGCTATTGTCAGGAGTGGTCATCATAATTTGAATGATGCCAACCAACTGCCTTGACCGTGTAACCCAGAAGCATTGAAATTAGTAAGGTTCACTTTTGGATTAAAAGCAAAGATGACACATTAGCACTTTAAAAGTCCACATGATGAACACTAAACACGAGAAGTGCAAAAAAAAGTATAGAGCCTTGAATATTTGCATGAAATTTATTTGGAAGATGAACACAAGGTTAGTCTAAGTCGCCCTACAAAGTTGGTACTTTCGGACGTAAATAGGACATACCACCACCGAACTTGGCTCCATAAGGTTTGATAATGGAGAGAACTTATATCTAGTCTAGACCAAAACTTTCCCGAGTGTCGACACTCGGGAAATAGACCAAAACTTTCCCGAGTGTCCACACTCGGGAAAGTGACACTCGGGAAAGCGACAAAAAAATTTCCCGAGTGTCGACACTCGGGAACACTTCACCTGTGGCGATTTCCTGCGGATCCGATGGAAGCTTGCCCGAGTGTCTTTTCCGCGTATTGCCGAGTGTTGACACTCGGGAATACTTCCCGTTACGGGTTGAGAAGCCGTTCAGCAGGTTTTTTTGCCGAGTGTCTACCTTTCCGAGTGTCTACAGATGCACTCGGGAATGTGATATTTCCCGAGTGTAACACTCGGGAAACCGATTTTCTCCCGACTAATCTATCCCGAGTGCTTTTTCCCGAGTGTGACACTCGGGAAATGTATTTCCCGAGTGTGTATCCGCCTTTCCCGAGTGTTTTGGCACTCGAAACATCCTGCTTCGTAGTGTTTCTTGACAACTTCTACCGATTGTTTCGAGCTTTAATCCTCGCACTTCCTCGCCGAAGTTACAGAAAATCGAAATTTTCACAAATTGGTCAAGTGTCCTTAAATACGCAGAACCATTACAAAATGATATTATACCTTTGTCAGCCGATTGACGACGATGACCGCAATTCCTTCTCTCACAACCCACATCCATCAACCCTATGCATAAACAAAAGCACACAAGAATCAACATTCATACATCCGAAATTAAATTAAAGCTCTTAAAAATCCAAAAATCAGTATAGGGGGAGGGGATCGAGCCCAAGGTGGCTTGCATGACGGGCGAGCCGTGGCAAGACATGGTTGTAAGGGAAAGTGCAGGAGGCATGTGGCCAAGACGGGAGGAGCCGGGTCTGTGGCAACCATGGTGCGGGAAGCAGCATGGCCTTCGGAGAGAGGGAGAGGCCGGAGGCCGAGACGACGGCGGCACCAAGCCACCCGTGAGGTCGGGCGCAGCAAGGGGCCAGCGGTGCCAAGAGCCACAGGTGGTGGCCAAAGAAGAGGGCCGAGAGGAGGACCAAGGCGGAGCAGGTGGTGGCGGGCCAACGGCAGGTAGCACCCGGAGGCGGCACAGCTCGGGCCATAGGCGGCCGAGTTGGGGTGAGCCACAAAGCGAGGGACGAAGGCAGCGCCGAGGAGGGGAGGAGCAGCCAAGTGAGGAGGGGAAGGAGGCGCCGCAGCGGTAGAGGAGGAGAGAGTTGGGGGGAGGAGGCGCCCACAAGGGCGTGAGGAGCGCTCAGAGCAGGACGAGGCGGGCAACACTCGGGAGGAGGAGGAGGCGTCCTGTGGCGGAGGAACAGGCAGAAGGTGGTGAGGAAGGTGGGGCGAAGACGGGAGGCTGCGGATTGGGGAGGGGACTTAGGGTTAAAAGCGAGAAAAAACACACCACGGGGAAAAAAAAAGGGCGCGGCAGGGAAAAAAAGGGCGTGGCCGAAAAAAAATGTTCCCGAGTGTTTTTGTTACGATACACTCGGGATTACATTTTGTTTCCCGAGTGTTATGGAAAACACTCAGAAAGTAAATTTTACCGAGTGTTGGCTTCTCGTCCCGAGTGTCCTATGAAACACTCGGGACCTTCCCGAGTGTTTTCTTCCAGACACTCGGAAAAGATATAGGCACTCGGGAACTACATGGTTTCTGGTAGTGTGTGTCTTTCTTATAATCGCAAAAAGAAACACCCCTGACATGGCATCATTAACATTATAAAGAAACTAAAAATTACTAATATAGACAGATAAGCGAGTGCCTGAGTTATATAATTGAATTGGTGCTTGTACATAGTAAAAGATATGTTAACACCGCAAAGAAGAAGAACAAGAAAAAGAACATTAACATGGCAACCTACTAACAGTACTCCGCCCCCAGCCATCTCTTTGACATCTCATCAGTGGTAGCTAGCTAGAGGGCAACTGAATATTACTAGTTATTCTTCTTGCCTAAAATAGATTCCTCAAACTGCGTGAGCACTCTCACTCAAAGGAATGCCATGAATTTTTCAATTCAAAATTTAGATTCTAATTATTCAAAATATGTAAGTAGTCAGGTTGTTTTAGCTCAAAATAGTAAATCCATGCTGCTAGCTATGGAGACCTGAAGCTTTTTTTGTATTTTTTTAGAGATTATGATTTTAAAAAAATCTTGTATACTACGACTTAAATCTTTGTACCATGCTTTTTTTTGCGTGGGATTCTTCCACGCGAATTGAATTTTGTTCAGTATCGTTTCATCAAGAAAAGAAAAGGGACAAATTTGCAATTAGTTGTAGAGGTAGTTTTGAGTGTGTTACCATTTAGTACTAGACACGCTATTCACAAAGTTCGCATGAGAAACATTTTTTAAAAATAAAAAAGAGTAAAATATCTTATTGGTCATAAGAGATCGATCGGTCTGAACATTTTGAGTCGGCAGGAGAGTCAAAATTATGTTTCAATTCAGCCAACCATGCATGTGTATGTACATGTTTAAATAAACATGTTTTAGAGTACTTGTAATATCCCGAATGACATTGGGAGGATTTAATAAAGTAGAGAGGGAATTAATTGGCTTAAGTTGGGTTTTTCAAAAAACAAAAAACCTAGGCTATGGGCTCCTAGCCCACAACATCTTGGTCCAAGGTGAGCCGCCACCTTATGAGGGGCCAGGGGCAAAAGGCCCTCCCCATAGAATTTATTTTTGGGGGACAGCCTCAAAGCCCTGCGTGTATGTTGCTTTTACTGCTACTGTTGAACTCCTAGCTAGCATGGTTGCATGTTTGTGTCCTTTGACAAGAGAGAGAGAAAGAGGGAAAAAGAATGTTGTGCTACAGCAGTACAACCACATGCATGGCCGATTCTCTGTGCTAGCATGGGTGGCGGCAGGGGGTGCCCCTAGTGCACGGGCACCCCCAAAAATAAATGATTTTTTTAAAACTAGGTATAAGCACTCAGAAGTTGGGCACTTGGGCAGGTCATTTCAACAATTCAACCCACCAGGCCACCAACCAGAGCAAGTCGCCAGGCACTGAGGCAGTGAGGCACCCACACCCGCATCTTCCTAAGTCGTTGTAGTTTGCACTATCTTGGACCGTACTTTTTTTATGTATAGTATGTAGATATTTTATTATGTGAATGCGCTATGTAGTCGTTGCAGGTTGCACTATCTTGGACCGTACTTTTGTTTTTGTGCACATAGTGATTCTACAATATTTCTTGTTTGAACGTATGGTTGCATGGAAAGAGAGGTAATAAAACCTAAACTGTATCTGTATAATTGGAGAAGTGATAATGTAAGAACAGTACATAAAATGAATAGAACTGACCTAAGGTTTACTAATGGGTTTTTCGTCGTTATCTTTGAATAGCTTCCTAGCTGTTTTTGATGTACCTGTAGAGGTGCTGCGCCTGTCGTTATGGAAAAAAAGGTCAACGCATGTATGGGATGTTGTGTATGGTTAACTATGTCCTGTAAAGGCGATCTGAATTTTTTTTTTTGGTTTGGACAAAAAGTCTAAAATCAGGTTGTACCTCTTAGAGATGAGTTGCAGGGGAGTATTGTAATACCCCGATTTATTCTAAAGAAGAAATCATTCAAAAGAGAAGAATAGAATTAAGAAAGAGGAGTTTTTCGCTTTTCTTCGGCAACCTGGGCCTCGAGCCTTGGCCCAGGAGGCCCATGGGGGGCCGGCCACCTATAAAAGAAGGGGAAAACCCTAGGCTGACACTGTAGCTACAGTACCACTGCTACAGTGCGTGGAGCTACAGTGCCCTGCCTCTTGCAGCCGCCCCTTCCCGCTGCCGGTGTTCGCAAAGGAAGGAGAAGGAGGGACTGCAGATTGGTTGACCGAAAGGAGGGACGAGGGATCTCCTTCGTGGGGGATCGTTCAGCTTCTCCCTAAGGTTCTTCAAGGGTAACGAGAGTCGTTCCTCGCTGTTTAATTAAGAATAGATGCAAAACCGATTAGATTTGATTGGATCAAAGTCTGTCTGCAGTAGATCAAATCTGTCCAGTATATTGCGCGGGCTGTTTCGACATCTTAGATGCCGAATCAGATGTGTTGATATGCGACAGATATCTAGATTATGTTCTTAACTTTCTGTGACCACCGAGTTCACCTGATTCCGTCGCTCGAGTCAAAAGTTATGATAGATTTAGTATCTGCTGTCCAGATTTCTGACGAGATTAATCTGTTTTGTTATTTCGTAAAATATGAAAATGTAATTGGAAGAATCTGGTTTTCATCCAACTAGGTTATTGTAGGTAATTTGATAACCTTTCCAGGTTGTTAAAGAACAATCAATTCGGAGTTATAGATTAAAAGTTATGATCGTTTTAGTGGTGCTGTTTATGCTGTTAGACAGTTTCTGTGCTGAAAGTTCATCTGTCTGTTAGCATACTAATTTGGCCAAATTGGATCATCTTGTCAACTAGAGTATTGTAGATTTGTTAGTTAAAAATCCATAGAAACTGGAGTCACCTCATTCGGAGTTCCAGATCAAGAGATATGCTGTTTACCGTGCTGCTGTCCAGTGGCGTTATTTGACTGAATGCGTTGGTTTCAGTTTAGGGTTTCTAGATAAATCTTGATTCACCAGGAAAGCGATGTAGAACGTTGTTAAGTAGTGTCGTGTTCATCGCATTCTTATTTTAGTTATTTAATTGTTTAGGAGGTGAAGCTTCGGGTTTAGGAGCACCACTTTTCCTGCTAACGCGTCGCATCGTGGAAGGCAACTACATTGCTTATCTTAATGATTGTGATTGATGAATGCTTTTATGATTATACTGTGAGTTCTTATGATTCAAGAGAAGTTGGATTGTCTATGGTCTTTCATATGTGTTGAATCCATGATTGGAGATGATAATATTTAAGTTCATGTTCCTTCCATATGTGTGTTATCTCCATGATTAGAGAGCGTGTCTTTTCAATATACATATTTCATTCCATGCATTCATTATTCATGTTCCATCCACGGAGTGGATTAAAAGACCCATCAATTCCGGGATGGGCACGTAAGACCCACCATTCCAATGTGGGCCCCACTATTCCAATGTGGGCGTTTTGGGACACCGTATGAAATGTTCTTCATACGGGACTTGGATCCCGCATTTTTGTTAAGATGCGGGCTTAAGTGAACACCGACGGTGTGTCACTAGCAATACCAGTATATGCATGTGTGTAGTCCCTCCATTCCATTCACTTCATTCATTCCATTCATTCAAATACTGATTCGTGATTTCTTCATATGGTTCAATGATGTTGACTTGTTAATGTTTGTGGTATGTTCCATTTATTCACTGTACTTGCTGAGTCTTGGACTCACACTTGTTTATTTATTTATTTAGGTAATCACTCATGTTGGCTCATTTGGGAGGGAGTAGACACGCATTACTCATTCACAGCATCCTATTCAAGTTCAAGATTATAAATTAGATCTGTCTTTCACTTATTATTGACGAACTGTAATAAATAAGTTTAGATGGAGAAGGAAGGATACCTTCTCCTTGATATAGTTGATTTATTATTGCTTGTGAACCTTGTTTAACGATGAACTGTAATAAATACATTTAAATGGTGAAGGAAGGATACCTTCTCCATGTTGGGTTGTTTTATTTATGCCTTTAGATGTTATATCATTCAGATTCTTCCGTAATGTGGCTGTATGTTAGAGTATTTAAGTGACATCTTGGCTTCCAAATAGCCAGGGTGTTACAAGTATCAGCAATTTCTGGAGGAGTTGTATCCTAGAGTGGTAGCCCTTTTTCGGTTGTTTGAGAGCGAGTGGACTGCATCATTATATATAAAAGATGATGTATTGTATTAGAATGCAATGAAGTTCTAAATTATTATTTAGCATGGCATTTACCATGGAGTGTTCCGTTGATGTTAGCTTGGAGATGGCCTTTTTCTAGCTGCTATAATAATGAGCTGTGTGAAGGTGTAAGTGTTGAATCATACGTTTGTTTAGTGGTTTGCAGTTGTGGCTGCATTTGTAGCGAGTAACAATAAGCGAAAATATGGCATTTATGGAAGCAAGCATTGTGTTATGCATATAATAAGGCGTATATATAGGCAGTGTAACAAAAAGACCAAGCTAGTGTAATGAGAAAATATATTAGGCAGTATCAGAGTTTGGTAACGGTGGTGTCTTGTTCAGTTTGTTGTATGGGGCACCGTTTTTTGAATACTTGTGAAGATGAGGTACCTGCTTCTGGAGCGCTAGTAGGATGCGCTGATCGTAGTAGGGATGTAGGTTGTGGATGTATTCTAGTGACTTGGAACGAAATAGTCTCCCGTTGAAATGACCCACGAGAAACAGTCGCCTCAAAGACGTAGGTTCTTCCAAATAGAGTAGTAAATTCTCTTGGAATAGCATCGGATGTGCTATGTTCAGCTGAAAGAAGTAGGACGGTTGGCTATCCAATAAGCTCTTCAGCGGTGTCGCCAAGAAAAAATGAGTTCTATGACCGGCGTGTTGTCTGATGAGTTATCAATTGCCTCACTATCGAATAAGTCATCAATTACCTCAACTGCTAGTTTGTATCTAATAACCACAAAACATAACTATATAAGTATGTTGGTGCCTAAAAAAAGCTGTGATAGTTTAAGGTTTGTAGAGGTTTTTTAGTACCTTGGTTCCGCAACTATGCTGGGACCTGCCAAGAGAACTTCATCAACGATCACCTAAAAGTAAATAAACAAAGCAAGAGTGAGTCCAAGACACAGCAAGTACAGTGAATAAATGGAACATACCACAAACACTAACAAGTCAACATCATTGAACCATATGAAGAAATCACAGAACGAGTATTTGAATGAATGGAATGAATGAATTGAATGGAATGGAGGGACTACACACATGCATATACCGATATTGCTAGTGACACACCCGTCGGTGTTCACTTAAGCCCGCATCTTAACAAAAATGCGGGGATCCAAGTCCCGTATGAAGAACATTTCATACGGGTGTCCCAAAACGCCCACATTGGAATAGTGGGGCCCACATTGGAATGGTGGGTCTTACGTGCCCATCCTGAAATTGATAGGTCTTTTTAATCCACTCCCGTGGATGGAACATGAATAATGAATGCATGGAATGAAATAAGTATATTGAAAAGACACGCTCTCTAAACATGGAGATAACACACATATGGAAGGAACATGAACTTAAATATTATCATCTCCAATCATGGATTCAATACATATGAAAGACCATAGACAATCCAACTTCTCTTGAATCATAAGAACTCACAGTATAATCATAAAAGCATTCATCAATCACAATCATTAAGATAAACAATGTACTTGCCTTCCGCGATGCGACGCGTTAGCAGGCAATGGTGGTACTCATAAACCCGAAGCTTCACCGCCTAAACAAATAAATAACTGAAATAAGGATACGATGAACACGACAATACTGATTAGCATTCTACGACGCTTCCCCGGCGATTCAAGATCTAACTAGAAACCCTAAATTGAAAACCAACGCATTCAGCCATAAACTACCTCTGGACAGCAGCACGGTAATTAACATAACTCATGATCTAGAACTCAAAAAGAGGTGAGCCCAGCTTCTGTGGATTCTTAACTGACAAATATATAATACTCTAGTTGACAAGATAATCCAATTCGGCCAAATTAGTACGCTAACAGATAGATGAACTTTCAGCACAGAAACTGTCTAACAGAATAAACAGCAGCACTAAAACGACCATAACTTTTAATCTATAACTCCAAATTGATCGTTCTTTAACAATATGGAAAGGTTATCAAATTACCTACAATAACCTTGTTGGGTGAAAACCCAGATTCCTCGAATTACATTTTCATATTTTACGAAATAACAAAACAGATTAATCTCGTCAGAAATCTGGACAGCAGATACTAAATCTATCATAACTTTTGACTCGAGCGACAGAATCAAGTGAACTCGGTGGCCACAGAAAGTTAAGAACAATCTCTAGATATCTCTAGGAGATCAAAACTACTGTTTCGGCCTCTAAGAATACGAAATCGCCCACACAATATTCTGGATAGAATTGAATCTACAACAGGACGAACTCGATCCAATCAAACTAATCTAATTTCACATCTAAACATCGTCAAAACTGTGGAGAAATGAATTGATACCCTTGGAGACACGTGAGCCCGCTGAATTTCCCACGAGGCTCTCCTCCCCTCTTCTTCTCCTCTCTTCCTTTCTTTTGCTTTCGGCCGGCGCACCCAAGACAGCAGGAGGAAGTGCTTTGGAGAAGATGGCAGCAAGGGGAAACATGGGAGGTTACTGTAGCACAGCCACCGCACTGTAGCAAGGCGTGGTACTGTAGCATATTTAGGGTTTCTTCCCTTTTGGGCCTTGGTGCCGTGGGCCAAGAGCCCATGGCCCAGGTTTTGAAGAAATTTCAGAAAAAACCCCTTTAACTATTGTTTGTTTTCTCTCTAACGCGTTTCGGAGTATTACATTCTACCCCCCTTAAACAGAATTCGACCCCGAATTCTACCTATCATCTACTCAAAAAACAACAACAACCACAACTGAAAATTAATATCCAACAAGATGTACCCGAAGTGAACAACTTTGGTTAAAGCTCGATCATGCGAGACTACCTCCCAAGTCTCTTCTCGCTCAGACCGACGTGACCATAACACCATAACTTATACCCATGTCTATACCTCAAGACTCTCTCTGACCTCTCCAGTACACGTATCGGATGAGTCTCGAAGGTGAGATCTTGCTCAGTGGTCAACGGCGCTAACAAAACCTCAAACTCTAGATCTCCCAGGTACTCACTCAACACCAGAACATACAAGACGTTACGTACTCCGCGCACGGACTCGAGACAGTCCTGACGATACGCCAACTAGCGAAAACAACCTAATGTACCTTGGGGCAACCCCCTAGTGGTACCGAACCACGCAACATGCGCATAGAACACTGAACTCTTGTTTCACCTCTCAATCGAACTTTTTCACCCAAACAAAGATCACCTCCTTTTCCGAGGGACACACAACAGAACTCGCTTTAAACACACTCTTTTACCGACATAGCCCAACTGAAAATGAAGGACTCTCATCGCAACCAAGTGTTACCAACTCGGTACTAAAAAGAGTCAAATTCAGAATCGAAGATTTATCACGAAAATCTTTCCACCTTCAAATTAGAAAATTTGCAAATAAACACCACGTCTGCCAAAGGAGAAATTACTCGAATATCCAAATCCATCATTTCTTTTATTCTTTCTGAACTGATAACAACCACGCATGCCAACATAAAGCCAAGCTCAATTTGCGAAAGACATCCGTCATAAACACATAGCTCATACAAGAATCAAGAGAGCGTTTCAGTACTCGAGGAAATATTCTTTTCTCAATTTCTCTTTTAGAAATAAAATTTCTCTCAACTTTTTGGAATCCCGATTCATCGTATAACACACTAATCCACCTATCTTAACTTGGCATTCTCAACGCTATGCTCAAACCGAAATACATCAACC
Source organism: Phyllostachys edulis (assembly GCA_036346405.1). Classification (NCBI taxonomy): domain Eukaryota; kingdom Viridiplantae; phylum Streptophyta; class Magnoliopsida; order Poales; family Poaceae; genus Phyllostachys; species Phyllostachys edulis. The sequence continues at coordinate 32,643,405 of CM070549.1, forward strand.
ACACCTCTGTAGAGAGGCTCTATCGACCCCGCAGAACAATACTCTAGTCAACTCCCCTACCGACAGAATTACTTTGATAGATAACTTCTGATGCATCCCAAAATAGATCTTCACACGTAATCACGTTACCTCAATCCTTTAAGAATGAACAACTCGGAATTCACATCACATATTCTCATGTATTTCATCAAAAGATTTCTATCAATGATCATCCCACTATTCGAAATCCACCCTTATACTACTTCTTCACATTATCATTGGGCGATCAAAGTTCTAACATAACAATGCAAAGCCCAAATTTAACCTCCAAGACTCTTACAACGAACTTCTCATACAAAAGATAGGGAAATCCTCAGATTAAATCCCTAAAATTCCACAATTCCAACATACTCACTCATTAACATCATCATGAAAATATTTTCTTGACCAGTTTACCTTTACAAAGATTATAACTCTCAGAAGGTTACTCATTAAAGCCAAATCATTCTTGACATTAACTCAACATTTTCCATTATCCCATTAATTGACATGACGATTCGATTACTTGTAATCCCACTCTCATTAAACCACATCATCAAGAATAACCTTCACAACCTCGCAATACTACCAAATTACGATACTCTATAAAATTGATCAAGATTTCCATACTTTCGATAATTCTAATGTTCCACCCGAGGTGAACAAAAGATCTTAGATCACAATCACTATAGCTTCTACTAGTTGCAACAATACAATCAGTTTAGTCCCCAAAGACAACATTCCATTTAAATGAAATTCTCTCCAAAAATTATAACACAAAATCAATTCATCCTCCAATGCTCCTCAACTAACTTGCAACCCAAGGTCTCACATCAACAATTAACAAACACTTTGAAAGACCCCTGTGAAACGAACGGTGGATCCTTTCTCAAAAAGAGAAGGCAAATGAAAACAATTTTTGACCACATAAAAAAAACATTTACCACTCACAGTGAACACAGGACCAAGGGAAAAAGTCAGTCTGGCAAAGAACTCAGACAACAAAAGAGAAAGTCAACAGTTGAGGGCACAAGTCCCGCACGAAGGGACGATCGAACCCCAAATAAGAAGAAGGTGTTGCCTTTGAAAATTGATACACTCTTTTGGAACAAATGCATAAGGGTTAAGCACACTCAAATAAGCGCAAGTTCTTGAAATGACTTAAATCTCGAGATACTTATACTTCACTCCTTCCTTTAACAGGGAAAGTTATTTTCTGTGATTACTACATCACTTTGCCAGCTTAAACAAGATAAGTTCTTAAAACCCAAATTACAGGAACCACTTAAGAACCAATAAAATCTTTCATCATATCACTTTGCTCGAAACAACCTCAATCACCACATAATGCAAGAGGTCCACTGATCACAAACGCAAAACTCGAAACACTTTCACTAGATCAAAATTACGAAAGACGGTCAAATTACTTTATTTCTAAAAGAATCATCACCCCACACACAAGCCACAATCTCTTGCAGATAACCTTACTAACATCAAAATAATACACTCTGAACACGAATCTTTAGCATCCACTATTCCATTAGAAAGCCCCCAAAGTTTCACCAAATTGTTTCATACTACCTTTTCATCCCATCTTCAAAATGAGAGTATACCAAAACCATACAACCTCACTACATCAACCTCTTAAGTTTAGAAGGGGTCTACTACACAATTGAAAAGGTCCTATCAAAACCCTTTCATCAAGGACACATTATCATCCTATGATTTCACAATCATGTGGGCATAAGCCACCTATTATATCATATCAGTTCAACTTTTAGTGATGCTCAACATCAAACTTCAACACACAATGGTTATACTCCAACCATTGTTGTTATCAATCGACTTCATTATGAAATCTAGTTGCTACCTACGTTCCTTCCCAAATCACATGGATATTTACAAACACATATTCAACTGTTCCTCCTCATATTTGGATTTCGGCCAACATACACTAAAACTTCAAAAAAAAAATCGAAATCTTCTCTCGATCAAAAGTCTCAACAACACTACAACCAAATTCATTGCGTCATTCTATATAGAGGAACTATATAGAACTCCTCCCATAAACTCTAGATCCACTGATATTCAATCCCTTTAACCGATTGTACACAATTCCAGTAATTAATCATACTAGGGAATATGTAAATCTAGCATTTTCTCTAGTTTCCCTTTCCACACCTTTAAATTAATCCATTGAAACCAAAGAACCCAACAAGTTTAGCAACCTAAACACTTTTAATGACCAGACTAATTCATCAATGTCCCACACTTCTTAATTCCTTTATTGACTCCAAATAGGTATGGACATACTCTCAGTCACTACTCATATGCACAGTTCATCAAGAACTAGCAGAAGACAACATCAACTTAATCAATTTCTCTTCCAAGATTACTAATTAATATTAATTATGCACCACACCAATGACTCAACTTGATACCCATACCATATCAATTTATTGGATTACAATCTTTGACTTAACCATAACAAGGCATCACAAATGGATTTTAACAAGTTCCATCAGAAAAGAGATGCATCAAACGTCAACACTCGGAATAATCCAAAAGAACTACATAGAGTCAAAGCTTTCTCATGTTAACAAACTTGCAACATAAAACTCTCATTACCCAAACTATCAAACGAATAATTGAGTCATTCTTTTCCAATGAGAAAGAAGGAACAACCATGGAATTATCAATATTGCCAACTGACGAAGATCGCAAGTAGTAAAAGCAACTCAACCGTTGGAAAACAATAATTGTTTCTGAGAACCATTAGAGACCCAATGAAACTCAACAACTTCCATGAACCACGAACCCAAGAGAAATTCATCATCCACCACAGAACAAGAATTTGCCAAGCACAGAGATCAAGGAAGAAAACAACTTTCTAAGTAACTCATGCTCAACACCTACAACTATGGTATTCGGGGTAACCACTCTATTCGTCTACCACGAACGGTGGTGTAACCTGACAAAGCCCAGGGCCACAACCACGGCGTCCACTTCTTAACACCCATCATCGACACGCATAAACAATATAATCAATTATGAATATAAGGTCATCTCATAGTAATCATAGAATAATTTCATGGATATAGAAGATCATAGCAGATCATAGATTAACAACAAGAAATATAGTACAGAAGCAATTCAACAATTGCTCAACGAATGAAACATAGTAATAGAAATACGGAAGCAACGAATTACCCATCCCACCTACTGTGCACAGTGTATTATTTTAATATATTTCTATTAACCATGGACCTAAAGCCCACTCTGATACCAACTGTAACACCCTGGCTATTCGAAAGCCAAAATGCTACCTAAAGATCTAACATTTAATCATACAACGGAAAACATCAACAATAATTCATCAACTAAGCTAAACAGAGCATCAACAATTGGAACATAAACAAGGATGTAAGATTGGATCCACTAAGATAATCTTATCAATGAATAATCCATGGACTTTAACAGTTACTTAATCAAAACTCAATGAACAGAAATGTATCATCTATGTCCAGAGGTAATTATTACCATCCAACAATTAACGAATGAATGACATTAATCATCCTTATATTGAAACGAATGTAAAGTGTATCATGTGAGTAGTGCATGTCTACTACTCCCTCCCAAGAGAACTTCATCAACGATCACCTAAAAGTAAATAAACAAAGCAAGAGTGAGTCCAAGACTCAGCAAGTATAGTGAATAAATGGAACATACCAAAAACATTAACAAGTCAACATCATTGAACCATATGAAGAAATCACAGAACGAGTATTTGAATGAATGGAATGAATGAAGTGAATGGAATGGAGGGACTACACACATGCATATACCGGTATTGCTAGTGACACACCCGTCGGTGTTCACTTAAGCCCGTGATCTTAACAAAAATGCGGATCCAAGTCCCGTATGAAGAACATTTCATACGGTGTCCCAAAACGCCCACATTGGAATAGTGGGGCCCACATTGGAATGGTGGGTCTTACGTGCCCATCCTGGAATTGATGGGTCTTTTTAATCCACTCCCATGGATGGAACATGAATAATGAATGCATGGAATGAAATATGTATATTGAAAAGACATGCTCTCTAAACATGGAGATAACACACATATGGAAGGAACATGAACTTAAATATTATCATCTCCAATCATGGATTCAATACATATGAAAGACCATAGACAATCCAACTTCTCTTGAATCATAAGAACTCACAGTATAATCATAAAAGCATTCATCAATCACAATCATTAAGATAAACAATGTACTTGCCTTCCGCGATGCGACGCGTTAGCAGGCAATGGTGGTACCCATAAACCCGAAGCTTCACCGCCTAAACAAATAAATAACTGAAATAAGGATACGATGAACACGACAATACTGATTAGCGTTCTACGACGCTTCCCCGGTGATTCAAGATCTAACTAGAAACCCTAAATTGAAAACCAACGCATTCAGCCATAAACTACCTTTGGACAGCAGCACGGTAATTAACATAACTCATGATCTGGAACTCAAAAAGAGGTGAGCTCAGTTTCTGTGGATTCTTAACTGACAAATCTACAATACTCTAGTTGACAAGATAATCCAATTCAGCCAAATTAGTACGCTAATAGATAGAGGAACTTTCAGCACAGAAACTGTCTAACAGAATAAACAGCAGCACTAAAACGATCATAACTTTTAATCTATAACTCCGAATTGATCGTTCTTTAACAATCTGGAAAGTTTATCAAATTACCTACAATAATCTAGTTGGGTGAAAACCCAGATTCCTCCAATTACAATTTCATATTTTACGAAATAACAAAACAGATTAATCTCGTTAGAAATCTGGACAGCAGATACTAAATCTATCATAACCTTTGACTCGAGCGACAGAATCAAGTGAACTCGGTGGCCACAGAAAGTTAAGAACAACCTCTAGATATCTCTAGGAGATCAAAACTACTGGTTCGGCTTCTAAGAATGCGAAATCGCCCACACAACATTCTTGGCAGAATTGAATCTACAACAGGACGAACTCGATCCAATCAAACTAATCTAATTTCACATATAACATCATCAAAACAGCGGGGAAACGAATTGATACCCTTGGAGACACGTGAGCCCGCTGAATTTCCTGCGAGGCACTCCTCCCCTCTTCTTCTCCTCTCTTCCTTTCTTTTGCTTTCGGTCGGCGCACACAAGACAGCAGGAGGAAGTGCTTTGGAGAAGATGGCAGCAAGGGGAAACATGGGAGGTACTGTAGCATGACCATCGCACTGTAGCAAGGCATGGTACTGTAGCATATTTAGGGTTTCTTCTCTTTTGGGCCTTAGTGCCGTGGGCCAAGAGCCCATGGCCCAGGTTTTGAAGAAATTTCAGAAAAAACCACTTTAACTATTGTTTGTTTTCTCTCTAACGCGTTTCGGAGTATTACACCGAGTGTTACACTCGGGAAATAATACTTTCCCGAGTGTATATGTATACACTCGGGAAACTCACACACTCGGGAGAAAACCCTGCTGAACGGCTTCTCCGCCCGTAACGGGAATCTTTCCCGAGTGTCGACACTCGGTAATAAGCTGAAAAAACACTTGGGAATGTTTCCAACGTTTGACCGACGAAACCAGGGAAAATTGACACCAGGCCGTGTTTCCCGAGTGCATGGCGAAAACGACACTCGGGAAAGCCTCCGACGAATCCGACAGGAAATTGCCACGGGTCAAGTGTTCCAGAGTGTCGACACTCGAAAAAGATTTTGTCGATTTCCCGAGTGTCGACACTCGGGAAACTTTTGGTCTATTTCCTGAGTGTCGACACTCGAAATATTTGAGTCGCTTTCAGAGTGCCAAAACACTCGGAAAGCGACAAACACTCGAAATCGACAAACCAAGTAGAACCCCATTTTTCACTAATTCATTTAAAATCCATTCCACAGCAATCAAATAATCCATCCATCCATCCATTCCACAATATATGTATATGTATGTATATATATATATATATATATAGATCGAACAAAAGACATCATAACAGTTCCCGAGCTCACAACATTCAAGTTCAAGTTCGAAAATGTAAGCATAAGGCATTATACATATGACAGTTCCAAATAGTAATTTCATAGTCTTATATACATAAAACAAAAGCAAGTATCACTACAACCATTTACATGCACAGAATTTCCTGCTTCAATCTTCTGTGCACAAAAGCATCATTTTGCGAGTTCTGCAGATAGAGCAAAACTTAATATTAGTGCCATCTTACAACAAAAGTTACGAATTGATATTACATGAAAAGATAATTAACCAAACTATTGACAAAGCAAAAAATTCCTTTAAATCGTGATGAGCAACCTAATAACATGGCAAATCGAGTTAAGGGCATGCAGGGTGTGGGCCACTAGCTTGTGGCCTAATTGATCATTTACTTATGTCATCTACAACATATGCAAGAGAAATTTTAGTATAATGATGTACTCTTGTAAAAAGGAATGAGTGAAACTATATATGGACTTAATTAAGGGTTGCGAGAGTGATATTTTGTTAGATATATAATTACATGCATGGTATCCACTTGTATGATGTACCTTTTAAAAGCTCGCAAATTCATATGTTGGCGTGCTTATTAGCACCTAACAATATAGAACATGAAAAGCACAGTGCTAAAAATGTTAAACTCTAACTCTCAATATTTTGTCATTGTGAACTACTGATCAACATTTATGTCTCAAGCACTTATCATCAAATTCATAGAAAGGAGTGTACATACAAATTATTATATGTTGACACATTTCAAAAGAATTTATGATATAGATATAGAGAATTAGTTATATATGTAGCCATTTTTATCCATTTTTTAGCAATCACCTGATTGTGAATGTTTTCTAATATTGGTATCCTTTTAGTAGATCATGAAAATAGCAAGCACCTGGTGGTGGCCTCTCGGCGATGGATGCATTCACATGATCTTCATTAACATTAGCACCAGCATCTTCAGCATTAGCAGTAGAAGCAACTGATCCCGCCGTTCCCTACATTTTCATAATAAATCGCATTATAAGAAATTTGTAGTAGCGACCAATAATTACATTGCATGTCATTTCAATATCTTTTGAATCAAGCACTCATAAGAGACTAACAATATAATAATCAGTATGCAGTTACTAACTGGAGCAGATAAGTGAGGTAGTGGTTCCCCCGACGGAGGGACATTAAGTCGAGTCCCGGTCCCAAGTGCCTGCATATTTGTTTGCACATTGCCATACATTAGCCAAGTATGAATATATATATATATATATATATATATATATATATATATATTGCATATTACTTTGTTATTGTACTACCACGCTCCAACTAACCTACAGGAGCGTCTAGTGGTGAATTCATGACGTCGTAGTCCAGGCCATGAATCTCCTTAGCAGCATCAGTATATGCAACCTATTGGACAAAATCATCAGGGAGCGAAAATCATCAGGGACAAAATGATTAGAAATCGTACCAAGTTCTCTATCGCGCGCTGGCTGCACAAGGTGCCCTCCTGATCACCCCTCCTAGCTTCTAAATATGCCTCCATATCGGAGACAGGCCTCTGCTTCTTCTTTTCCTGCACCCAAAAAAACCACGGCGATCAATAAATATGTATTTGCAACATACAATCAATATGAACATGTTGACCTACCAGGTTCTTCTTGTAACGAGCCATGGAGGAGCTGCCTTGACAATGTGCTATCCCGTCCATCAACAATCTCCGCTCCCTAGCAGCACGAGAGTCCTCTAACCATCGTTCGTTGCACCACCTCTCTTGGGCAATCTACTGCCATGCATCTTCACACTTAAGGGCCCACCAAGGTATTGCTTAAATTAACCAAGTGTTAAATATGAATAAACTAAAATTGATTGTAATCAAGGACATCGTTTGTTCAGTTGGTTACCTGCATTTACTCGTCCAAAGTGATATGCGTTTGGCAAGCCTCGGCCCTACGAATTTGTTGTCCAATGACTTGTGTGTGGTAACAGATCACCGCTTGGATGCATGCTTCGTAGAACATCTGTGGGATCAGCTTCTTAACACAATTACGCAGCACTCTCCTAGAATCAGCTTCCTGTCCCTCAGCCCATCGAAACCCAGCACTACAATCCAAGAATAAAGAATTGATAAAGAATAAGATGATTAAGTTAGTTGATGAAAGCGAAAAGGAATTGATAAAGAATAAGATGATTAAGTTAGTTGATATTTATTACTTGGCTACTAAACATCCAAAAGAGGTAAATTAAACATGTCAGACTACTTGAAGTTTTAGTACCAAACAAGTGAGATTAGCTAGGTTAGGTTTGCATAAAAACACAAAATATACGACTTTGTCCTCAAATGGCTTCTGAGGTTCTTCAAAATGTTAGTAGTCCTTGTGCAATTTAGATAGGTGCTGGATGAAAACTACCATTTTTAGCCATGTACCAGCTAATAAATAGTTGATGATGATTTAGTTGTCTGTCACAATTAAGATAACTATCCGAACATGAATAGATTGAGCAAAACTAGCCTAATCTACCGTAAGTTAAGTATGGTTGTTTAATGATCTAGTTTGTATTAATACACTGGAAAATATTAATCTTTGAGTTAAATAGCTGGTTGCCGTTAGGTGATTGAACATTGGGGCCATTATTTTACCCAAACATTTATACCTCATCTAGTCATCTAGTCACAAAGTAGAAAATATATTTCAATTATTGGCTTTCCTCTGTCCTGTTGCATCATGTAGAAGTACATATTATTTGGGATTCGTGTGGTAAGTTAGTATAGTAACTAAATTGAGACTCGAGAGTTGTGACCAAATCAACCCTAACATGCATAGGAACACATAGAAGCAGATTTGAATATTCAGTCACTTACCCAAAAACTTTCCTCCACTGCAAGCAGGTTGTCAAATGGAACCTTTCCTTGGTGGTGGTATCTTCAATGACCTTATAGTGGCACCATGTCCATGCAGCTCTGCCTTCCTCTCAGAGGTGACCAAGCCAGGAAGTGCCATCGAATCAACACGCCAATTATGTCGTTCGAAGTCTACATTTTCACCCCGCCTTCTTCTCGCCATTGCTCGCATATTAGTTTTTTTGAGGTATGCAAGTAAGTGGGCTAAATTAGTGAAAGTGTAAACAGTTACTTACGTGTCGCCAACAGGAACGATGACAGTCTTCTCCTCCTCTCGGGTTGGTCGTCGTGGCAGGTTTGCAGGTCCTCGCATCCAAAATTCTTGTGCCTCATGGTGCTCATCCTCCTCACCCTCCGCCTCAGGGTGCTCTTCCTCCTCACCCTTCGCCTCACGGTGCTCATACTCCACATCATCAGCACGTGAGGGCTGCGGGGTACAGGAGCCTGATCTACTAGAGGTAGACCCCCCGCTGCCCCCTCGAGGGGCCGCGGCTGCCCCTCTGCCTCCTCGAGGGGCCGTGGCTGCCCCTCTGCCTCGTCGAGTGCCCGCAGCTGCCCTTGTGCCTCCTGGAGGGGCCGCGGCTGCCCCTCTGCCTCCTCGAGTGGCCGTGGCTGCCCCTCTGCCTCCTCGAGTGGAAAACAAGCGTCTGCCTTGACTAGAGTATGCTGCCTCTTCGACGCCACTCATTTTTTGGTGTCCTGAAATGAAATGAAATAAAATAAATCAATTAATATAGCGTAATCAAGTAAGCTCATAGAAAAATGTAATATAACGTAATCAAGTAAGCTCATACAAAAAATTAAAAACATGCAGCAAATAAATGGAAGACATACAAGATCATGCTTAGAAGTAGTCGTCTACAATGGGATCCTCCGCAGATGGGCCCTCCAAAAAGTCATCGTCACTATCATGAGGTGTTGACTCAACCTCTTCCCCTTCGGTGCCATCAATATCTAAGCGATTAAGTAGTTCCAAGTCCTCTTGGTTTACAACCTCATCGGCATCGATTTGAATATCATCCATGTGATCGTCCTCTTCCCCAATTATTATTTGAAAAGTCCCTGGTAGCCCATCTTCTTGAAAGAATAGGTCAATACCATTGTTGGTCTCCATGTTGTAGTCCTGCTCACTAGGGGTAGGTAGTTTACCATATGGTTGCACCTTATGTACTACCCACCAATCCACTAGACTACTCATAGTTTTGCATGGGTACGGGATGTAGTATACTTGGGTGGCTTGCTGAGCCACAATAAATGGGTCATTGCCTGGTAGGATTGATTGATGTGCAACTTCAACCAGCCCAAGTGATGTAACCCGTCTGACTCCCCTAAACGGATGGAACCAATGACATTTGAATAACATAAGTTTGAGAGGTTTGCTACCATGGAAATATAGTTCAATTATTTCTTCAATTACTCCATAGTATTCAACTTGTGTATCGCTCCCATCTTGTCCTATAGTCACCAATCCATTATTAATTGTTGTTGCATTAGGCCGTTCCCTCTCATGTGTCGATGTTCGGAAGCGGTACCCATTCACATCGTAGGTACTATAGGATAGCACCCGAGTGTGGCATCCTTGAGCAACTTGCGTCAATTCGCTGCTCATAGACTTGTCCTTCAAACTCTACAACATAAATAGAATGAGTTTCATGTATTAGTTCCTCTTTACTTAGTAAATATTATGTGCAAGGGGGACTAGCTAATAGAGAAGTTACTTTCTGATAGAACCAAGTCGGGAAATTCGGTTTACAATTCCCAGCACCCTTCCTAAGAAGGGTCTCAACTTGTTTTTTGGATGGGTCTCAACGTTGCTTCCACTTGCTCCTAACAAATTCCCTATAGGCAATAAGACAAGTAGATTAAAACACTCATGCATCAATTATTGGGAAAAATAATTGTTGCATACCTAATGTAATCATCCACTTCGGAGAGGTTGGTAAAGACATACAACATCACAGTCGACCACACATCCCGCGATAAAACTTTGGGAGTACCATCGCTTGAAGTGTCACCTCTTCTGGTGAAGAGGCTAAGTTGGCAATTATTTTGAGGGATGCCAATATTATATCGTGAGGTTTGATTGTGCACCATGCGAACATTGTCAGCAAAGTATATTGATGTGAAATGGGAAATTTCCTCAATTATGTACGCCTCCGCTATGGATGCTTCAACACACGATCGATTTTTTGCTTTGCCTCGTAGTTCCTTTTGTTCCCTCTCAATTGGATACATCCACCGGTTTTGCACTGGTCTCCCCATCCTAGCTTCATAGGGAAGATGGAGAATCAAATGTTGCATTGGATTGAAGAAGCCAGGTGGAAAGATCTTTTCCAACTTGCAAAGCAACACAGGTACTTCACGCTCCATAGCTGACATTACCATGGGATCTATCTCTTTCCCACATAGCTGTCGATAAAAGAAGCTCAACTCCGCCATCACTTGCCAAACACACTCGGGGATGTAGCCACGGATCATCACAGGCAAAAGGCATTCCATGAATATGTGGTAGTCATGGCTCTTTAGGCTATTGATGCGCATGGTAGCTAAATTCACTCCTCTTCTTAGATTTGCTGCATACCCATCAGAAATTTAGGTCCAAACCATTTCAAAATCTCCTTCCTCTGAACCCTAGTTAGGCAATAACTAGCTCTTGGCTTCTCCCACTTGCCGATGGGCGGCTTATGGATCATATTCAGCGAGGGCCTGTTGCAAAGCTCCTCCTGATCAAGGCGAACCTTCACATTGTCCTTCGTCTTGTTTGGAATGTCAAAGAATGTGCTAAATATGGCCTCTGCAATATTCTTCTCATTATGCATTACATCTATGTTATGGGGAAGAATGAGCTTATGGAAGTATGGCAGCCGCCACAAACTTGGAATGTGAGTCCAATTGTGCTCCTCACCATATTTCTCGAACCCATCACCATCATCAAGAGGCTTCAAAGCATCTAGCCGTGCACGAACCTCCTCACCTGCCAGACGACATGGTGGTCCAATGCGGACAGCAATATTGGCCCTAATTCCAGTTGTGTCACTTCTGAATTCGTGGTCAATTGGAAGGAATTGACGATGACAATCGAAGAAGGAGTGCTTGCGACCATGCTTTAGCCAACAGCCACGCAACGTCTCCCTACAGATTGGGCATGGCATCTTCCCATGTACAGACCACCCACAGAATATCCCGTACGCCGGGAAGTCATGCATGGATGTGTGGTACGCGACCCACATGGTGAAGTTCTGTTTCAATGCCCGATCATATGTCACTATGCCTTGTTCCCAAGCATGTAACAATTCATCCACCACCGGCTCCATGAATACACTCATATTCTTCCCTGGGTATTCAGGACCAGGGATTATCAAGGAAAGGAATATGTACTGCTTCTGCATGCAAACGCCGGGTGGGAGGTTAAGGGGAATGACAAACACAGGCCAACAGCTGTATGGCGCAGCCCCCATACCAAATGGGTTAAACCCATCAGTTGCAATTGCAATTCGAACGTTCCGAGGCTCCGTGACAAACTCTACATAGTCTCGGTCAAATTGCTTCCATGCTTCACCATCAGATGGGTGGACCATCTTGTCATCATGGTACCGACGACCATACTTGTGCCATACCATTTGTTTGGCAGAAACCTCGAACATGTATAACCGTTGGATTCATGGCACAAATGGTAGATAGCGAAGTATTTTTACGCCAATAGGAAGTCGCCTCTTGACCATCACCGAGTCAACCTCAACAAACCTAGACTCACCACACTTATCACGTTGATCTTTGTCCACATTCTCATTCCTAAATAGCATGCAATGATTTAGACAAACATCTATCTTCTCATGTGGCATATTTAGTGCGCTTATCAATTTCTTGGCCTCATACAAGTTAGCGGGCAGTTTGTGACCATCTAGGAGAAGGGTGCTAAACACGCTTAAGAATGCATCAAAGCAAGCAATGCTTGTCTTTGAATCGAGACTTGATGACAAGTAGTCGTGTGATGGCATCTAGTTGGGGCACCTGTGTTTGCCCATGAAGTGGTTGACTCGCTGCGGACAACATATCAAAGAAAGCCCTTGTTGCAGGCTCCAGTTCTTCCTCAGTAGGTGGCCCATATGCATGACGCACATCTTCTAGCATGTCTTCTATCCTACTCTCATTGTGGCCGCCATCGTCCGTTTCTTCGCTTAGCACATCTGATCTGCTATGTTGTGACTCGCCGTGATAGACCCACACGGTATAGCCTGCCCTAAATCCGTACTTGCACGGGTGTGCGATTATTGTTGCCCTCATTTGTGGCCGTGTGTTCGAACAACGAGAACAAGGGCACAACACACCCCATCCATTACTCCTAGCAAATGCTCGATCTACAAAATCTGTCGACTTTTCCATCCATTCTTGGGTACAGTCACCCATCGCCCTACGCCTAGTGTACATCCAACTACGATCCTTAGCCATCCTAGTGTGCAAAACATAATGCATATTTTAATCCAACTTTTATTTATGTCAAAACTTACAACTACTGAGCTAGCTAGAAGCTACCCTATGATGCATGCCCTATATATGTACACTAAAAGCAGATTGACATGAAGACAATATACATGATCAGCAGACATAAAAACACTTTCTTTCAATATATATGAATACCTTTATTTATTAACACGTTAATGTAGCATTGTAATGACACATATCAATCCACCATAAATGGACAACACAAAAGAAAATAAGCAAACTTTATTTCTTTTCCACTTATCCATTACCTTCTGATTACTTCTTGGAGCCGAGGAGCTGCGGTGGGGAAGATGGCTGCGGTGTGTGTGTGGTGGAAGCGATCGGCGAGGGAGGCGCAACCTTTGAGGCAAGCACTGAAAACAATCAAGCCTCAGCGAACTGTAGTATCTACTGACTAGGGACTGTATTGAAAACCATGAGCTATATTAGGACAGAATCGGCACTTAAGCATTGAAATTTAGACAAAACAAAAAAAATCCTTTAAAATGGACAATATCTATAGCACTGCCACAAATGTTTATCTAGTGTCATATATATAGTTCCATGAAATTACGTTCTAACTTGGAACCCTCAGAATTTTTTATAATCTCCAAGTTGTTGACTATTTATTATAACCCAGCACAACTTTACTTACAACATGCTAAAGAAGGAAAAATAGAATTGGATTTCTGCAAAATGTAGATTAATTTAAAGAAACCCCCTTAATGTTGTTAATATATTTTATATACTTCACTATTAAAGGAATATTTTGCTAGCGTGATTTTAGTATGATATCTTTAACTAATCGGTAAACTTTGGATATTTTTTAGAAATTAGTTAGTCATGATTTTTCATGTGTAGTGGTATTTAATACTTGAAGATGCTCGCTGGTAAAATAGGTAAAATAATGGGATATAGTGAGATTAGCGTATAATGCCTTTCACGTGTATATATATATATATATATATATATATATATATATATATATATGTGTGTGTGTGTGTGTGTGTGTGTGTGTGTGTGTGTGTGTGTGTGTGATAAATTAGCTTAGTATGATGAACTACGTGGCTATGTTCGACAAATAAGAAGTGTTTGATTCTATGCACACTTAAATTTTAGAGTTCCAATTTTTTCTATGATTTAAATTTTAGCTACATTTTAGTATATATGACACTAGATAAACATTTGGTCCTAATTTGCTGGTGTTCCCTAGTCACTTTATAGAACAAAGGGATCGACAAGCTCCTAATTGGATGCTTGAGTTGATAATATCTAGTACACATGTCTACACATACATTGTCTAGAGTGTGACACTGTTGGCCACTCTTCATGTCATATATGGTCGAACTCAGTACTTACAATATGAACATCTATTAGGAAGTGGACTAACCTCTAAATTTTATAAAGAGATAAATAAAGAGGAATTACAAAGTTTTTACTACTCTTTAGGAATTACAAAGTTTTACTACTCTTTAGGAGCAAGTCCTACTTTTAGTGTTAATTTTGAAAGTCACACAAAACATAGTGGAAACAAAAAAATGTCAAACAATGGACAACTTATACCATCAAGCAATGCACTAGTCCCCTACCCTAACCATCTCCATTTCACAATCTTGATATCCCATTTTTCGCGAACAGGTCAAATATGTGATATGTTCAAATAGTTGCTTAGCAAATTGATGTAATGGAACCCTTTGTTAGATTGATACACCGAGTGGCCATCACTACACCATGGCACAATATTAAGGGCAATGCAACCGCCGAAAACGACTTTTCGGCAATTTATCTAGGGAATGTGTATTCGGCACTTATTCTGCCGGTAAAGTCTTTTTGGGAAAGACATTTCGGCGAGATATGTATTATTCGGCGATTAAAGTGCCCTAGATAAGTTGGTTTTCCGGCGATTAGAGTTTCCCGCAGATTAGATTTTTCCGGCGATTGGAGTTTTCCGGCGATTATATGTATTGGCGATTAACATGCCGTCGATTGTATGTTTTTGGCGATTAGCATGCCCTCGATTGTATGTTTTGCGGCGATTAAGTGCCCTAGATAAGTTTGTTTTCCCGCAATTAGACTTATTCGGCAGATTAACGCCCTAGATTGTGTATTGTCCCCCCAAAATAGACGCCTATATACATATAAAATACCAATATAATTTGCACCATTCAACGAATTTAGAAAACATACATTTTCTCGATCTTACCACTTAGAAAATATCACATCAACAATCAAGTACAATTGCAACACATAGATGAAATTCAAATGATGCAAAATACATAAACCTGAAATATGATATTTTTGATAAGCTTAACAGTACATGTGCAGTACACCATACACATGCAATTTCAGAATTCTGAGCATTCTATTATAGGCACGATCTCATTGGCATATAGAAAATATCCATACAAAAAAGTCGACAATACTAGTCTATCCTTCGCACATGTAAATTCTCGAGCCCCTTCTATCATAATACTAGTCTATCCTTGGTATTTACAAAACATCTACGCAAAAGAAGTCGACAATAAAATCATCATGCTATCACCGTTTGCAAAATAAGGACGATCACTCTATCAACAAATAAGAACCTCATCAGCCCTTATGTTTTGTACCTGAAAAGAAATTCGAGAAGTCAATAACCAGAAACCACATATCCCTCGTTTGCAGCACAAACAATGTAAAAACACATGTTGTGTGGTTCACATCAAAAATTGAAGAAACGTCCCCCTTGATTTGTTAAACCATATGGCATTGTTGGTGCTTAAGCACAGCTACAACGTAGGAAACTCCAGTCCAGAATAGGTTAGTTTTGAAACAGTAATTATGCGTTTGCAAATATTTGAAACCACTTGTTGGTCCTAACACACTTAGACATATATACAACTTAACATTGATAGTTGTGGACTTGTGGTTGTCTTTTGTTCAAACCATTAGAAAAGTTGCTATACACGTGGGTGCATATCGCATTTTCCTTATATCTGCTTTGCTTATGTAGTTTGCGGATATTCACATTTTCCAACTTACGCATTTTTTCTTGGTTCCTTTTTCTTGGTAGATATTATTATTAGTAGTCATAGCTTTATTATTAATTCATTTAAGTCTCGGAATCTCATTCAATAATATGCTTTTATTTTTCATTGTACATCATTTGTCATGCCCATTTTGTGAAGTTGCAGAAATAAGCTAGTGTTGTACTCTTTTCACCGAAATTGCAACAATATGCTCATTACCACGGCAACAAAAGCGCTCTTGTGGTCTGATGCAACTCTCGTGGTAAAGAGAATGTAGGAACTTTGATATACAACTACAAATGAATGTGTGCGGTCAGACACATGACTACCACATAAACTCCATTTCAAATAACAGTTTGTTTTACAATTAGAGATATCATAGCTAAAGTTTAAGCGCTTAGCTATTTGATTCTTTGAAATTACCTCGTGTTCGCCCGACTTGTTGTAATGGCCCCTTGACTTCGATCTTCTTTTATCTGCAGATTTAAATAAATGCAAGTACATTACTTGAGGAAACAAATTGAAGGTGGATACAATAGATGGATGCTTACATCTTGATGTGGCCACATAATAGATCTCCCATAAGCATCACCATGGCGCTCATATCCCCATAAGGACGAGGCGGTTGAGCGGTCCTTTTTAGCACATAATTAACGACAACTTCCCAACATTCAACACCCAAAAGAGTACCACCCTCGCTGTCCTCCGATCCGTTGATATAACGGTAGCCTTTGCTTGAGGATATCATGTGGTCCAATAACAGAGTACAAGACAACTTCTTTTCCACTGAAACATGTCATCATTGAATGTGTCAATTCAAGTCTATTCAAATAAATTGCAAAATGGTAAAGAGCAAACCAACAAATAGTGATATATGTGAAATCTTACTCCTCCATTTCCTTTTGTGAAGAAACTCCACGCCTATTCAATGTCTACAAGTGCCAAATGAGAAAACATTACATTAGATATGAAGCTGCGGTATGACAATGGTGAAGAATCTATTTTGTTCTCGAGCGGTATGTACCTCCTCATACAACATATTTTCTGCGACATTAGACTCCACCTCAACATTGTCACCTTCGACATGCTGATCCTATAGGCCAATAAAAATAAAAGTGGAAACATACATCATTCTTCTATACCAAGTAATTAATTACAAAAAATTGTATTGTACTATACCTCATGTATAGGTGAATTTGATGCATATCGTGGACTGATATGTGCATGTCGTCCCACATGAGAATTAGCAAGTAACAATTCCTTCATCTCCGCCACTTGTTGACTAAGGGCGTCAATTTTTCTATCACTATCTGCTTGCATTGTTTCAATACACCCTAGTAGGAATTCTTTGTCTAATTCAGCTTGTCGATGCCCTTCAATGACCATTTGGAGCTTGGTTGATCTATACTTAAGCTTTCGGGCATCTCCAAATCTCCGGAGTTGGTCCCTTACCTCTGAAGCGAACATACCCATTCCTATCGGGACCAAAGGCAGCGTGACAGAGGTCACCTTGCTTTATGGTTTTCTCTGTCCACTCCGGATGATCGTGCTTGCGTCCTCAAGTGCTTTCTGCAAATATGAACAGAGCTAATTCATATGAATTATCAACTACAAGCAGTGAACAGAGTTTTGATTGCTTTCAGCTAGATGCATAATCATCATGCAATGAAAATTTCACAATAATGTGCAAGTGATATAAAATGTCACAATAATGTGCAAGGAAATAATCATCATGCATTTGGAACTAATGGTTTTAAGTACTTACAATTTTATGTGTTGCTTCTTGTGAAGGTAAGCCATTTTTATGAGTGTGTGTTTTAATAAACAACTCATCTCTACGAGGCACCACACCATTATCCTTGTACTGCATGGAAACCGATAGAAAATACATCATCAATCAAAAAATAGCATACAACATAGGTTTTATTTGAGATATTATATAAGAAAGGAACTTATATACCATTTCATGTCCAACACGAGCATAACTCTTGCTGCCACTTGTATGCAGCCCGGACATCTTTGCACGATTAGCTTTTCCTACGTCACTACGAGCCTATAACAATGGAAGCAGTAAATAAAAAAGAAATACCAATATAACAAGTAGTATTTTTTTATGTTTGGCTTACTTTGGCCAACGGACTTCTCCAATGTTTGATAAGCCAATTCCAGTCATTTTGATTAACTCTTTTATCATAGGCAGCAAAAAGTTCCTTATCGGTCTTTGTCTCATCAAAATGTTTTGCCTTCAAATCCGCCTTGAAATCCTTCCATATCTTCGCTGCTGTCCCCATAACCCAATCCCTGACACTTTCATCTAACTCGTAGAATAACTAGTTGTAAAAGAGATACATAATTAAACCCAAACCAAAATAGTAGAAATGAAGCATGTTAATTGGCAGTACACACTGATGATGGATTGTAGATATTACCTGTAAGTCTTTCCAT
Source organism: Phyllostachys edulis (assembly GCA_036346405.1). Classification (NCBI taxonomy): domain Eukaryota; kingdom Viridiplantae; phylum Streptophyta; class Magnoliopsida; order Poales; family Poaceae; genus Phyllostachys; species Phyllostachys edulis. Next base: position 32,662,285 of record CM070549.1, read on the forward strand.
AACTTCAACTTCGTCTTTGGTTCAACCAACCTCCAATCCTTATGTGCAAGCGATATATTCTTAGATTTCACAATTGTAGCTATAAAGTTAGCTAATTCTTTAGCATTTTCCCAACACAGTTGTCCATACTCATTGAGCTCCAATTGGATTGGAGGTTTATCTCCCTAGACCAAATATTGTGCTTTTTAGTGCACCCCTACCATTTCTTTTCTTTGCTTGCCCATCATTTGAACCATTATCTAGATTAGAAATAAATAGCAACGAATAAGCTCTAAAGTATTAATTTGAATATTTCTAACATGGAGATTACTATTATATGTACCTTCATTCTCTTGTAAGAGAGCATCCTCTCCTGTCTGGTCATTAGGCATGCATTTATCATGCATATTGTCATCATTTCTATCATCATGCTCTGTAATTTCACCTTGTGTTCCTAGGTCACTAGTTCCACCAACTCTTGCTGATCTAGACCGCAGGTTTGGACGTTCGATTTCTGCTTCTATTGGCTCACCATTTGTGGAACTCATTGTCTATAGGTACATAGAATATACAATATTAGAAAACTACCATGGACATATTTTAATCACAAGTAAGAAATGCATAACCTTTCTCTTTACTGTAGGTTGTCGTGAAGAGCCCTCCACTCCATTAGCACTCGGGGTTGGAGGAGATAGCTGCAATTTCCTTTTTTTCTCGATTAGAGCTTGCAGAAATTTATTGTTTCTCCTAACCCTTGCCATCCTTTCTTCTTCATAGTCATGATAGTCACTGGCGTCACTATCGCTTCCTCCCACGCTTGGCATTTTTCACAGGGCTGAAAAAAGATATTTCCATTAGTAAATTTATTCTATATTGCAAAGTACTAGCACTATTAATAAAAGAAGCAATTCAATTATGTAAATTCAAAGGACAATATAGTAGCTTATGAAAGGGTAAGATGACATACTTCTTTGAACATTTGTATCAACAATTATTCCATCTATGTCTGGCCTAATGCGAGGCACATCTCTAGCATCAATAGTAATGGTTATGTTACCATCTATATCAGGGTATGTCACTACATGTTCATTTTCACACTCTAAATTTCCATTTTGTACTTCAGCCATATCATAGAAGTCTCGTGGCTTTGACTGAATAACAGCACACCAATCATTGTCAATAGGATCTTCAACATAGTATACTTGGGTTGCTTGAGATGCCAAAATGAAAGGTTCATCATTTAGCTTTGCACCTGTATTGAATAAATGCTTGAAGTTCACATCTGTGATGCCAAATTTATCAACCTTAACCCACTTATCTTGTGCACGATTGTCTACCCAGTCACATTTGAAGAGCACAATACTTCCTTTATGCTTATAGTCCAATTCAAGGATTTCAGTGATAACACCATAATAATTCTTATTTCCTACCATTGGATTATTATTTCCACTTGAGAAGGATGAGGTTTGTGCAACTAGAGCCACTCCACTGCATTGGACAGACCTACCCTCATCATAGGACTTTGTGTGGAAATTGTGTCCATTTATGGTATAACTATTGTACTTTGTTGCAACCATCAAAGGCTCATTAGATAATGTTTGAATCTCTTCAGGAACTTTATCACCATTTAGTAGTAACTCTGCCACATGCAACCTAAACCATTCATGGAACTTCTCATGATGAATACGACTGATTTCTCTTCTATTTTCGTGACCAAGTGAGGACAGGTAATCCACATGTTTTCTGCAATGGTTAACCTTTAATTTTCAGTCCGTGAAAATTCAAAAAAAACCTATAGTAATAAAACATGTAGCATAACTTACCTCAGGTACGGCTCTATATGGTCATAATTAAATAAGATATATCTATGTGCTTGGAGCCATGTTTTGTAGTCTAAGGTCACAGTACACTTGCCAGCCAAATCTCGACCCAAGTTGCGAAAGAATGGCATGGTACTAGATATAGCTTGAGGATCAGCTTCATCATTTCGGCCTTTTCGATTGAACCTACTTTCACACCCTTCTAAATAACGAGAGCAAAATGTAAGACTCTCGTCAAACACATAGCTCTCTGCGATTGACCCTCAGATGACTCTTGGTGCGTACATATCCCTTTAACCTCATTAAAACCTACATATAATTGACAACAGATTAAATCAGATTGTAAATAGATTAAATATCATATGAAAAAGGTATTTAGATTTTGAAGGTCACCTTTCAATTGGATACATGTTGCGGTAATGTATTGGGCAACAAGCCTCGCTAAGGTGAAGATGTACCATTAGATGAACCATAATATCAAAGAAGGATGGTAGAAATATAGTCTCAAGAATGCTTAATGTCTCAGCAATTTCGCCTCTAACTTTTCCATATCACTAACACGAATAACGAGGAGAATAAATTTGCTTGAAGAAGTTCTTGACACGAATCAATCGCACTTACTCTATCCGCAATGTCTTTCGTGACGGATAGTGGAAGTAAGTCTTTGCAAGAGGATGTGGTTGTCATGGCTCTTTAGTCCAATTATCCTTTTATCCTTAACATGTATGTCGACGTATATCGATGCATAACCATCTCGAAATCTAACTTGTTTCAAAATTTCACAAAACAATCTCTTCTCTTCAGAATTCATTGAGTAAGCCGCGGGAGGCAAATAAAATGAATCTCCTACTTCAATAGGATGAAGATCTCTTCGTATATCTAGAAGTTGGAGATCCAATCGAGCATTCAAATTATCTTTAGATTTCCCATCGATACCCAAAAGTGTATTAATTATGTTGTCACACACATTCTTCTCAATGTGCATCACATCAAAATTATGTGGAAGCAACAAGTCTTTCCAATATGGCAATTTAAACCAAATAGATCTCCTATTCCAAATTACTTCTTTCGCTTTGTCCATACCCTTACGATTTCTCTTTGGTTTTTTCTTGTTTGGGTCTTTCCCAAAATCTATAGGAAGATCTCGCGTTTGTTCCAAAACCTCTTCTCCAGTTAGTGGTTTTGGTGCTGTCCTTAACTCTATAGCACCATCAAATGATGTCACATCTTGCCTAAATTTGTGATTTGCATCTAAGAACCTACGATGACCCATGTAACAAGACTTGCTGCCATTCTTCAAACGCAGAGAACAAGTATGTGAGTTGCAGTGAGGACAAGCTAGCTTGCCTGAAGTAACACATCCAGACACATATCCTAAGCCTGGAAAATCAGTAATGGTTGACAAGATGGCAGCACGCAATTGGAAGTACTCATCCCTGGAAGCATCGTATGTTCTAATACCCTCCTCAAACATTAATATCAAATCATCCACTAGTGGTTGTAAGTAAACATCCATATCCTTCCCAGGTGAATTTCGGCCAGGAATTAACAAGGAAAGTATGAAATTTGGTTGCTTCATACACATCCAAGGAGGTAGATTCAATGGAATAAGAATAACAGGCCAAATGCTATAGCTACAGTTCATTGATCTAAATGGATTAAAGCCATCGGTAGCTAAAGTGAGCCTGATATTGCGGCTCTCAGCACTAAATTCGGATGTTTGCAATCAAAATCCTTCCAAAGCGGAGAATCACTGGATGCCTTAATAATCCATCCTTTGTACGCCCTTCAACGTGCCACCATGCATCACTTGCGCCTTTGGAGACATGTACAATTTTGAAGTCTCTTCTTTATAGGAAAATAGCGAAGAACCTTTTGGGAACTTTGTGCACACGTTTCCCATCAAGATTCATCTTCTCTGTTTTCCAACGAGAAATCGACATTTAGGACGTAAATCGCCTTTTCATCTGCTTCCAAAATAATACATAATCATTCTTGCATGCATGAATACTAACATATCCGAGTCCAAAGCATTTAACCATTTTCTTAGCTTCATTAAAGTTCTTATGAAGCGTTGAGCCCTCCGGAAAAGCTTCTTTAAGAAGTTGTAGTAGCATGTCAAAACTTCTATCACTCCAACCTCCAAGAAATTTAGTGTGGAGTAATCTGACAACAAAGCGTAGCTTTGAGAAGCTTTTGCACCCTGGATAGAGCTCTTGATTAGCATCACCTACTAAATGGTAAAAATCTTCAACACCTTCACATGGATCCTCCTCAAAACTATCCTTATTTTGACCCAAATCCCCCATTCCATCTAACCCATGCGCTACATCACGAAGCATATCAAACATCTCATCACCTTCCTCAACATCGTCCTCTACTTGAACCTCAGCATACACATTTTGCTGTGCAGAACATGATGATGCCTCTCCATGAAAAATCCATCTATTATACCCTTTTAAAAACCCATCACATATTAAATGCACACGGACAACGCTAGCTTCTTTCCAGCAACTATTCACACATTTCCTACAAGGGCATAATATTGTGTTTGCTTTTGACGATTGGGCAAAAGCATACTTCACAAATTCTTCGACCCCTTGTACATATTCAGACGTGTGCCTACAATTAATTACTTGTTGTAAGAATGGACGTGAGGCAATGCTAGAAAATAAATTTATATTGTAAGCTTATGTTGTACCTAGGTAGATCCATCCATCTCTTATCCATAGTCGCTATGTAATATCAAATTTCAAAAGTTACCTAAATTGCACAAACTATAAGAATACTCAACGGTAAATATGTAGTCCTTGTGTGCAAGTTCTAGTTTTTTATGATTTATGATTTGTGAAGCTCACAAGCTTAGAAGTTGAACAAGAACAACCATACATACATACGACAGATTCTCATAACATGACAAATATGGGCATTTGACATAAAATTACGTCAACCAACGATCCAACACCATACTGACCTTTTCTTTTGCCAATGAGGAAGCAAGTTGTATTGCTCTAGTGCACGCTGACCTAAAGTACAAAAAACTTCACAGCTTTAATTATATAATACTCGACTGTAGTGGCCTATTATTTTTGAAAAATTAAAAGCGATTACTTACCTGGCTTCTTGATGGTTTCGTGTCATGCGCTTCGTGTCTGAACAATTAATCCACACATGCATCCAGTTGGTATAGCAGTATGTAAAATATGCCAATAATTAGAGAATTATATGCATGTTTGATCTAGAGAACTAGCTATTAAAAATGAAGCAATTAGAGGAACCTCACAAGTGTTATCAAATTTCAAAAGTTACCTAAATTTCACAAACTATAAGAATACTCAGTCAGTAAATATACAGTCCTTGTGTGCAAGTTCTAGTTTTTTCTAACTTGTGATTTGTGAAGCTCGCAAGCTTAGAAGCTGAACAAGAACAACCATACATACATATGACAGATTCTCATAACATGACAAATATCGGTATTTGACCTAAAATTACGTCAACCAACGATCCAACACCACAACTGTAACATAGCTCAGAACATAACAAATATGGGCATTTGACCTAAAATTACGTCAACCAACGATCCAACACCACAACTGTAACATAGCACACACATAGCACCAGATCTCAGTAGCATTATCGAAGCATCACAGAGCTTAGAAGCACAATAGCATAATTGGACTAAGAATACTCAACAAGAAATATACAGTCCTTGTGTACAAGTTCTAGTTTTTTATGACTTGTGATTTGTGAAGCTCGCAAGCTTACAAGCTGAATAAGAACAACCATACATCCATACGACAGATTCTCATAACATGACAAATATGGGCATTTGACCTAAAATTACGTCAACCAACAATCCAACACCATACATACATATTTGCTGTTGCTGCTGCTAGTACTCCATAAAGTTCCAGCTGCGTCCATGCATACTGACCTTTTCTTTTGCCAAGGAGGAAGCAAGCTATATTGCTCTAGTGCACGCTGACCTAAAGTACAAAAAACTTCACAGCTTTAATTATATAATACTCGACTGTAGTGGCCTATTATTTTTAGAAAAATTAAAAGCGATTACTTACCTGGCTTCTTGATGGTTCCGTGTCATGTGCTTCGTTTCTGAACAATTAATCCACACATGCATCCAGTTGGTATAGCAGTATGTAAAATATGCCAATCATTAGAGAATTATATGCATGTTTGATCTAGAGAACTAGCTATTAAAAATGAAGCAATTAGAGGAACCTCACAAGTGTTATCAAATTTCAAAAGTTACCTAAATTTCACAAACTATATGACTCTAAAATTACAAATATGGGCATTTCACCTAAAATTACGTCAACCAACAATCCAACACCATACATACATATTCTAAATAAGGACTAATAAGTCATCACTCTTGCAGATTATCCATGATTGATGACAGGTTTTATGGATGAACTATTATCCAATTTCCGATTCTTTGCAGATCAAGTGCAGATCTAATAGTCGATTCTGACCTTGCAGATGTCACTGAAAGAATCCGATTACAAACTAAAACAGGAAGTGCAAAGAACAGGAACGACTCCAGCCGCATCCTGAGCAAAAATTCTGGAGCAACTGCTAAAACAAACTGATCACAACGGCATCAGCTCAACAAAGCACAAACAGAGAACTACTAGCAACCACAGCAGTTATCAAGCCAACACTGGTCCAGATCAACAAAATGGCATCAATCCTGACAACCACCAAACAGCCTTTTGAAACTGAAATTGTACCATTCAGAATTGTTGTGCATTCTGATGACTCTTCACCTCAGTGCAAACCGCAGTGCAAACATAGCATTCAACATAGCATTCACCCATCATCCAACATAGCATTCAACATAGCATTCACCCAGCATCCAACATAGCATTCAAGACAAGTCAAGATTATGGCTAACACACCTCACCTCAGTGCAAACCGCAGTGCAAACCGCAGCAACCAGCATCCAACATAGCATTCACCAGCAACCCACCATCCTATTCACCTTTCATGAGCAACCAGAATCCAGAAATCAAAAGTGAATCAAGTCAAAACCGTAAAAACCAAAAAAAGGAAAGGGAAATAGGGGATGAAATCCAGTAGTAGCAGGAGTAGCAGGAGCGAGCACGGGCGACTGGAGGCCGAGGCGGGCCGGGCCTAGGGGAGAGGCGCCGGTGGTAGGCCGATTAAACTCACCAGGGAGGCGCTGGCGCAGGGAGGGTGGCGGCCGGGAGGAGGAGGCGCGGGAGGGTGGCGGCCGGAGAGGAGGGGAGGCGCGGGAGGAGGGGAGGCGGGAGGGTGGGCCGGGAGGAGGGAGGCGCGGGAGGAGGGGAGGCACGGGAGGGTGGCGGCCGGGAGGAGGAGGGCGGGAGGGTGGCCGGGAGGAGGGGAGGCGGGAGGAGGGGCGGGGAGGGAGGGTGGCGGAAGGGGTGGTCTTGGCGGCCGGGAGGAGGGGAGGCGCGGGAGGAAGGGGCGGCGGGGAGGAACGGCGGGCCAAGTGAGGGTGGCGGGGAGGAGGGAGGCGCGAGAGGGTGGGAGGGCCGGGCAGAGGCAGGAGGAGAAAGGTGCGCGCTCGGGTGGTGTTTTGGACGGCAGGGGGATTGAGTGGGGAAGACTGGATCGGAAGAGATAAGGTAGAGAGAGAGAGAGAGGATGGCGCGGCTGCGTTTTCGTTTCGCGCTATACGTTTTTGTTTCGCGCCGCTTCATTCGTCGTTTGGCTCTAGGGTTTTCGATCGGCGCTGTGTTTTTTATTTGCCGGCAGATACCTCTTTATATGGCTTTTGCTCTAATTTTGTCCGGTAGATATGAGGTCATGGGTTCAATAATTTACGTGATTATTTTTTTCACCTCCCGCCCAAACTTTTTCCCGGCAGTTATGTTGACCTAGTTTACTTTTTCTAGGGCAGATATGTTGTAGCTAAAATAAAAATATTCCCGGCAGATAAGTTGCTCTACATAATAGTTATTGCCGGCAGATAATAAGACCCGTAATATTTTCAACATTGCCGGCACATAATTTGCCTCTCACCCAATTTTTTCTCAGCAGATTATTGCCCTTAATACTGTGCCATGGTGTAGTGCATTCACATGCAAAGAAGTAAAATTCACAGCATTTGGGATGAGAAGATGAAGTTACCAGTATCACTTAGCTAACAAGAAAAATCATGAGGCAAAGACTACGACATCACCATAAGAAGAAAAAACCTATGCATACAGCATCAATGGAATGATGCCAACAAACATAAACACAATACAAATTGGCCAATGTAATAATGGCACCAAGTGACAATTGTAAAGCACCAAGTTTGACATGTATGCATGCTTATTGAAACACAACAACCACAGTGACAAAAGTAATCCATTTATTCTCATTTATCAAAAAATGAGGCTTGCTTCCACCACCAAAAACTCCAATAGCAGAACTTCAAATCAATTGCATGTCCAGGCCTCCAGGGGCAAATAAACCATGGTTGATCATCAGTGTTGATTTTTTTTTTCTTGATGGTATGACAAGCATCTTGTGTACCAACCAGAAAGTGAAACAACGAATTTAAGTAGTGACACTATAGTGATCAAGACAAGCAGAGGATATAAGAATTGCTAATTTAGATGAACATAATAACATCTGACATGCATTCACTGACAAGACATTGTAAGATTTGCTAACAATTTCTTTCAACTCAACACAAATGCCGTATTAGATGTTGCGCAACAATTAAGATCAAAAGCAGCATAAAATTATACTCCTAATAGATAAAGCCATCTTCCCTCAGATTCTAGTAAAATGCAATTGATTACTCACCTCTTTCTTCAGTTCATCTGAAATAGAAAGTGGGGCAAAGACAGGTGGAGTCTTACCTCGCCGGACCGAGAGGATGTGCAGAGCAGCTGGAGGGGGTAGCGCCGGTCGGAAGAGGGATCTTCATAAACACCAAGCTACCGACTGCGAGTTCGCGAGCACCAAGGCTAAGCTGGGAGTCAAAAGAAGGAAACACGCGTAGAAGACATTGGGCCACAATGCAATATTATGGTAACAGCCTAGCTGTTGTCTAATGCTGTGGCCACAACTCAAGCGCATATATATGTTGACCTTTCTGTTATACTGTTGATTCCAATACTGAAGTCAACACATACTACTATTTACATGTTATTTTCGCCAGTTAATTAGATGGACGGGTATATGATTTAGCTCTCTACTGTTTTTGGCAGAACACTTAACAATTTATTATTAACTAGCAAAGTAGCCCGCGCAATTGCGCGGCCAGTGGTGCAATTTGTTTATTAATTAAACATCAAATTTATTTCATATAAAATTGATATTTATCAAATATTTGAATATTATAGTTTGTTTCATAAACAACAAATTTCCAAAATTTTCTCCCTTTTAACTTCTTATCTTTTCGTACTCTGAGATCTTAGCTTACCATTTGAAATACGTACGTGGATTATAGAAAGATTATTTCTTATCTTTTGAATTTAAGTATTCCATATAATGGTTAACATTAAGTGGTTGTGGCTTAATCATAATCAGGTCTACCAAATTAAGGGCCAGATGTTTTCCTTTTTTTGTGAGAATTTTTAGCATATTTCTATATTTTTAATAATATCCTTTTGTTGCTATAGTTCATTTTTAATTAGGGTCCACCTAATCAAGGATCCGATGTTTTTCTCTCTTTTTTTGTAATAATTTTTGGAATATTTCTCTTTTTTCTTAACTGTTGTAAAACATATGTCATTAGCTTTTAATATAGAACAGATTGTACACTTGCAAGCAATTAATTATGAAACGGTTTCAAGATTGGGCTTGTCAACAAGATTGCTGCAAGCACAAAGGTTTCAAGACATATTTGTAGCGGCATGTGCTTATTTTAAGATTAATATTATGGGATTAAATACCCCAGGTTAGAAATTCGATTGATTTCCCCCCAAAAAAAATTGAGTGGTTTATAGCAAATAAAACTTTACAATCATCGCGCTACATGCACATGCGTGCAAATATCCAAACTGTTTCAAATCAACCAAGCCAAGCAAATTGGTGTGGATTGATTTTAATAACATTATGCACGATCAGGAATGTTACAAAAACATGGGGATATATAACACAATGTCATGCAAATTCGATCAAAGGCTTCTATTTATTCGAAGAAAGAATGGGTATTATTCACCACAAGCGTGAATTGCGCTTTTCTAATTTCAAACCCAAAAACAAAGTAAATCTCCTTGCATTACACTTAGCTAAACCGTCTATACAACTAGGTTACAAAACCTATATATGTCAGAGACTGCTTTATTGCATTGCGTGTTCTAATACTGACTACTAAATATGATCGGCTATTGGACTTCCAGGACTCCATTTTTGCATGGAAGCTCCTAATTACAAAGTACGAACCAACCAATCCAATGAACGATCTCTACACATGTACGATAGAGAAGTCAAGCCAACCGTTGCTAACTTGTAAGCCGCCGCGGCCGGCGGCGGCTAGCCATGGTAGCTGCCGCCCGAGGGGGGCTGGCCTGGATCTTGATGGCCCGGGTTAGGTTTACCCGGCCCCGCCGCCGGGCTCTTGTCTAGGGCCTGCATGATCAGCGACCTGGCGCCCTGCCCCAGCCACCCGCCGTCCCCTCAAGCAGCCTCGCCGCGAGGATCGAGTTGCAGCATTGCATCAGCAGCACGGTCACCAGCACCACCCTCACCATCTTCGCCGACCTCGACGCCATATTATCCTTATATGTACGTGTACGTGCGTCGGTGTTGTTCCTAGCTACTTGCCGCTAGTATACCTTAATATGTTAGTCTGTTGAGCTAGCTTGCTAGAATTGTCGACAAATGAAATATTGCAGACAAGCAAGCTGGCTACTACGTACGTCGAATGCCTTAAGCTGGTTGTTGGGAGAGAGGCAAGATGGTTTCCTTTTATAGTTTCGTTGCGCATGTTTAACGGCCAAAAAGAAGCATAACTAAGACCGGGTCTATTCTTTATTTTGCAGCAAAATTTTCTCAGGTCCAGCGTAAGTAGGCGCCTACGCGGTTTTCAGCGGTCCATTTCCTGAGTTTGAATTAATACTAGTAGGGTAGATCGATCGTAGCGGATCGATCGGTCGGTGCGCGCTGAAATGGTTGTGCAGTATGAGTAAAACACCGAGTTGTAGACGTTCCTATGTATGCGCGCCTAGCTTGTTTGCTGGGCTACGTGAATTCTCGGTCGGTCTGCAGTCCGCTAATGGCTGAACTTGAACCGATCCATGCGTGTATATTTTTATGTCAGTTTGGAGAATTTCATTTTGGTCGTATTCAATGATCAAGCTAGTCGCCGGGGACTGATTGATCAAGTTCATGTGCCGGTGCTGTTCTGACTTAATTCTGCCGTTACTAGCAATAGCTTCCGAGAAAGTAACATGGTCAAGTTCACTGATTTTTTTGCTTTAACTTGTGACGGACGAGCTAGTTAATTAGTTGCATATATAGTCAGTCCGAAGTCCAAACTGATCAGGTAGGTAAGTACTTATAGCAAAAGTTAGTTATGATTGCATGCATTGTAGCTAACCTTAATTAGGCACAAAACTCCTCAGCCTGGAATAATCAATTATGTGCCACTGCAAAGATGTGGATTTTAGAATTTGTCACTACATGTGAGGATGACATCTGGGTCCTAGGGCCACATGACATCCACACATAAGTGGCAAATTGTAAATTGTAGATCTTTGGTAGTGGCAAATAATCAGATCTCTCGATTAGTGTTTCCACCGTAACAGTTAGTTTTAAAAAAATTCGTGTAAATTTAACACAGCGGCCAAACTGGCCAGTCCTGTCATGTCAAATCCGTACTCAAGCCACTTGGAGTCTTAGAGGGGAAATCCGTACTTGAGGCATCAACTAGCCGGCGTTGATGTATATGATATATCTAAATTTTACGTAGAGTTTATTTACTTACCTAGTTCGATAATATTTAGACAATATTTGTAACATCCCGTTTTTCAAACGGCGAATAGTAATTCTATTTGGTTTTCGGTTTTCGATTCGTATTTCAAATTATCAATTAATTTCAAAAACTTCTAGCCTTCTCTAGCTCGGGTTTGTGTTTCAAATACCCTTGAATCCTGAAATTCAAATTGAAGTTGAATTTCTTCCCTTTTCGGTTTTGGGCCTTCTTCTCAATTTTGGTTTCCTTCCTTTGGGCTCAGCCGTGTCCTTTTCTTGGGCCAGCCCGCTCCTTTCCCAGCCCAGCACTATCCCCCCTCCAGCCCAGCCATTTCGGCCCACCCCTTTTGGCCTAGCCGCTCCCCTCCTCTTGTCTTCTTCCTCTTGGCCGCCTCTGCCCAAGCCGCTCTCTTCTCTTCCCTCGTGTGCTCTTGGCGCCAGCTCCCTTGCGTGCACGCCACCGCCACCGACGCCTCGCACGCCACCGCCTGCGACGCTACCGAGCAGCCCGTGCCCTCTGCTCTCTGCCACTGCGCACGCTCGCTTGCCACTCTCGCACGCCACCGCCTCTGCCACCCACTAGCGACGTGTGCAGCTGTGCGTGTTTGGGCGGCCGCGAGAGAGGGAGGCGGCGGTATGGGCGGGGCGTGGGTTGCATCGCGGTGGCGGCAACCCCTCACTGGAGCGGGGTGTGAGGTGGTGTGGCAGGGTCGCGGGTTGCGGCACGGCATGGCAAGCGCCGTGGGCAGTGGCTTGGGGTGCGTGTGCATTGAAGAGGGGGGCGAGGTGGCTCGGGAGGTGGCGGATGATAGTGGCGGCGCCACTACTACAGAAGCCACATCACGAGCGGTTGAATCGTCATCACAGACGGTTTCGAACCGTCTATAATTGTTGGTCTGTGATAACAGCGGTTATCACGAGGCGGTTAAAACCGTCAGTGATCCACAATATCACGCAGCGATTTTTATTAAAACCGTCTGTGAAGGCTAGTATCACGAGCGGTTTCACTAAAACCGTCGTGATATGCCAATATCACGAGCGGTTCTAAATAAAACCGCTCGTGATACGCCAATATCACGAGAGGTTTTATTTAGAACCGCTCGTGATATTGGCGTATCACGCATAGCTTTCCTTCGTAACCGCTCGTGATATTCGCGTATCATAGACGGTTTTTAGTGGAAATCGTCTGTGATACTATGCCTTCACAAACGGTTTTTAGTGGAAACCGTCTGTGATACTATGCCTTTACAGACGGCTTTAACAAAAAACCGTCTATGATAGTTCACACTCCTATCAACATTTTTGCTGTTTTTTTGGTTAGCCTCAGGAATTGCTAGCCATGCCCTCTGAAAACAAGCATGCACAAAAATAGATTCATCAGGGATAATCAATTGTTGATAACTCAAAGTGATCATTACTCAAAATAAATTACAAAGGATCACATTTGTTCAAGTATTGTCGCTATAGTTACAACTGGATTACAATTGAGTCAATTGTTTGCGTTGAGAGGTGTCGGCGGGGTGATACTCTGGGTTGGCGACAGAGTGAAAATCTCCGTCGTCGTTAATAATTTTTGAGTTGATAAAGGTGCAAAGCTTCCCTCGAATGTCCTTGATCTCTTCCGCAACCAGTCCATCACATTGTAAATCCAAGGCCCGTAAGCTAGCAAGAGTAAAGTGGTAAGCTATATATATTTAAATTTATAATTAGGAAATAATTATTTCAAGATTGACAAACCTCAGGATCCTTCTTCCTAGCTCTAAGGATTAGCTGCATATGATAGCAGACGTAGATTGCACATAACTCATCATCTTTTTGCTGGTGGCACTGCAAAAATAGAATTACATATATATGTATAGTCAGTTCGAGACGCGTTATTATGAAGTATGATATAGGATTATCATGTTGTAGCGTGTACCGGAAAATCCATCCTGTGTGTTAGTTGGGCGCTCTTTCTATTGTATATTCCTTTGTTGGCAACATAATTGAAGAATGACCTACATGATTCCAAAGAGTTATCCTAGACTACAATAGAGTTATGTAAGGAGGAAATGAGCATACCTCTCGAGTATTCCTCTTAGAACGCTGAAGTCGTGCTTGTTGCGGATTAGAGAATCAAGGTATATCACATGGTTCCTCTTTGGTATAATAACTAAAAGGATACAGTGGTACCTACTCATGTATGTCGCTATAGTCATTAAACCTAAGTTAGATCACAGATAAAGTACAAATGAAATTTGTATAGCAAGTAGTGACACTTACCCTCGGTTGTAGGGCACCACTATGTACTTCATGTTCTTCCGATGAAGCAATGACCTCGTTATGTATTTCTCGGCGAAGGACAAGTCGCTTGGATGGTTTGCAACGATACCACATGTGGGTCGAGAAACCCACCGGTTCTTTCCATTCCGGACATTTTTCATCATGTATCTATACATAAGCAATGAGTTGTGATATTTATCGGTATTACATGAATGTAGAACTTGATTATGCGTACTTACGATGTCCAACATCGTGAGAAGCGAGACGTCGAGGCCAACGATGTTGAATAGGTCATATAAAGTTGAAGCCCACGACGAAGTACCTCGTCCGTTGAAGAAATGCTTCTCCTCGATTCGACGGTGATTCCAAGATCGCACCCTTCTTTTGGGTCTTCTCCAAGTACCGTGCATGCAAAGCGACAAGCATATCCAGCGTGCATTATCTCGCGATCGGCTAACAACGGTTTTCGATGATGTAGTTCCGGATATCGCGGACTTCCGGACTTGGGAGGCGCCTTAACGTTCGTCGATTTCGATTTGGCGTAGCGATTCGCGGCGTCTTCTTGTGAGACGACTTCGGGAACCGATCTGGCGACACGCTTTTTGTTGTTCGCCGGTGTCTTCTCCACGGGAATCGAAGAGGTGGCTTTCTGAGGCGAAACATGAGGTGGAGTCATCGAGGGTCCCGTTGGAGAGGAATGCTCATGTCCAGATCGCGGCACTGCTGGGTCCAGGGCGATGTCCTTCTTGGCCCACTGGATAAAAGAGTGGACGGCATCCTCTAGTGTTATGATCTCTTCGTTCGGGAGAATCTTCAGCGGGACGGCTAGGAAATTGCCATGTACCATATCCACCTAGACCCTAGCATAACCCTGCGCTAGCTGGGCACAATCTTCAGACTACCCTTCCTCGTATGGATACACCATCCCCCACGCAGCCTCAATAGAAAGGGACGCATCCATCCCCACTTGGAGCTTGTAGGGCGTCGGCTCCAACAAAACGACACGCAATTAGCTAAGGCATCCTATAGGTCTATCTTTGATGCATTCCATAGACGACGTTACCTTGATGTCGTCTATCGAATCGGACGTCATCATGTTCGAATTATGCGCGACGCGATGCTACTCCGATGTCGGCAGATCGCCTCCCAAATTAAGCGGGCGACTTGCATCGCTGGCTCAGAGTTGATTCATTTGATCTGCAATCTGCTATCTTTTCTTCAAATTTGTCAAGAATCATCTGTACCAACCGGCCGTCGTGCTCGCCTTGGATCTCTTCCTACTCCTATCGTGCGAGAGTCGTCCGTGAATCCATGACTCCAAGGTACGTTAACCCCAAGGCCTCGCGTGCGACCCAGGTGCTCCTTGTTTCCCAAGGCCGTAGATAGTACATCCTTCTCCCTGTCTGCATGGAAGGAGCCTTGGGAAGCTTGGGTAGTCAAGTCACGCTGCAAGAGGTCATCATGTTATTATAGACACTATGAAGTTATGGACTTATTAACAACTAGGTAGTTCGACATATTTACCACACGTTGGGACACTTCCTGGTCTGCCGGGTTTGTGAAAGAGATGCTGCCCGAAGACGAGACTTTTGCCCTCGCTTTTAACCAGCTTAGGGAACGCAGGTCTGTGATATCAGGAAAAGGCCCAGTTGCGTTCTCCTCCTCCGCTGCCCATTCCTTGTATTTACCCGCGTATCCAGTGGTGCCGAGTCTGTGCGGGTGAGTGTTTCGTATCTGGAGAGCTTTGTGCACCGCACTTTGCTCCTTAATTTCGGCCGTCGTTTTCATAGCCACAAAGGTGTCCCATGCTTCCCGTGTCAAGAATCTATACTTCGCGAAGGGCATCGACCGTGTTCACGTGCCGTGACAAGAATGCTCTTGAAGGTCCTCCACGATTTATCCATCGTGAGCATCGCCGTCTCACACGCGCGCCACGCGTCGCTACGGAATAGTGAACTTCTCGAAAGTTCATCCCACAGCGCCTTTCGCTTGTTTCACAGTCCTTCCACCTTGGTGTGGTGATGGGGACCCGTTCCCTTCCAAGTATCCTGCAGATGGACCGGAATCTCGTCGCTGATCTCTTGGGACTCAGAGGGACCCCAAAGTCACTGACCTCCGTGATGACCAGTCGGCCCGCAGGCATTTTTGATTGTCCTCTGCCATCTCGCTTCTGTGTCATTATCGTCGATGGTGACGGCGGCCTCGTCGGCGCCTCTTCCATCTGCGGCGTCGGTGACGGCGGCCTTGTCGGCGCCTCTTCCATCTGTGGCATCGGTGACGGCAGCGAAGACGGTGGCTCTGCCATCTCGCTTACTTGCTATCTATATAAGTTACATATGCAATAAAATGGATTGCAAGTGTCCCAAATTAACATATACATTTAAACTTAATAATATGCTCAACATGTGCAATATTAGCAAATAATCATAATTAATTCCAGCATAAATATGAAACAATTAAGTGTGTTAGGATTGACGATGTAGGCTGTGTTTCACCTAAACGTTTAGGATGAACGCCCAAGGAGCCAGCTAGCTAGCTAATGAAGATTTAATGCTTCATGTACAGAAGACTAGCCTTTAATGAAGACATAGAAACAAAATAGAATCAAGTAAAACTTTGCCCGAGCCCATATTTGCCCGAGCCTACTTCATCGAGGTCGACACACTAGAGTGTACCATTTGTTTTATGCCGTGGAGGACTGGCATAAAACAAAGGTACACTCAAGTGTGTCAGGATCGACGAAGGAAATGCTAAGCAAAGGTTTAATCCCGCCGCCTCCCTGCTCCTATTCTAACACTCCTTAATCCACCAGCTTCTCTTGTGATCTTTGTATAGATAGAAACTAGTGATACAAATCTTTTGCCCGAGCCTATCTTTGCCCGAGCCTACTTTATCGAGCCCGACACACTGGAGTGTACCATTTGCTTTGTGCCATAGTGGATTGGCATGAAGCAAAGGTACACTCAAGTGTGTTAGGATCGACGAAGAAAATGCTAAGCAAAGGTTTAATGCTTCATGTACAGAAGACTAGCCTTTAATGAAGACATAGAAACAAAATAGAATCAAGTAAAACTTTCTTTCTGGATTAAACTTTCAGCCAATAAAAGGTCTAGAGATTAACAGTGCACAGACACTATTCTAACATATTGATTGATGATATTATGTGCTCTCAGAAGGAGAGTAGCTAAAGAACAAGTCTTTGCCATCTCAATCCTATTGTCTATACTCGTCATTAAATGAATATGATAATATAAATTCAAACTATGAGCTCTAAACAATACTTTGCTTAAGCTGTCAAATGATCTCAAGCATAATCTAAAACAGATTAAACTTCGATCAAACAAAGGAGGCCGACGGGGAGGAGGAGGTGCAGGTAGAGGCCGACACGGGAGGAGGACGGCGGAGAGAAGGTCGGTGTAGAGGGCATCTGAGACTACTAGAAGAATCACAAACTAGTCATTAGATTACCAACAAAAACTGAATACTCTCAATAGAACTGAACATGAAGACACACGTTCAGTGATAAAGCCGATTGGCCGACATAACAAGATATCCACTTCAAATGCTAGAGATCAAATGAACCGGAAGAATCGAGAATAACTAGCTTTCAGCGAAAGTAACCAATTAACAATACATCATATTGACGGTAGCAAGTAATACAATAGAGCTCAAGTATGAACTAACTATCACATTCAATCTCATTATAAGATGCGAGTTCATCACAGAGCA
Organism: Phyllostachys edulis; assembly: GCA_036346405.1. Taxonomy (NCBI): domain Eukaryota; kingdom Viridiplantae; phylum Streptophyta; class Magnoliopsida; order Poales; family Poaceae; genus Phyllostachys; species Phyllostachys edulis. The sequence goes on from CM070549.1 coordinate 32,679,993, forward strand.
TGTCAACAAAGCCCACCGATCAATTTGCAAGATCTTGAAGACTAGATTAAGAAATCGAACTAATCTGAGATCAAGGTATCAACTAGCACTGCAAATATATATATGCAAAGATCAACCGAACTGCCACAGAGGAGCAATACTCACAGAGAAGATGCCGCACAAGAACTCACGGTGCAAGGAGGAGGCCAGTGCAGGGGAGGAGGCCGACGGGGAGGAGGGAGGTGCAGGGAGGAGGCCGACACGGGAGGAGGACAACAAGGGAGAAGGCGGTCTGCAGAGGAGGAGGCCGACACGGGAGGAGGGTGGTGCAGGAGGAGGCAGTCTGAGAGGCAAGACGCTGACAGGGGAGGAGGACGGTGCAGCATCATCGACGTCAGGGGCGGCGGCGTCGAGGTCGGAGGCGGCGACGTCGGGGCTTACGGCCGGGGAGGTGAACGGGGGCGTCGAGGTCGGGGGAGCCAAGGTCGGGGGTGGCGGCACCGAGGTCGAAGGCACCGAGGTCGAGGGCACCAAGGTCGGGGGTGGTGGCACCGAGGTCGTAGTCGACGGTGAACGGCGGGCGAGCCCTAAACCCTAGAGGAGGCGAACGAGCGCGCGAGAGCCTAAGGGGCGCGGGAGAGGAAGTGACGAGTGAGAGCAAAACCCTAGCGGTTCCCGCCTTATAAAAAGTATATCACAGACGGTTCTAGTAGGAAACCGTCTGTGATATCCTTATCACAAACGGTTCTATTCGAAAACCGTCTGTGATATATCTCCTGGTGAGATATGAACAACAAGTCTCTTCATTTTCCCGCGTGTGTCTCTTCGTCTCACGATCACACGGCTTCGTCTCTTCATTTTCCAACATCGCTACAGCTCCCCAAATATCTCTTCGTCTCCCGCTCCGGCTTTAGAACTTGTTCTATAAATAGATGTCCCCTTCTACAATGTATTGCACACAACCTCCTTGATCCCCTTTCTCCACAAAAACAGAAATGGTTGCCTCTTCTATTTCCTTATCGCCGGCATTGATGGCTTACAGAGCAGACTTGTACGCCGTCTCTCATTTGTCTGTTGAACCGTCTTTGCGGAAGAACACTATTTCAACAATGTCTTCACTCCTCTGTTCGAGAATTTGCTGGAGCGGGTGACGGCCACCTTCCGCCGTCTTGACATCCTCCTCCGCTGTGTCTTCCGGGTGATCTCCCACTTTCGGCGAGTTTACCGCGTCGTCGACGTGGTCCTCCAAAACGACGTTGCACGTCTCCAGGAGGCTTGCCGTTACTTGGACTGCTTAATCGAGGCAACAGGCGACCGAGTCGACTAGGCCGAGACCCCTCAAGCAAGAGAAGAGAGCCTATGGGCTCAATTCTTCTTGGTTCAATAGTCCGAGGGTCTTCGGGAGACACTCGAACGAGCGCGTCAGTGGGTAGACGCATTTCAGGCTTCGTTCGATCATGAACTATCCGCCCCCAACGCTGCCGCCTACGAAGTATTGAAGACGGAGATAGCAGCCTACCTCCGCCACTAGAAAAACTTTCTTTATTTATAGGTTTCTAGTTTTTAATCTTTTTGTAAGCGACTAGCGCCGTGAACAAATTAATTAATTATATGTTGAAGGCTAAGATAGGATCGCTAATCCTTTTTTATCATCCGTGATGTAAAAAGGATATGATCTTTTATCATCTCGCTTATTACAAGCGCATAATATTATCACAGTCGATCGGTTGGTCTCCTCTTGTTATTCACATTTAATCTTGCCATGAACTTTGAAATGTATTATTACAAATGTGTAGGTGAGAAAGATCCTTTATATTTGGCTATCAATATCAAAGATGACAAGTCCATAACACATCAACACATGACAATTTCACGTTGACATCAAAATATATGAGAGATTACAAGTCCATAACACATGATGTTATGGAATAAATTAATTACATTATAGTAAATTCTTAATTAAAATATAGGCCTTCCTAATGATCGACGCGCATATAGCTAGCTTCCTCACTGGATTCTTCCTCGAGCCTAATGCCGTTTCCGAAAGGAGGCAACTCGTCAAATTGATTGTATTCTTCCTCGTCCACTACATTCTCAACTCCGACAATCCTCCTTTTTCCAAGAAGAATTACGTGGCGCTTCTTATTTGTCGGGTCGGTTACATAGAAGACTTGAACAACTTGGTTAGCCGCGACGAATGGTTCGTCTTTGTATCCGACACGTTCGAGGTCCACGGTAGTGACGCCGTACTTGTCGACCTTCACCTGTGGGAGATGGACCCAACGGCACCGAAATAGGGGGATCTTGAAAAGCACGTAGTCGAGCTCCCATATCTCCTCTATTTGCACATAGTAGGAGCTCCTCACCCATCGATCTTGAATGCATCTATCACGGACACGCATTACGGATCATGCTCTTCCTATCCTGAGCTGCCGTATAAAATGTGTACCCATTTATGTCGTATCCTTGCCATGCGACAATTGTAAATTGTGGCTCTCGTGCCAACCATAGCAACATATCATCACTTGATGACCTCCCGATGATTCGCACCTTTAACCATTCGTTGAACAAGCGGTTGTGCTCTCGTGATCCAAACCTCCGACCGGTGCGGATTACATTGGCGTACCATGTCTTTGTGCTCGTCGATGTGCGGGGACACTTGGGTCATGTGTTGCAAGACCGTGAAATGGGCTTGGCGACGTATCCAGATCGGGAGTGATTGATTTCCTTCCGATGGTCCCGATACCATCCGGTCTCCCCTCATGGCGAGATAGAGGCACACCTATCGGTTCCACGAGCCACGAGTCGACGCAGAACTCAATGACCTCTTCGGTTGCATAACCTTCGATGATCTTGCCTTCGGTCGAGATCGATTCCGTCACGTAGGACTTGAGAATTCCCATGCACCTCTCGAGCGGGTACATATGGCGAAGAACACAGGTCGCATATCTTTATCTCCTTCACAAGGTGAACAATGAGATGGACCATGATATCGAAAAATGACAGAGGAAATACATCTCAAGATGACATAGAGTCGTCACCACCTCGGCTGCAGAGCATCTAGTCCTTAGGGATCAATGATCTTCGAGCAATTGAGTTGAAAAATAACACGACCTCAAGATTGCCACTCGGACCTTGTTCAGCAAGATACTACTAATTGCAACAGGAAGCATTTGTGTCATCAGCACATGACAATCATGAGACTTCATACCAATTAATTTCAAATCTTGCATAGAAACAAGTTTCTTAATGTTAGCGGAGTAACAGACGGAATTTCACACCATGCAAGCTCAGCACGATTCATTTCTCTCGGCCTTGGACAGAGTGTAGCAAGTTGGGGAAGGTACGTTCATCCTGTATCGGTCTCTTTCGGTGCTAACTCGGTCCTTATGTTCATATCAACCAAGTCACGCCGTGCGTTAACACCATCCTGTTTTGAAACCCCTTCGAATCAAGTGCTTCGATCTGCGCCGCGTTGTTAAACATCTTCAGATTACCGCAATCAATGCATGGACAGTACATAAAATTTATCCCCTTCTTCAACATATCACCTTTCGTGGCTCTTCTAAAAGAAACCACGCCATTAATGTACTCTTGACTCACAGTTCACACGTACATCCGATTTCGATCCATCTACACTACGCATGTAACAAATTAGTGTCAAATTGATTAGCGATTAATTTATAGCAAACATGAATTTAAATATGCAAGTGAAGCTTCATAACGAAGTTTTCTTTCTTGCTTTAGGCATCGATATGCCTCCAGAAGAGAGAATTGTACCAACTCCAAATTTCAACATTTTCACAAAACATCTAGTCATAGATAACTATTGCATCGACAAACATCTAAGACCATACCAAATAGGACTAGAGTCTTGAGCATCTAATCCTCAATTAGCTACAATGTATGGTAGAAGAAAGGACGTTTCACATGACAAAAGAACGACCCTATTTGCATCCCATCTACGAATTTATAGTGATATCTTGATATTACTTTGGACTAATTAATTTGACCTACACCAAGGTTGTTATTTGCCTACAAAACCACATATGCCTTTTCATAGACATTATAAAGAAAATAATCATATGCAATCACCTAGTGGTCTTGCATATCAAATTTCATCACCAAGTATAATGGCAATAACATATGGCGATTATTTAGTATTTATAGCGCTATGCCTCAAAATTCTAAACAAAAATGAGCAAATCCAAGTTAGAATTTTTGTGCCAATAATCTTCAACCGCACCTCACTATCTTTTTGAATTTTCACCGAGCCGGACAAACAAGCGGCTCCCGGTTAGAACAAGAAGGAGCGAGGTTGGAGGAGCTAGGGCAGGGAAGTGGCGCATGGTAGAGGAGAGCAGATCTAAGTGGAGCCAGCGACAGGGTTGCTCCAGAGCGGTAGCAAAGCGATGTGAGAGGTGGCGGGCTGGCGATGGACACAAGGCCTCCAGAGCGGCAAGGCGGCGAAGCAGGCAGCGATCGCGGCAAAGGGATGTGTTGGGCACAATTTATATGATGCGAGGATATCACAGACAGTTATTAATTCGAACCGTATGTGATAACTAATTATCACGAGCGGTTCTCATTCGAACCGTCGTGTACTATCCTGACGGTTCTTATTGAGAATAAATCGTGATATACGACGGTTCAATGAGAACCGCTCTGTGATTGGTTGATTATCACAGACGGTTTGTGAATAGAACCGTCTGTGATAATTCACAGACGACTCTATTAATGAACCATCTGTGACAGATGACTATCACAGACGGTTCTAAATAAATATTGTCCGTGATAGGCTCCCCGCGCCAAACGCATGTCCAGACAGACCCAACACAGACGGTTAGGGCGTCTACTATAGCCTGTTTTGTAGTAGTGGCTGGAGGCGGTGACAGCGTCTCCCATGGCGACGTGCGGCTGGGCGACGGGGTGGAGGCGGGTTTGGGTGATGGCGCAACCGGGGAGGAGAAGGCGGAAGGGAGAAAGGGAAAGCGGGATTTGCTTGGGTTTTGATGGATTTGGGGATTTTTGATGAATTTGGTTGAAGTTTGCTAAACTGAGATTTGAAAACAAGATTCAAATCAAAACTCAAATTGATTTTGAAACTTTGAAATTTTGCAGGTGTTTCAAGAGTCATAGTTCGTATGGCTTGGTGAATCTAAAAAGTCTACTTCAGTTTCGTCTTCCCCTACTTGACCAATTCCAATTCATGCCATGGTGCCATGCATGCATGCCATAGTCAGCCGTCAGTGTAAACGATCTGAGAGGTCAATCTTGAAGGTCAAAGTTTCATGCATGTGTCAGAGACTGCATTCTTTATTGCAAACTAATACACTAAAACTGACTAATTATGAACAGCTTTCAAGGCTCCGATACTTTATTTTTCATGGAAGCCCTTACAATCAAGGAATGAACAAACTAAACCAAAAGAACGAGATCTCTACGCATATATGCCCTTACAGTCAACGCCTGCAAATAAACAAAGCCGGAACGCATGCAGCAAAACTGATGGATCGATGATCCGGCCGGCTAGTTATGGCAGCTTCCGCCGGAGGGGTGGCTGGGATCGTGCGAGCAGTTGTTGGTTCCGCCCCCAGACGCCGGGCTGCCCTTTAGGACTTGCATGATGAGTGCCCCAGCGCCGCCCTTCCCCTGCAGCCACCCGCCGTCCCCCTCCAGCAGCCTCGCCGCTAGGATCACGTTGCAGGATTGCATCAGCACGGCGGCCACCAACACCGCCCTCACCATCGTCGCCGTCGACGCCATATCAGTAAGTAAGTACGTCGATCGGGGCCGGGGTTTGCTACGTACGTGCTGGGGGATCGAGTTCAGAGTTTAGTATATGTCGAACAAGCTAAGTATAGCTGTATAGGCGTATAGCTCGATTAGTTGGTCGAGTGATTGCGGACAAGCAGCTACGTCGAGTGATTGCAGACAAGCAGCTACGTCGAGTCATGATGATGGTTTCCTTTTATAGTTATAACAAAAGGACCGGGTCTATTCTTCAGATTGCACTAGTACACACGCGCCTATGCAGTCCATTTCAATTCCTACGGTTGAACAAGTAGTAGTACGTGTTAAAGAATAATCCAATGAAATTAAGCCAGGCACGTACGTACGTACGTATATACGAACGCTAATGAAGCTATGGAACGGGATTGTGTACGGACGTTCCGTGTGTAACTTGACTGAGATTATTAGCCTTATGATAACGCGTTGTTTACTTGAAATGGTATGTGTATGCGTGCCTTGTGGTTGGGGTTTAATAAGTGAATCCTCGGTCGGTCGGTATGTCTGCATATGCTCTACTTGTTGGCACGATCCATGCATACATATTGTTAGATCGATTTGGTCATATTCAATCCTAGATGCACCCACGTTAATCTTAAAAGGTGAAAATCTAGAAACTCCCACATTAATTGAAAAAAAAATTGCTAGAAAATCTGTCATTAATCACAGAAAAAGAAAACATCGTGCGTCCAATTGGTATATCTAAGTACAATGATATCTTAGCACTACGAAGCAGATTTTTTCCGAAAGTGCCAAAAACACTTTCGGAAAGGGGATACACACTGAAACATATTTCGAGTGTCACACTCGGGAAAAAGCACTCGGGATAGATTAGTCGGGATAAAAACGGTTTCCCGAATGTTACACTCGGGAATCTGTACCTTTACCGAAAGTGCATCTCAGAGACACGGGGAAAAACCCCGTGAACGGCTTCTCCACCAGCACGGAAGTATTCCGAGTGTGAACACTTTCGAATACGCTTAAAAACACTCAGAATGTTCCCACCGTTTGACCGACGAACCAGGGAAAATTGACACCTAGCAGTCTTTCCCGAGTGCATGGCGGAAAAGACACTCGGGAAAGCTTCCGACGGATCCGCCAGCAAATTGCCACGGGTCACGTTTTCCCAAGTGTCGACACTCAGGAAAGTTTTTTGTCGCTTTCCCGAGTGTCACTTTACCGAGTGTCGACACTCGGGAAAGTTTTGGTTTATTTCCCGAGTGTTGACACTCGGGAAAGTTTTGGTCTATTTCCCGAGTGCCAAACACTCGGGAAAGCAAGAAGACACTCGGGAAATCGACAAACCAGCTGAACCCCAATTTTCACAAATTCATTTAAAATCCATTCCACAGAATCAAATAATCCATCCATCCATTCCACAACAATCAAATAATCCATCCATCCATCCATTCCACAATATATGTATGTATGTATGTATATATATATATATATATATATATATATATATATATATATATATATATATATATATATATATATATATATATATATATATATATATGTATAGATCGAACAAAAGACATCATAACAGTTCGAGCTCACAACATTCAAGTTCAAGTTCAAAATGTAAGCATAAGGCATTATTATACATATGACAGTTCCAAATAGCAAGTATCACTACAACCATTTGCATGCATGAAATTTCTGCTTCAATCTTCCGTGCATGAGAGCATCATTTTCAAAGTTCTGCAGATAGAGCAAAACTTAATATTAGTGCTATGTTACAACAAAAGTTAGGAATTGATGCATGAAAAGATAATTAACCAAACTATTGAGAAAGCAAAAAAATCCTTTAAATCATGATGAGCAACCTAATAACATGGCAAATCGAGTTAAGGGCATGCTCAGGGTGTGGGCCAGCTAGCTTGTGGCCTAATTGATCATTTACTTATGTCATCTACAAAGACATGCAAGAGAAATTTGAGTATAATGATGTACTCTTGTAAAAAGGAATGAGCTGAAACTATATATGGACTTAATTAAGAGGTGCGAGGAGTGATATTTTGTTAGATATATAATTACATGCATGGTATCCACTTGTATGATGTACCTTTTAAAAGCATTGGCAAATTCATATGTTGACGTGCTTATTAGCACCTAACAATATAGAACATGAAAAGCACAGGTGCTAAAAATGTTAAACTCCAACTCTCAATATTTTGTCGTTGTGAACTACTGATCAACATTTATGTCTCAAGCACTTATCATCAAATTCATAGAAAGGAGTGTACATACAAATTATTATATGTTGACACATTTCAAAAGAATTTATGATATAGATATAGAGAATTAGTTATATATGAAGCCATTTTTATCCATTTTTAGCAATCACCGATTGTGAATGTTTTCTAATATTGGTATCCTTTTAGTAGATCATGAAAAAGCAAGCACTGGTGGTGGCCTCTCGGCGATGGACGTCATGTGAACATTAGGACCAAGATCTTGACTTCAAAGATTAGCAAGAGAAGCAACCGATCCCGCCGTTCCTACATTTTCATAAGAAATCGCATTATAAGAAATTTGCGAGAGCGACCAATAATTACATTGCATGTCATTTCAATGTCTTCGAATCAGCGGTCATAAGAGACTAACAATATAATAATCGGTATGCGATTACTAACCGAGTAGATAAGTGAGGCAATGGTTCCCCGACGGAGAGACATTAAGTCGAGTCCCGTCCCGAGTGCTGCATATTTGTTTGCACATTGCGATACATTAGCCAAGTATGAATATATATATATATATATATATATATATATATATATATATTGCATATTACTTTGTTATTGTACTACCACGCCCAACTAACTGCAGGAGCATTTGCTCCAACATTTGCGCTTAGCCTCAATTTCCTATCGCAGTTGCGCTGAAGCTCGTAAAACCGAGATCGGGAAACATGTGATGGTTGTTGTCGACTTTGAAGGTGTACTTCATCCGTTGATGCAAAGACTCGTGAATCGGACCTCGAGAGGGTTGTCGGTGTGCTAATGTACCGGCACCCATGAAGAAACGACCATGTTTCTTCCCCTTCCACCTGTACACAAGACTCAAGATCTAGTGGTGAATTCATGACGTCATAGTCCGGGCCATGAATCTCCTTAGCAAAGATCGATATATGCGACTGTTGGACAAAATCATCGAGGAGCAAAAATCATCGGGACAAAATGATCGAAATCGTACCAAGTTCTCTGTCATGTATTTGGTCGCACAAGGTGCCCTCCCGATCACCCATCTTAGTTGCTACATATGCCTCCATATCGGAGAGGGCCTCGCTTCGCTTTCTCGCACCCAAAAAACCACGACGGTCAATAAATATATATCTGCAACATACAATCAATATGAACATCTTGACCTACCAGGTTCTTCTTGTAACGTGCCATGGAGGAGCTACCTTGACGATGTGCTGTCCCGTCCATCAACAATCTCCGCTCCCTAGCAGCACGAGAGTCCTGTAGCCATCGTTCGTTGCACCACCTGTCTTGGGCAATCCGCCGCCATGCATTTTCACACTTAAGGGCCCACCAAGGTATTGCCTAAAATTAACCAAGTGTTAAATATGAATAAACTAGAGTTGATTGTAATCAAAAGGACATCGTTTGTTTAGTTGGTTACCTGCATGTACTCATCCAAAGTGATATGCGTTTGGCAAGCGTCGGCCCTACGAATTTGCTGCCGAAGGACTTGTGTGTAGTAACAGATGATCGCTTGGATGCGTTTCAGAGAACATCTGTGGGATCGACTTCTTAACACAATTACGCAAAGACTCTCCTAGAATCAGCTTCCTGTCCCTCAGCCCATCGAAACCACCACTACAATCCAAGAATAAAGAATTGATAAAGAATAAGATGATTAAGTTAGTTGATGAAAGCGAAAAGGAATTGATAAAGAATAAGATGATTAAGTTACTTGATGAAAGCGAAAAGGAATTGATAAAGAATAAGATGATTAAGTTAGTTGATGAAAGCGAAAAGCAATTGATAAAGAATAAGACGATTAAGTTAGTTGACATTTATTACTTGGCTACTAAACATCCAAAAGAGGTAAATTAAACATGTCGACTACTTGAAGTTTTAGTACCAAACAAGTGAGATTAGCGAGTTAGGTTTGCATAAAAACACAAAATATCGACTTTGTCCTCAAATGGCTTCTGTGTTCTTCAAAATGTTAGTAGTCCTTGTGCAATTTTATCCTCGGGATGTCTTCCACACGATCTTTACATTGCTTTAGTGATACATCTACCATTACTTTAATATCAACACTTCTATGAGCAAAAGGTTAGTGTGTTGGAAGTCGAATTTAGATAGGTGATTGAACATTGGGGCCATTGTTTTACCCAAACATTTATGCCTCATCTAGTCATCTAGTCACTAAATTGAGACTCGAGAGTTGTGACCTAATCAACCCTAACATGCATAGGAACACATAGAAGCAGATTTGAATATTGATCACTTACCCAAAAACTTTCCTCCACCCACGCAAAGCAATTTGTCAAATGGAACCTCTCCTTCAAGAATGGGTGGTATCTTCAATGACCTCAGAGTGGCACCATGTCCATGCAGCTCCGCTTTCCAATCAGAGGTGACCAAGCCAGGAAGTGCCATCGAATCAACACGCCAATTATGCCATTCGAAGTCTACATTTGTCACCCCCACCTTCCTCTCGCCATTGCACGCATATTAGTTTTTTGAGGTATGCAATTAAGTGGGCTAAATTAGTGAAAGTGTAAGCAGTTTCTTACGTGTCGCCAACAGAACGATGTGATCTTCTCCTCCTCTCGGGTTGGTCGTCGTGGCGAGTTCGCAGTCCTCGCATCCAAAATTCTTGTGCCTCATGGTACTCATCCTCCTCACCCTCCGCCTCGGGGTGCTCTTCCTCCTCACCCTCCGCCTAACGGTGCTCATACTCCACATCATCAAGACGCGAGGGTGCAGGGGTCTGAGCCACGATCTACTAGAGGTAGACCCCGCTGCCCCCTCGAGAGGCATGGCTGCCCTCTGCCTCCTCGAGGGGCCATGGCTGCCCTCTGCCTCGTCGAGTGTCCATGATCGCCTGTGCCTCTGGAGGGGCCGAGGCTGCCCTGTGCCTCTGGAGAGGCGCGGCTGCCCTGTGCCTCTGGAGGGCCGAGGCTGCCCCGATCCTCTGGAGGGGCAGCTGCCCCTCTGCCTCTGGAGGGGCCGTGGAAATGGGGTTAATGTAATGGGGCCTTGTGATTGTAATGGAAATGGGGTTAATGTTTAGGACAATTCAAAGGGCTTTTTGTAGTGGTAAGTGGTAACAATGAGCTAGGGGAGAGATGAAAAAAGGATGGCTTTGTTCTTGCTTTCTCTTGCATCACACGGCCCGAGAAAAGAGAGAGAAAGTTGATAATCGATATGCATGATGCGATCTTGGTCATGATCGATGATCTTGAGGAGATAAGGTGGCCATGCATTACAAGACTATCTCTTCAATGTCTATGCATGGTTCATTGGTGCTAATACTAATATATTGGCCCGGATTAGTCACCACTGCTCAAACATGCAAATTTGTCCTTATAGTGCCCACAAACTGTGACCTTGTCACTACTCAATGAATTTAAACATTACTCCCTCCATTCTTGAAAGGTTGACGCTGCCCAGGGAGAATTATTACTACTTGACGTCAAGAATATAAAACCGGAGGGAGTAATTAACAACTGCACGCCAAACTAAACAAAACAACTTTTATGCTCGACACATATGGCCGTTGTAATTAACCAGCAATTGACCCGCACAATTGCATGGTGTAGTATGGTACAGTACAATGTATAATATTTTCTTTGTGGATTCCAAATGTTAACATTTCTATTTAAGCTAATGAATACTTTTTTAGACCAACAAATATTTGATTTAAGTATTTAATTAGCGCAATTTTTTTAGATTTCTCCCCAATGTTAAACAGAGGATTAAATTCAAGTTAGTGCTACTTATCTCTTTTTCTTATTCAAATTAACATATATCTAAGTCAACTATCAAATCTAAACCTTTAAAATTAAGGTCAACAAAATTAAGGGCTAGATATTTTCTCCTTTTTTTAGAATTATTTCAAATTCCTATATCTCTATGCCAACCATAAAATCCAAGTCTTTAAAATTTGGCTCCACCAAAGTATGGTTTAGATGGTTTTTATTTCTTGTGAGAATTTCTAGCATATTTTTTCTTAACAGTTGTAAATCATGTGTCATCATCTTTTACTATATAATAGATAGATTCATTCGAACAAATTAATCAATTTACCATTTCTTCCAGAAAATAGCTTCTTGTCCTAGTGTCACTTGAACACTAGCTAGCCAAATACTTTTGGTGCCTGTAAGTACATTTTTGAAACATGATCTGGAAAGACTACTAGGCAGTGACGACTCCAATTTACCCTATGCTCAAGCTGTAATCCTAGGGATGCTTATGCTTAATTAGGTTGTGATTGGTGTGGTAGTATTAGTAAATCGATACACTCCTCGAAATAAAAGGGGTAAACCCATACTCTCACAAGCTATGCTTGATGCAAAGGAATTTCTTGAGAAGAAGAATAGCCGTGTGGTAAAGATTGTCCTCCCAAATTTGAATGGATTTGCTAAATAGCACGTTCGATTTTTAACTTACCTATCTGAACCGGCAGGAGAGGGAGCCAAGGGAGCCGGGAGGCGAGAGTCTGAGGGAGGCCCGGAGGAGGAGGGAGCCCAGGAGGCGAGTCGGGGTGGCGCCAGGAGGAGGAGGGAATCGAGGAGAGGGGGAGGCGGAGAGTCGGGGCGTGGAGGAGGAGGCCAGGCGGCGGCAGTGGGCAGACGAGGGGGTGACGGTGCAGTGGGAGGCAGTGGAGGACGGGGAGGGAGCGGCGCCGCGGGGGGATTGGGAGAGGGGAGCAGCGCGCGGGGGGATTGGGAGAGGGGAGCAGCGCGCAGGGGGGTTTTGGGGAACGGAAACGTTAGAAACGAACGGGCACGCATGTGGGGAAAAAAAATGGCGCGTCCGGATGTTTTAGCTCCCGAGTGTCGACACTCGGGACATTGTTGCTCCCGTCAAAGTTTCCCGAGTGTTTTATTCTATTACCGAGTGTTTCGTAAGGCACTCGGGAAGTTCCCGAGTGTATTATTCAAAACACTCGGGAAACTTCTGAGCACTCGGGAAATTAGATGATTCTGGTAGTGTAGATTCACTCACATCGCTGGTGGTGCATGTTTTACAATAAACACAGCTTCTTTTCGTTGTTAACTTGGACTCAATTCTCCTTCGTAACAAACATGGACTTCACAAGTTTGATTTGTACTTTAACACATACAAAAGATGGAGTATCTAATTTGGACACATGCAAGGATATGGGCTCTCAAGGTACATGCATGCGTAAATTGGATTCTAGAGTTCACATGTCATTTTAAATCAAAATTCCCCACGTTAATCCTTTAAGGTGAAAATTTAGAAACTCCCACATTAATCTAAAAAAGAAAAAAGGGCTAGGAATTCTCTCATTAATCACGTAAAAAAAAACATCTAATCCATCCATTTGGTATATCCAAGTACAATGATGTCTTAGATATTCACTCACATCGTTCTTTGGTGTTTTACAACAAACAAGCCTCTTTACATTGTTAACTTGGACTCGGTTCTCCTTCATAACAAATATGGACTCCATAAGTTTAATTTGTACTTTACACTACACCATGACATAGAATTAAGGGCAATTAAGCGCGGGCAAAAATGGGATGAGTGACAAAACATGTGTCGGCAATGTCCAAGAGATTACGGGTCCGTTATCCGCCGACAATAAATATTGTCTAGAACATTTATCTACCGGCAATGTTTTTAAATTAGCTACAATACATACGCCTAAAAAAGTCAACAAGGTCAACCTATCGCCAGGATACCCTTTGGCGGCAAGATGGAAAAAAAATTGAGTCGGCGCGAAGACCTCTAAAACCTTATCCTCAAAATCCTGCATAGCGCCTCCTCCTTTCCCGACCACACCTCCCGGCGCCGCCCACCCTCCTCCCGGTGCCCCACCTCCTAGCACCGCCATCCTCCCCAGTGCCCTCCTCCCGGCTCCACAGGCCAAGGTATCCCTTTCCTCGGTCTCGGCGCTTGTGAGACCGCCTCTTCCCTCGCCCATGGCCGTAGCTACCCTCCCCTTAACAAGATCTTGCACCCATATACCGCGTGTGATAGCACGAGTTTTACTTGAATCGACGGTACCAAAGTTCGGTCCTTAATGGTCCAGACAAGACATCCACTTGCCCTATCTCGTGCACGAAGGCACCCTCACTAACCATCACTGGATTCACCCATTTTGGAGTTGAGATGAATTAGTTACGTATTTTTGAACTTATTCACATTTTCAGTGTGCGGATTAATACATCTCAGATTTTATAAAGCATTTATTCCTTTTCTTACCCAGGGCGGTGCTAGCCACAGTCACAGACAAGTGGGGTCCTACACAATACCGCTTCCTACTTTTTTACTGAGTCAAAAGTTCACTAACCAGTGGGCCCGTGTCGTCAGTGATTCATTTTGGTGTGTGCGCGCGAGTGACGTTCGGACCACAATCGTGGCACGTTCGGACGGTCCGAACAGACCAATTGATCTGGATCGTTCATTTCGCATCGGACGGTCCATATTTGTGGCACATTCGGACGGTCCGAACGGCCCACTTAATCTAGATCGTTGATTCCGCATCGAACTGTCCAAACAAATCCTAGTTGTTTGGGCTGCCAACGTGCAAGGCACGGGGCTTAAATGGCTTGGGTCCACAAGTCAGTTGCTACGGTTTTTACCTAACGTGTTGGATTTCTGTACAAAGGGGGCCCGCATGTAAGTGATTGATTAGCACGGCTAAGACAGCCATTAATTGCTAATCATCATCGTTTAACACCTAATCATTTGCTACAGTGATTGTCCGCGTACAACAACGGGACTTGTCCCCCACGTTTCACCGGCGGCTCGTCGGTGCTACACGCCACTGGCGATTGCAAACCAAAAACGCGTCTGGTGCACAATAGTATTGCGCATCGAAGGTGGTGGTTACAATGGTTGAGCCGGCTGTACCGATGGCTAGCGGAGTTGGCGGTGCTACCAAATCTGACGAACAAGCACGCAGCCTAAAGAGCTCCGCAGCGATCCGAGATAAGCGGGTGCCAAGGCATCTAGGGACTAAATGGAAGCTACGGCGAAGTGGGTGCTCGAAGAAGCTTGAAATGGCGAGTAGTGTCGGCACGGAGAAGATGACGGCTGACAATCGACTTCACGAGGAGAGAAAATCTGAGCAAAATGGAGAGGAATGAGTGGTAGTGATAGCTCACAAACCACAAAAGGATGCTATATGAGCAAATAATCGAACAATGGCTTACCGAATCAAGGTTGAAGGTGAAAAGATCATTTTCGGCTGAAAATGAGCAAACCTTGAAATCCACTAGATCCTACCATGCATTCATGGAATTGATTTAGGGGTTTTCAAAGTCATGTTAGATGGCGCGATATGACGAGAAAGAAACATCAAGAACCTCATCGGAGACGAAGAAGATAAGGTGGTGCTCTTGGGTGCGCGCTCTAGGGTTTCTCAGAGCACGGAGATGGACAGTGAGCTACATGCAAAGAGAGGAGCTCTCATTAGAAAAAATGGAGAAGGCATTGTAGGTAAAGGAGATAGGATGCACCCGGTTGAAGCTTACTCAAGAATGGCACAGTTGAGAGCTCCCTCTTCCTCGGCCGTAATGAGGAAAAGTGAGGGATACTTAGGGTTGGGAGGCCTTTTATGCCGAGAAGACGACGGCATTGGAGGCAGTGTGAAGTGGAGAAGGCTCCGGATGGGTTGCATGCCGTGATGGTTCGCGAGTGACGAGTGTGCAAACATGCGGCCATAGCGTGGCGGTGAAGCTCTGTGAGCACCACCGCAAGGTAGGAGATGATCTTGACAGTGGCCCGCTTTGGCGCCACACAAAGCGGTCGAGTCGAGCTGGCTTGGGCGCGATTAGTTGGTTTGGGTCGGGACCGTTTGATCGCGAATGGACGGTTGAGATTTAAGTGAATGTTGGACCGTCCGAACATCTCTTTGATCTGGACCGTTGATTTTCCATCGGACGGTCCAAACACGAGTGAGCGTTCGGACCGCTCGGCGGTCAAGAGATTTGGGCGTTGATTTTCCATCAGACGCCCAAATGTGGCTAGTCTTGACACAGTGCGATTAGGGGTTGAAATGAGTTGGTTTCTTTGAGTCGGACTCAAGTCCAAAGAACAAGGTAAAGCGGGTTTGGGGTCAAGGGTTTGACCGAGGTTTAAATTATCTTTTCAACTTTGACCAAGACCTTATAAATATAAAGAAAATCTCAAAAATTCTAAAATAAATCAGAGATGTTCATGGGATGGTGTAGTATTCATAAAATTTATTAGACCTTACTATTCATGATATATTATGTATAATATAAATTCAAACTTAGTGTAGGTTATTGAATTGTGTTTGAATTTTCTTAGGGTTGAAACTAGTCCCATAAATTTGAGAAAAATATATTAATTCATGATAATTAATATAGTATTTTAATAAATTACTTCCAGTCAATGATCACAAGTATTTGTTTCTGTTTTTATTTGGAGTTTCAATTTGGAGTTTATGTTTAGAATTTGTTTGAGATTTTCCAAGTGAAATAAATTCTGAAATGATGTTAAAACATGATGCATGTCAATGAGATGCATAGTAATCCTCTTTATTAATTTGGGGAGGATCAAGATCAAAACCAAAGGAGGTCTTGACGGTCAAGATCAACTCAAGGGGAGGTCCTGACGGTCAAGATCAACAAGAGGAGGTCCTAACGGTCAAGATCAAAACCAAAGGAGGTCTTGACGGTCAAGATCAACTCAAGGGGAGGTCTTGACGGTCAAGATCAAAAAGGGGAGGTCATGACGATCAAGATCAACAAGGGGAGGCCCTGACGGTCAAGATCAAAACCAAAGAAGGTCTTGACGGTCAAGATCAACTCAAGGGGAGGTCCTGGCGGTCAAGATCAACAAGGCAAGGTCTTGACGGTCAAGATCAACTAAGGGGAGGTCCTGACGGTCAACATCAACAAGGGGAGGCCCTGACGGTCAAGATCAACAAGGGGAGGCCCTGACGGTCAACATCAACAAGGGGAGGCCCTGACGGTCAACATCAACAAGGGGAGGCCCTGACGGTCAACATCAACTAAGGGGAGGTCCTGACGGTCAACATCAACAAGGGGAGGCCCTGACGGTCAAGATCAATAAGGGGAGGTCTTGACGGTCAAGATCAAAACCAAAGGAGGTCTTGACGGTCAAGATCAACTCAAGGGGAGGTCCGAACATCACCACCCATGTGGATGGTCCGAACATAAATGAACGGTCCAGATTGAGCGGTCCAGATCAACTCAACGGATGGTCCGAACATCACCACCCTTGTGGATGGTTCGATCGTAAATGAACGGTCCAGATTGAGCGAGGCGTTCGGGTGGTCCGAACGTTCCAACACAATCCTGGCCGCACGATCAAAATCTATGACTACGAAAAGATGTGCGCCTTAGGTTTTCAAACGCATAAGAGTGGCACCGTTGGATTGGATTTCGAGGGTTGAGATTGAAGTGGGGTTTGGGCGGTCCGAACGTCACCACCCTTGTGGATTGATTTAGATCCGACGGTTGAAAATCAAAGCGGGCTCGGACGGTCCGAACGTCCCCATTGATCCCGGCTGTTGATTTTGAATCCGAAGGCTTGCGCGCATTGGGCTTTACCATTTGAGAAATGGCACGGCCCGAGAAAAACATGGACGGTCGGGATGGTCCAAATGTTACTCTTGATCTGATTCGTTGAATTTAAATCTAACGGTCCAGAGGATGGGGCACACCTAGGCTTTAACAAATGAAGGTGGCGCGTCCGATGGAGATTTAACGGTGTGGATCGCATGGCGCGTTCGGATGGTCCGAACGGCCCAACGGATCTGGATGGTCCGTTGGGAAATCGACGGTGGAGATTTTGTGGAGCATTTGGGTGGTCCGAACGTCTCAACGCATCTCGTTCGTTCGCTTGCAATTAAATGGCTCACGTGCACAGGAGGTTGAATTGAGCCCTAACGTGGTGGGTCGGTCCGAAATGAGTTAAAGTTGCTTGAAAATTCTTGTAACTTGGAAAATTCATAACTAATTCAATTTAACTCCAAATTGGGTGAAACCAATTTTGTTAATTTTAATTTTAGTGTACTTTTAAATGGACTAGGTTTTAAGTATGTTCCTATTATACAAAAATTTTGTTAATTGTTTTATTTGTGCATTAATGACTTTAAACTTGTAAAATATGTAGAAAATTCATATGGACTCCATTTGAACTGAAAATTTCACCTAATTTCATTTAAAATCTTTATCTACCTACTGTGTGAATTGTATGCATTTTTGTACGATTTGATATTGTTGGTTTTATTTGGAGTTTATTGCAATGTCGTCTTTTCATTAGGGTTTCGATGATTTTGACTTATTGCGAGTGCAATCTGAGGTATTTTTGAGAATATTTATGAGTGGTATCAACACGAAAGCGGTTTCATCCTTTGATGCATGAATTCCTATTACTTTCAAAAACTATTTATGTTGATTTTTAAGTATTCTATGCATTACTTTAATTTCAATTACTTGTATGTCAATTGGGTTGTTTGATGATTTTTAGAACGAGTGAGGCACGCACTTTGGGCACGTAGCTGAAAAAAAACCGAGTGAGGCGCGAATTATTTCCCCTCCCGACTGCCCCAATTCCCCTCTCGACCGCCCTAATTCCTCCCAACGCTGCGTTTCCCCAGCCGCACCTCCCAGCGCCCCCCCTCCTCCAATGCCGCACCACCTCCCTAGCCGCCCCTTCCTCCCAGTGCCGCCCCACCTCCCTGGCCGCCCCACCACCCAACGCCGCCCCTACCTCCTCCCAGGGTTCAAGAAGTCGGGCTGAGGCGGTGAGCTAGGCAGGAGGGAAGCCCCCGCAACTTCGTCCAAGGCGGCGAGCTAGGTGGGAGGGCCACCTAGGTTTCAAGCTCCCACGTCGTGCCTCCTCCACTGCCGAATCGAGCTCGCCCCCAGCTCCCACCGCTGAATCAAGCTCCCCCGCTGCCGAATCAACCTCGCCGCCTCCAAATCGAGGTCGTCCCGCCATCTACGTCGCCGAATCAAGGTACGCCCACGCCGCCGCCCTCCCCTCTCCCCTCTCTTCTCCTGCGCATGGATTTTTCATGGAGAGGCATCATCTTGTTCTACACAACAAAATGTGTATGCTGAGGTTCAAGTAGAGGACAATTTTGAGGAAGGTGATGAGATGTTTGATATGCTTCGCGATGTAGCGCATGGGTTAGATGGAATAGGAGATTTAGGTGAAAATAAGGATAGTCTTGAGGAGGATCCATGTGAAGGTGCTGAAGATTTTTACCATTTAGTAGGTGATGCCAATCAAGAGCTCTATCTAGGGTGTAAAAGCTTCTCAAAGCTATGCTTTGTTGTCAAATTACTCCACACCAAATTCCTTGGAGGTTGGAGTGATAGAAGTTTTGACATGCTACTGCAACTTCTTAAAGAAGATTTTCCGGAGGGCTCAACGATACCTACAAACATTAATGAAGCTAAGAGAATGGTTAGATGCTTTGGACTCGAATATGTTAGTATTCATGCATGCAAGAATGACTACGTACTATTTTGGAAGCGATATGAAAAGGCGATTTACATGCGAAATGTCAGACTTCTCGTTGGAAAACAGAGAAGATGAATCTTGATGGGAAACGTGTGCACAAAGTTCCCAAAAAGGTTCTTCGCTATTTTCTACTTAAGTGTGATTACCCCCCAGGGTACTGACATGGGGCATCACATTGGATATAAGCAAATATTATGATAGTGAATTGTTCATATTATAAGATCTTCGCTTACCATTTGAAATTCGTGGATTATAGAAAGATTCTTTCTTATCTTTCGAATTTAAGTATTCCATATAATGGTTAGCATCAAGTGGTTGTGGTTTAATCATAATCAGGTCTACCATATTAAGGGCCAGATGTTCTGCTTTTTGTGAGAATTTTTCTAGCATATTTCTCTATTTTTTTATAATATCCTTATGTTGCTATAGTTCAATTTTAATTAGGGTCCACCTAATCAAGGAGCCGATGTTTTTTCTTTTTTTGTAATGATTTTTAGAATATTTTTCTTTTTTCTCAACTGTTGTAAACCGTATGTCATGAGCTTTTAATATAGAATAGATTGTAAACTTGCAAGCAATTTATTATGAAAAGGTTTCAAGATTGGGCTTGTGAACAAGATTGCTGCAGGCACAAAGGTTTCAAGACATATTGTAGCGGCATGTAGTTATTTTAAGATTAATATTATGGGATTAAATATCCCAGGTAAGAAATTCAATTGATTTCCCAAAAAAAAAATGAGTGGTTTATAGCAAATAAAACTTTACAATCACCGCGCTACATGCACATGTGTGCAAATATCCAAACTGTTTCAAATCAACCAAGCCAAGCAAATTGGTGTGGATTGATTTTAATGTCATTATGCACGATCAGGAATGTTAAAAAAAACATGGGGATATATAACCCAATGTCATGCAAATTCGACCAAAGTCTTTTATTTATTTGAAGAAAGAATGGGTATTATTCACCACAAGCGCGAATTGCGCTTTTCTAATTTGAAGCCCGAAAACAAACTAAACCGTCTATACAACTGGGTTACAGAACCTATGTCAGAGACTGCTTTATTGATCGCGGCTATTCCGCTTGCAAGACTCCATTTTTGCATGGAAGCTCTTATTACAAAGTACCAACCAACCAATCGAATGAGCGATATCTACACATGTACGATAGAGAAATCAAGCGAACCATAGCTATCTTGTAAGCCGCCGCGGCCGCCGGCGGCTAGCCATGGCAGCATGGATCTTGGCCGGGCGGGTTAGGTTTACCCGGCCCCCCCGAGCCCTTGTCTAGGGCCTGCATGATCAGCGTTCTGGCGCCGTGCCCCAGCCACCCGCCGTCCCCCTCAAGCAGCCTCGCCGCGAGGATCGCGTTGCAGCATTGCATCAGCAGCATGGCCACCAGCACCACCCTCACCATCTTCGCCGACGTCGACGCCATATTATCCTTATATGTACTTGTACGTGCGTCGGGGTTGCTACTTGCCGCTATTACACTTAGTATATTAGTCTCTTGAGCTAGCTTGCTAGAATTGTCGACAAGAGAAATATTGCAGACAAGCAAGCTGGTTGTTGGGAGAGAGGCAAGATTGGTTTCCTTTTATAGTTTCGTTGCGCATGTTTAACGGCCAAAAAGAAGTATAACTACGACCGGGTCTATTCTTTATTTTGCAGCAAAATTTTCTCAGGTCCAGCGTAAGTAAGCGCCTACGCGGTTTTCAGCCGTCTATTTCCTGAGTTTGAATAAATACTAGTAGGATAGATCGATCGATCGATCAAAACCTTTACCGATGTACGTACTTACGCAGGTACTAAGACGATACGTACGCGAAGGGTCATAATTAAAAGTATAACCCATGAAGTGCCTAGCTATGAACGTCCATGTGTGACCCTGACTTCGATCCTTTGCCACATTTTTTTTCCTGGATCGTAGCGGGTCGACTGGCCGGTGCGCGCTGAAATGGTTGTGTAAAACACCGAGTTGTAGACGTTCCTATGCATGCGCGCCTAGCTTGTTTGCTGGGCTACGTGAATTCTCGGTCGGTCTGCAGTCCGCTAATGGTTGAACTTGAACCGATCCATGCGTGTATATTTTTATGTCAGTTTGGAGAATTTCATTTTGGTCGTATTCAATGATCAAGCTAGTCGCCGGGGATCAAGGTCATGTGCCGGTGCTGTCTGACTTAATTCTGCCGTTACTAGCATCGTCGCCGTCGACGCCACCAACACCGCCCTCACCATCGTCGCCGTCGACGCCATATCAGTAAGTAAGTACGTCGATCGGGGCCGGGGTTTGCTACGTACGTGCTGGGGGATCGAGTTCATAGTTTAGTATATGTCGAACAAGCTAAGTATAGCTGTATAGGCGTATAGCTCGATTAGTTGGTCGAGTGATTGCGGACAAGCAGCTACGTCGAGTGATTGCAGACAAGCAGCTACGTCGAGTCATGATGATGGTTTCCTTTTATAGTTATAACAAAAGGACCGGGTCTATTCTTTAGATTGCACTAGTACACACGCGCCTATGCAGTCCATTTCAATTCCTACGGTTGAACAAGTAGTAGTACGTGTTAATGAATAATCCAATGAAATTAAGCCAGGCACGTACGTACGTACGTATATACGAACGCTAATGAAGCTATGGAACGGGATTGTGTACGGACGTTCCGTGTGTAACTTGACTGAGATTATTAGCCTTATGATAACGCGTTGTTTACTTGAAATGGTATGTGTATGCGTGCCTTGTGGTTGGGGTTTAATAAGTGAATCCTCGGTCGGTCGGTATGTCTGCATGTGCTCTACTTGTTGGCACGATCCATGCATACATATTGTTAGATCGATTTGGTCATATTCAATCCTAGATGCATCCACGTTAATCTTAAAAGGTGAAAAATCTAGAAACTCCCACATTAATTGAAAAAAAAATTGCTAGAAAATCTGTCATTAATCACAGAAAAAGAAAACATCGTGCGTCCAATTGGTATATCTAAGTACAATGATATCTTAGCACTACCAGAAACAGGATTTTTTCCGAGTGCCAAAAACACTCGGTAAAGGGGGATACACACTCGGGAAAAAGCACTCGGGATAGATTAGTCGGGATAAAAACGGTTTCCCGAGTGTTACACTCGGGAACTGTACCTTTACCGAGTGCATCTGTAGACACTCGGGAAAGTTAGACACTCGGGAAAAAACCCTGCTGAACGGCTTCTCCACTCAGCAGGAAGTATTCCGAGTGTGAACACTGAATACGCTTAAAAACACTAGGAATGTTCCCACCATTTGACCAACGAACGGGGAAAATTGACACCTAGCGATCTTTCCGAGTGCATGGCGGAAAAGACACTCGGAAAGCTTAAGGCGGATCGGCCGACAAATTGCCACGGGTCACGTTTTCCGAGTGTCGACACTTGGGAAAGTTTTTGTCGCTTTCGAGTGTCACTTTACCGAGTGTCGACACTCGGGAAAGTTTTGGTTTATTTCAGTGTTGACACTCGGGAAAGTTTTGGTCTATTTCCCGAGTGCCAAACACTCAGGAAAGCAAGAAGACACTCGAGAAATCGACAAACCAATTTGAACCCCAATTTTCACAAATTCATTTAAAATCCATTCCACAAACAATCAAATAATCCATCCATCCATCCATCCATCCACAATATATATATATATATATATATATATATATATATATATATATATATATATATATATATATATATATATATATATATATATATATATATATATATAGATCGAACAAAAGACATCATAACAGGTTCGAGCTCACAACATTCAAGTTCAAGTTAGAAAATGTAAGCATAAGGGATTATTATACATATAGACAGTTCCAAATAGCATGTATCACTACAACCATTTGCATGCACAGAATTTCTTGCTTCAATCTTCCGTGCATGAGAGCATCATTTTCAAAGTTCTGCAGATAGAGCAAAACTTAATATTAGTGCCATGTTACAACAAAAGTTAGGATTTGATGCATGAAAAGATAATTAACCAAACTATTGAGAAAGCAAAAAAATTCCTTTAAATCATGATGAGCAACCTAATAACATGGCAAATCGAGTTAAGGGCATGCAGGGGTGTGGGCCAGCTAGCTTGTGGCCTAATTGATCATTTACTTATGTCATCTACAGCACATGCAAGAGAAATTTGAGTATAATGATGTACTACTGTGAAAAAGGAATGAGCTGAAACTATATATGGACTTAATTAAGAGGTGCGAAGTGATATTTTGTTAGATATATAATTACATGCATGGTATCCACTTGTATGATGTACCTTTTAAAAGCTACGCAAATTCATATGTTGGCGTGCTTATTAGCACCTAACAATATAGAACATGAAAAGCACAGTGCTAAAAATGTTAAACTCAACTCTCAATATTTTGTCATTGTGAACTCTTGATCAACATTTATGTCTCAAGCACTTATCATCAAATTCATAGAAAGGAGTGTACATACAAATTATTATATGTTGACACATTTCAAAAGAATTTATGATATAGATATAGAGAATTAGTTATATATGAAGCCATTTTATCCATTTTTTAGCAATCACCGATTGTGAATGTTTTCTAATATTGGTATCCTTTTAGTAGATCATGAAAATAGCAAGCACACGGTGGTGGCCTCTCGGCGATGGACGTCATGTGAACATTAGGACCGGCATCTTGACTTGACATTAGCGAGAGAAGCAAGCGATCCTCCGTTCCCTACATTTTCATAAGAAATCGCATTATAAGAAATTTGCGATGGCGACCAATAATTACATTGCATGTCATTTCAATGTCTTCGAATCAGCGGTCATAAGAGACTAACAATATAACAATCGGTATCGATTACTAACGAGTAGATAAGTGAGGCGATAGTTCCCCGACGAGAGACATTAAGTCGAGTCCGGTCCGAGTGCCTACAAATTTGTTTGCACATTGCGATACATTAGCCAAGTATGAATATATATATATATATATATATATATATATATATATATATATATATTGCATATTACTTTGTTATTGTACTACCACGCTCCAACTAACTGCAGGAGCATTTGCTCCAACATTGCCTAGCCTCAATTTCCTATCGCATTGCGCTGAAGCTCGGCGAGGCGGGAAACATGTGATGGTTCTTTGTCGACTTTGAAGGTGTACTTCATCCGTTGATGACACTCGTGGATCGGACCTCGAGAGGGTTGTCGGTGTGCTAATGTACGGCACCCATGAAGACACGACCATGTTTCTTCCCCTTCGATACAGACACAAAGACTCACATCTAGTGGTGAATTCATGGCGTCGTAGTCCGGGCCATGAATCTCCTTAGCGACATCGATATATGCGACTGTTGGACAAAATCATCGAGGAGCAAAAATCATCGAGGACAAAATGATCGAAATCGTACCAAGTTCTCGTCATGTATTGGGCACAAGGTGCCTGCCGATCACCCTCTTAGCTGCTACATATGCCTCCATATCGGAGCAGGCCTCTGCTACGCTTTTCTGCACCCAAAAAACCACGGCGGTCAATAAATATATATCGCAACATACAATCAATATGAACATCTTGACCTACCAGTTCTTCTTGTAACGTGCCATGGAGGAGCTACCTTGACGATGTCTTGTCCGTCCATCAACAATCTCCGCTCCCTAGCAAAGACGAGAGTCCTGTAGCCATCGTTAGTTGCACCACTGTCTTGGGCAATCCGCGCCATGCATTTTCACATAAGGGCCCACCAAGGTATTGCCTAAAATTAACCAAGTGTTAAATATGAATAAACTAGAGTTGATTGTAATCAAAAGGACATCGTTTGTTTAGTTGGTTACCCGCATGTACTCGTCCAAAGTGATATCGTTTGTAGCGTCGGCCCTCTGAATTTCTTTGCCGAAGGACTTGTGTGTAATAACGAGATGACCGCTTGGATCGTTAGCCGTAGAACATCTGTGGGATCGACTTCTTAACACAATTCTGTGACACTCTCCTAGAATCGACTTCTGTCCCTCACCCATCGAAACCACCACTACAATCCAAGAATAAAGAATTGATAAAGAATAAGATGATTAAGTTAGTTGATGAAAGCGAAAAGGAATTGATAAAGAATAAGATGATTAAGTTACTTGATGAAAGCGAAAAGGAATTGATAAAGAATAAGATGATTAAGTTAGTTGATGAAAGCGAAAAGCAATTGATAAAGAATAAGGCGATTAAGTTAGTTGACATTTATTACTTGGCTACTAAACATCCAAAAGAGGTAAATTAAACATGTCGGACTACTTGAAGTTTTAGTACCAAACAAGTGAGATTAGCGAGTTAGGTTTGCATAAAAACACAAAATATCGACTTTGTCCTCAAATGGCTTCTGAGGTTCTTCAAAATGTTAGTAGTCCTTGTGCAATTTTATCCTCGGGATGTCTTCCACACGATCTTTACATTGCTTTAGTGATACATCTACCATTACTTTAATATCAACACTTCTATGAGCAAAAGGTTAGTGTGTTGGAAGTCGAATTTAGATAGGTGATTGAACATTGGGGCCATTGTTTTACCCAAACATTTATGCCTCATCTAGTCATCTAGTCACTAAATTGAGACTCGAGAGTTGTGACCTAATCAACCCTAACATGCATAGGAACACATAGAAGCAGATTTGAATATTGATCCTTACCCAAAACTTTCCTCCACCTGCAAACAGTGTCAAATGGAACCTCTCCTTGGCGTGGCGGTATCTTGGCAGACCTCAGAGTGGCACCATGTCCATCTGAGGCTCCGCTTTCCAATCAGAGGTGACCAAGCCAGGGAAGTGCCATCGAATCAACATGCCAATTATGCCATTCGGAAGTCTACATTTGTCACCCCCGCCTTCTTCTCGCCATTGCCTTCATATTAGTTTTTTTGAGGTATGCAATTAAGTGGGCTAAATTAGTGAAAGTGTAAACAGTTTCTTACGTGTCGCCAACAGGAACGATGACAGTCTTCTCCTCCTCTCGGGTTGGTAGTCGTGGAAGGTTCGCAGGTCCTCGCATCCAAAATTCTTGTGCCTCATGGTGCTCATCCTCCTCACCCTCCGCCTCAGGGTGCTCTTCCTCCTCACCCTCCGCCTCACGGTGCTCATACTCCACATCATCAGCACGCGAGGGCTGCGGGGTACAGGAGCCTGATCTACTAGAGGTAGACCCCCCGCTGCCCCCTCGAGAGGCCGCGGCTGCCCCTCTGCCTCCTCGAGGGGCCATGGCTTCCCCTCTGCCTCGTCGAGTGGCCATGACTGCCCCTGTGCCTCCTGGAGGGGCCGAGGCTGCCCCTGTGCCTCCTGGAGGGGCATGGCTGCCCCCTGTGCCTCTGGAGGGCCGAGGCTACCCCGATCCTCTGGAGGGGCATGGTGCCCCTCCGCCTCTGGAGGGGCCGTGGAAATGGGGTTAATGTAATGGGGCACGCAGTTGTAATGGAAATGGGGTTAATGTTTAGGACAATTCAAAGGGCTTTTTGTAGTGGTAAGTGGTAACAATGAGCTAGGGGGACAGATGAAAAAAGGGATGGCCTGGTCTTGCTTTCTCTTGCATCACAGTCAGGAGAAAAGAGAGAGAAAGTTGATAATCGATATGCATGATGCAAGATCTTGGTCACGATCGATGATCTTGAGGAGATAAGGTGGCCATGCATTACAAGACTATCTCTTCAATGTCTATGCATGGTTCATTGGTGCTAATACTAATATATTGGCGGATTAGTCACCGGTTGCTCAAACATGCAAATTTGTCCTTATAGTGCCCTAACTGTGACCTTGTCACTACTCAATGAATTTAAACATTACTCCCTCCATTCTTGAAAGGTTGACGCTGCCAGGAGAATTATTACTACTTGACGTCAAGAATATAAAACGGAGGAGTAATTAACAAACTGACGCCAAACTAAACAAAATAACTTTTATGCTCGACACATATGGCGTTGTAATTAACCGACAATTGACCCGCACAATTGCATGGTGTAGTATGGTACAATACAATGTATAATATTTTCTTTGTGGATTCCAAATGTTAACATTTCTATTTAAGCTAATGAATACTTTTTTAGACCAACAAATATTTGATTTAAGTATTTAATTAGCTTAATTTTTTTAGATTTCTCCCCAATGTTAAGCAGAGGATTAAATTCAAGTTAGTGCTACTTATCTCTTTTTCTTATTCAAATTAACATATATCTAAGTCAACTATCAAATCTAAACCTTTAAAATTAAGGTCAACAAAATTAAGGGCTAGATATTTTCTCCTTTTTTTAGAATTATTTCAAATTCCTATATCTCTATGCCAACCATAAAATCCAAGTCTTTAAAATTTGGCTCCACCAAAGTATGGTTTAGATGGTTTTTATTTCTTGTGAGAATTTCTAGCATATTTTTTCTTAACAATTGTAAATCATGTGTCATCATCTTTTACTATATAATAGATAGATTCATTGAACAAATTAATCAATTTACCATTTCTTCCGAAAATAGCTTCTTGTCCTAGTGTCACTTGAACACTAGCTAGCCAAATACTTTTGGTGCTGTAAGTACATTTTGAAACTTGATCGGAAAGACTACTAGGCATCGGCGACTCCAATTTACCTTATGCTCAAGCTGTAATCCTAGGGATGCTTATGCTTAATTAGGTTGTGATTGGTGTGGTAGTATTAGTAAATCGATACACTCCTCGAAATAAAGGGGTAAACCCATACTCTCAAGCTATGCTTGATGCGAGGAATTTCTTGATGAAGAATAGCCGTGTGGTAAAGATTGTCCTCCCAAATTTGAATGGATTTGCTAAATAGCACGTTCGATTTTTTAACTTACCTATACGAACCGGCGTAGGAGGGAGCCAAGGGAGCCGGGGGAGGCGGAGAGTCGGGAGCGCGGCGTGGAGGAGGAGCCCAGAGGCGGAGTCGAGGGCCGTGAGGAGGAGGGAACCGAGGAGCTGGGGAGGCGGAGAGTGGGCGGCGCCGACGGAGGAGGAGTTCAAGGCAGGCTGGCAAGGCAGACGAGGGGTGACAATGGCGGAGGAGGTGGAGGGAGGACGGGGAGGCGGCGCCATGGGGATTGGGAGAGGGAGCGTGGGGGGGATTGGGAGAGGGAGCGGCAGCTTGAGGGGGTTTTGGGGAGCGGAAGCGTTAGAAAGCGAGCAGCACGCATGTGGGGAAAAAATGGCGCGACCGGATGTTTTAGCTCCAGTGTCGACACTCGGGACATTGTTGCTCCCATCAAAGTTTCGAGTGTCGATTGGACACTCGGAAACGCAATTCAGTGTTTTATTCTATTATCGAGTGTTTCGTAAGGCACTCGGGAAGTTCCCGAGTGTATTATTCAAAACACTCGGGAAACTTCTGAGCACTCGGGAAATTAGATGATTCTGGTAGTGTAGATTCACTCACATCGCTGGTGGTGCATGTTTTACAACAAACATAGCTTCTTTTCGTTGTTAACTTGGACTCAATTCTCCTTCGTAACAAACATGGACTTCACAAGTTTGATTTGTACTTTAACACATACAAAAGATGGAGTATCTAATTTGGACACATGCAAGGATATGGGCTCTCAAGGTACATGCATGCGTAAATTGGATTCTAGAGTTCACATGTCATTTTAAATCAAAATTCCCCACGTTAATCCTTTAAGGTGAAAATTTAGAAACTCCCACATTAATCTAAAAAAGAAAAAAGGGCTAGGAATTCTCTCATTAATCACGAAAAAAAACATCTAATCCATCCATTTGGTATATCCAAGTACAATGATGTCTTAGATATTCACTCACATCGTTCTTTGGTGTTTTTACAACAAACAAGCCTCTTTACATTGTTAACTTGGACTCGTTCTCCTTCATAACAAATATGGACTCCATAAGTTTAATTTGTACTTTACACTACACCATGACATAGAATTAAGGGCAATTAAGCGCCAGCAAAAATGGGATGAGTGACAAAACATGTGCTTAAGCAATGTCCAAGAGATTACGGGTCCCGTTATCTGCCAGCAATAAATATTGTCTAGAACATTTATCTACCGGCAATGTTTTTAAATTAGCTACAATACATCTGCCCTAAAAAAAGTCAACAAGGTCAACCTATCTGCCGGGGATACCCTTTGAGCGGCAAGATGGAAAAAAATTGAGTCAGGCGCGCGAAGACCTCTAAAACCTTATCCTCAAAATCCTCGCAACGCCTCCTCCTTTCCCCGACCACACCTCCCGGCGCCGCCCACCCCCTCCTCCCGCCCCACCTCCTAGCACCGCCATCCTCCCATTGCCCTCCTCCCGGCTCACTGGGCCAAGGTATCCCTTTCCTCGGTCTCGGCGCACAAGGAGACCGCCTCTTCCCCTTCGCCCATGGCTTCGTAGCTACCCTCCCCTAACTTAACAGTACTGCACCCATATACCGCGTGTGATAGCATGAGTTTTACTTGAATCGACGGTACCAAAGTTCGGTCCTTAATGGTCCAGACAAGACATCCACTTGCCTGTCTCGCACGAAGGCACCCTCACTAACCATCCTTTGGATTCACCCATTTTGGAGTTGAGATGAATTAGTTACGTATTTTTGAAGTTATTCACATTTTCAGTGTGCGGATTAATACATCTCAGATTTTATAAAGCATTTATTCCTTTTCTTACCCAGGGCGGTGCTAGCCACAGTCACAGACAAGTGGGGTCCTACACAATACCGCTTCCTACTTTTTTACTGAGTCAAAAGTTCACTAACCAGTGGGCCCGTGTCGTCGATGATTCATTTTGGTGTCTTGTAGCAGTGGCGTTCGGACCACAATCGTGGGACGTTCGGACGGTCCGAACAGACCAATTGATCTGGATCGTTCATTTCGCATCGGACGGTCCATATTCGTGGCACATTCGGACGGTCCGAACGGCCCACTTAATCTAGATCGTTGATTCGCAAGATTGTCCAAACAAATCCTAGTTGTTTGAAACGCTAGCGTCTGCAAGGCACGGGCTTAAATGGCTTGGGTCCACAAGTCGGTTGCTACGTTTTTACCTAACGCGTTGGATTTACGTACAAAGGGGCCGCATGTAAGTGATTGATTAGCACGGCTAAGATAGCCATTAATTGCTAATCATCATCGTTTAACGCCTAATCATTTGCTCGATGATTGTCGCGTACAACAACGGGACTTGTCCCGCGTTTCACCGGCGGCTCGCGGTGCTACTGCACGGGCGATGCAAACCAAAAACGCGTCTGGTGCACAATAGTATTGCGCATCGAAGGTGGTGGTTACAATGGTTGAGCCGGCTGTCTGCGGTGGCTATCCGGAGTTGGCGGTGCTACCAAATCTGACGAACAAGCACCTGACTAAAGACCTCGCGGCGATCGAGATAAGCGGGTGCCAAGGCATCTAGGGACTAAATGGAAGCTACCTGGGCGAAGTGGGTGCTCGAAGAAGCTTGGAAATGGCCGGAGTAGTGTCGGCATCGGAGAAGATGACGGCGGCAATACGACTTCACGAGGAGAGAAAATCCTGAGCAAAATGGAGAGGAATGAGTGGTAGTGATAGCTCACAAACCACAAAAGGATGCTATATGAGCAAAGAATCGAACAATGGCTTACCGAATCAAGGTTGGAGGTGAAAAGATCATTTTCGGCTGAAAATGAGCAAACCTTGAAATCCACTAGATCCTGCCATGCATTCATGGAATTGATTTAGGGGTTTTCAAAGTCATGTTAGATGGCGCGATATGACGCGAAAGAAACATCAAGAACCTCATCGGAGACGAAGAAGACAAGGTGGTGCTCTTGGGTGCGCGCTCTAGGGTTTCTCAGAGCACGGAGATGGACAGTGAGCAACATGCAAAGAGAGGAGCTCTCATTAGAAAAAATGGAGAAGGCATTGTAGGTAAAGGAGATAGGATGCACCCGGTTGAAGCTTACTCAAGAATGGCACAGTTGAGAGCTCCCTCTTCCTCGGCCGTAACGAGGAAAAGTGAGGGATACTTAGGGTTGGGAGGCCTTTTATGCCGAGAAGACGACGGCATTGGAGGCAGTGTGAAGTGGAGAAGGCTCGGATGGGTTGCATGCCGTGATGGTTCACGAGTCGACGAGTGTGCGACATCTTGGCATAGCGTGGCGGTGAAGCTCTGCGAGCACCACCGCAAGGTAGGAGATGATCTTGACAGTGGGCCGCTTTGGCGATCACAAAGCGGTGAAGTCGAACTGGCTTGGGCGCGATTAGTTGGTTTGGGTCGGGACCGTTTGATCGTGAATGGACGGTTGAGATTTAAGTGAATGTTCGAACCGTCCGAACATCTCTTTTGATCTGGACCGTTGATTTTCCATCGGACGGTCCAAACACGAGTGAACGTTCGGACCGCTCGAGCGGTCAAGAGATTTGGGCCGTTGATTTTCCATCGGACGACCCAAATGTGGCTAGTCTTGACGCAGTGCGATTAGGGGTTGGTGAGTTGGTTTCTTTGAGTCGGACTCAAGTCCAAAGAACGAAGGTAAGCGGTTTGGGGTCAAGGGTTTGACCGAGGTTTAAATTATCTTTTCAACTTTGACCAAGACCTTATAAATATAAAAAAATCTCAAAAATTCTAAAATAAATCAGAGGTGTTCATGGGATGGTGTAGTATTCATAAAATTTATTAGACCTTACTATTCATGATATATTATGTATAATATAAATTCAAACTTAGTGTAGGTTATTGAATTGTGTTTGAATTTTCTTAGGGTTGAAACTAGTCCCATAAATTTGAGAAAAATTATATTAATTCATGATAATTAATATAGTATTTTAATAAATTACTTCCAGTCAATGATCACAAGTATTTGTTTCTGTTTTTATTTGGAGTTTCAATTTGGAGTTTATGTTTAGAATTTGTTTGAGATTTTCCAAGTGAAATAAATTCTGAAATGATGTTAAAACATGATGCATGTCAATGAGATGCATAGTAATCCTCTTTATTAATTTGGGGAGGATCAAGATCAAAACCAAAGGAGGTCTTGACGGTCAAGATCAACTCAAGGGGAGGTCCTAACGGTCAAGATCAACAAGGGGAGGTCCTAACGGTCAAGATCAAAACCAAAGGAGGTCTTGACGGTCAAGATCAACTCAAGGGGAGGTCCTAACGGTCAAGATCAACAAGGGGAGGTCCTAACGGTCAAGATCAAAACCAAAGGAGGTCTTGACGGTCAAGATCAACTCAAGGGGAGGTCTTGACGGTCAAGATCAAAAAGGGGAGGTCATGACGATCAAGATCAACAAGGGGAGGCCCAAACGGTCAAGATCAAAACCAAAGAAGGTCTTGACGGTCAAGATCAACTCAAGGGGAGGTCCTGGCGGTCAAGATCAACAAGGGAAGGTCTTGACGGTCAAGATCAACTAAGGGGAGGTCCTGACGGTCAAGATCAACAAGGGGAGGCCCTGACGGTCAAGATCAACAAGGGAAGGCCCTGATGGTCAAGATCAACAAGGGGAGGCCCTGACGGTCAAGATCAATACCAAAGGAGGTCTTGATGGTCAAGATCAGAACCGAAGGAGGTCTTGACGGTCAAGATCAACTCAAGGGGAGGTCCTGACGGTCAAGATCAATAAGGGGAGGTCTTGACGGTCAAGATCAAAACCAAAGGAGGTCTTGACGGTCAAGATCAAGCTCAAGGGAGGTCGAACATCACCACCCATGTGGATGGTCGAACATAAATGAGCGGTCCAGATTGAGCGGTCGAGATCAACTCAGCGGATGGTCGAACATCACCACCCTTGTGGATGGTTCGATCGTAAATGAGCGGTCCAGATTGAGCGAGGCGTTGGGTGGTCGAACGTTCCAACTCAATCTGGCGTCGATCAAAATCTAACGACTCTGAAAAAGATGTCGCCTTAGGTTTTCAAACGCATAAGAGTGGCACCGTTGGATTGGATTTCGAGGGTTGAGATTGAAGTGGGGTTTGGGCGGTCCGAACGTCTTGAAAATCAAAGCGGGTTCGGACGGTCCGAACGTCCCCATTGATCCCGGCTGTTGATTTTGAATCCGAAGGCTTGCGCGCGTTGGGCTTTACCATTTGAGAAATGGCACGGCCTGAGAAAAACATGGTCGGTCCGATTAGATTTAACGGCCCAGATTGCAAGGTGCGAGCGGATGGTCCAAATGTTACTCTTGATCTGATTCGTTGAATTTAAATCTAACGGTCCAGAGGATGGGGCACACCTAGGCTTTAACAAATGAAGGTGGCGCGTCCGATGGAGATTTAACGGTGTGGATCGCATGGCGCGTTCGGATGGTCCGAACGGCCCAACGGATCTGGATGGTCCGTTGGGAAATCGACGGTGGAGATTTTGTGGAGCATTTGGGTGGTCCGAACGTCTCAACGCATCTCGTTCGTTCGCTTCCAATTAAATGGCTCACGTGCACAGGAGGTTGAATTGAGCCCTAACGTGACTGGGTCGGTCCGAAATGAGTTAAAGTTGCACTGAAAATTCTTGTAACTTGGAAAATTCATAACTAATTCAATTTAACTCCAAATTGGGTGAAAGCAATTTTGTTAATTTTAATTTTTAGTGTACTTTTAAATGGACTAGGTTTTAAGTATGTTCCTATTATACAAAATTTTGTTAATTGTTTTATTTGTGCATTAATGACTTTAAACTTGTAAAATATGTAGAAAATTCATATGGACTCCATTTGAACTGAAAATTTCACCTAATTTCATTTAAAATCTTTATCTACCTACTGTGTGAATTGTATGCATTTTTATGCGATTTGATATTGTTGGTTTTATTTGGAGTTTATTGCAATGTCGTCTTTTCATTAGGGTTTCGATGATTTCGACTTATTGCGAGTGCAATCTGAGGGTATTTTTTGAGAATATTTATGAGTGGTATCAACACGAACAAGCGGTTTCATCCTTTGATGCATGAATTCCTATTACTTTCAAAAACTATTTATGTTGATTTTTAAGTATTCTATGCATTACTTTAATTTCAATTACTTGTATGTCAATTGGGTTGTTTGATGATTTTTAGAGCGAGTGAGGCACGCACTTTGGGCCTTGTTGAAAAAAAAAACCGAGTGAGGCGCGAATTATTTCCCCTCCCGACTGCCCCAATTCCCCTCTCGATCGCCCTAATTCCTCCCAACGCTGCGTTTCCCCAGCCGCACCTCCCAGCGCCCCCTCCTCCAACGCCAGCACCACCACCTCCTTGCCGCCCCTTCCTCCCAGTGCCGCCCCACCTCCCTGGCCGCCCCACCACCCAACGCCGCCCTACCTCCCTCCCAGGGTTCAAGAAGTCGGGCTGAGGCGGTGAGCTAGGCAGGAGGGAAGCCCCTAACCGTCCAAGGCGGCGAGCTAGGTGGGAGGGCCACCTAGGTTTCAAGCTCCCGTGTCATGCCTCCCCCACTGCCGAATCGAGATCGCCCCCAGCTCCCACCGCTGAATCAAGCTCCCCCGCTGCCGAATCAACCTCGCCGCCTCCAAATCGAGGTCGTCCCGCCATCTACGTCGCCGAATCAAGGTACGCCCACGCCGCCGCCCTCCCCTCTCCCCTCTCTTCTCCTGCGCATGGATTTTTCGTGGAGAGGCATCATCTTGTTCTACACAACAAAATGTGTATGCTGAGGTTCAAGTAGAGGACAATTTTGAGGAAGGTGATGAGATGTTTGATATGCTTCGCGATGTAGCGCATGGGTTAGATGGAATAGGAGATTTAGGTGAAAATAAGGATAGTCTTGAGGAGGATCCATGTGAAGGTGCTGAAGATTTTTACCATTTAGTAGGTGATGCCAATCAAGAGCTCTATCTAGGGTGTAAAAGCTTCTCAAAGCTATGCTTTGTTGTCAAATTACTCACACCAAATTCCTTGGAGGTTGGAGTGATAGAAGTTTTGACATGCTCTTGCAACTTCTTAAAGAAGATTTTCGGAGGGCTCAACGATACCTACAAACATTAATGAAGCTAAGAGAATGGTTAGATGCTTTGGACTCGAATATGTTAGTATTCATGCATGCAAGAATGACTACGTACTATTTTGGAAGCGATATGAAAAGGCGATTTACATGCGAAATGTCGACTTCTCGTTGGAAAAGCAGAGAAGATGAATCTTGATGGGAAGCGTGTGCACAAAGTTCCCAAAAGGTTCTTCGCTATTTTCTACTTAAGTGTGATTACCCCGAGTCTTGACATGGGGCATCACATTGGATATAAGCAAATATTATGATAGTGAATTGTTCATATTATAAGATCTTCGCTACCATTTGAAATTGTGGATTATAGAAAGATTCTTTCTTATCTTTCGAATTTAAGTATTCCATATAATGGTTAGCATCAAGTGGTTGTGGTTTAATCATAATCAGGTCTACCATATTAAGGGCCAGATGTTCTGCTTTTTGTGAGAATTTTTCTAGCATATTTCTCTATTTTTTATAATATCCTTATGTTGCTATAGTTCATTTTTAATTAGGGTCCACCTAATCAAGGAGCCGATGTTTTTTCTTTTTTTGTAATGATTTTTAGAATATTTTTCTTTTTTCTCAACTGTTGTAAACCGTATGTCATGAGCTTTTAATATAGAATAGATTGTAAACTTGCAAGCAATTTATTATGAAAAGGTTTCAAGATTGGGCTTGTGAACAAGATTGCTGCAGGCACAAAGGTTTCAAGACATATTGTAGCGGCATGTAGTTATTTTAAGATTAATATTATGGGATTAAATATCCCAAGTAAGAAATTCGATTGATTTCCCAAAAAAAAAATGAGTGGTTTATAGCAAATAAAACTTTACAATCACCGCGCTACATGCACATGTGTGCAAATATCCAAACTGTTTCAAATCAACCAAGCCAAGCAAATTGGTGTGGATTGATTTTAATGTCATTATGCACGATCAGGAATGTTAAAAAAAAAACATGGGGATATATAACCCAATGTCATGCAAATTCGACCAAAGTCTTTTATTTATTTGAAGAAAGAATGGGTATTATTCACCACAAGCGCGAATTGCGCTTTTCTAATTTGAAGCCCGAAAACAAACTAAATCTCCTTGCATTACACTTAGCTAAACCGTCTATACAACTGGGTTACAGAACCTATGTCAGAGACTGCTTTATTGATCGCGGCTATTCCGCTTGCAAGACTCCATTTTTGCATGGAAGCTCTTATTACAAAGTACGAACCAACCAATCGAATGAGCGATATCTACACATGTACGATAGAGAAATCAAGCGAACCATAGCTATCTTGTAAGCCGCCGCGGCCGCCGGCGGCTAGCCATGGCAGCATGGATCTTGGCCGGACGGGTTAGGTTTACCCGGCCCCCCCGAGCCCTTGTCTAGGGCCTGCATGATCAGCGTTCTGGCGCCGTGCCCCAGCCACCCGCCGTCCCCCTCAAGCAGCCTCGCCGCGTGGATCGCGTTGCAGCATTGCATCAGCAGCATGGCCACCAGCACCACCCTCACCATCTTCGCCGACGTCGACGCCATATTATATCCTTATATGTACTTGTACGTGCGTCGGGGTTGCTACTTGCCGCTATTACACTTA
This sequence comes from Phyllostachys edulis, assembly GCA_036346405.1. NCBI lineage: Eukaryota > Viridiplantae > Streptophyta > Magnoliopsida > Poales > Poaceae > Phyllostachys > Phyllostachys edulis. The sequence goes on from CM070549.1 coordinate 32,716,953, forward strand.
GTATATTAGTCTCTTGAGCTAGCTTGCTAGAATTGTCGACAAGAGAAATATTGCAGACAAGCAAGCTGGTTGTTGGGAGAGAGGCAAGATGGTTTCCTTCTATAGTTTCGTTGCGCATGTTTAACGGCCAAAAAGAAGTATAACTAGGACCGGGTCTATTCTTTATTTTGCAGCAAAATTTTCTCAGGTCCAGCGTAAGTAAGCGCCTACGCGGTTTTCAGCCGTCTATTTCCTGAGTTTGAATAAATACTAGTAGGATAGATCGATCGATCGATCAAAACCTTTACCGATGTACGTACTTACGCAGGTACTAAGACGATACGTACGCGAAGGGTCATAATTAAAAGTATAACCCATGAAGTGCCTAGCTATGAACGTCCATGTGTGACCCTGACTTCGATCCTTTGCCACATTTTTTTTCCTGGATCGTAGCGGGTCGACTGGCCGGTGCGCGCTGAAATGGTTGTGTAAAACACCGAGTTGTAGACGCTCCTATGCATGCGCGCCTAGCTTGTTTGCTGGGCTACGTGAATTCTCGGTCGGTCTGCAGTCCGCTAATGGTTGAACTTGAACCGATCCATGCGTGTATATTTTTATGTCAGTTTGGAGAATTTCATTTTGGTCGTATTCAATGATCAAGCTAGTCGCCGGGGATCAAGGTCATGTGCCGGTGCTGTCTGACTTAATTCTGCCGTTACTAGCAATAGCTTCCGAGAAAGTAACATGGTCAAGTTCACTGATTTTTTTCGCTTTAATTTGTGACGGACAAGCTAGTTAGTTGCATGGTCAGTCCAAAGCCCAAACTGATCAGGTAGGTAAGTACGTATGGCAAAAGTTAGTTATGATGGTATGCATTGTAGCTAACCTTAATTAGGCAGAAAACTCCCCAGCCTCATTATTTTGCGCACATATCTGATGCTCTGGTTTAAAAAAAATTTAAAGTGCAATTTTGTGTCAAGTACTAGTTCTATCGTTGTACCACGTATGCGGGCATTGTAAGCAACATATACATAAAGCTCAAATTAACAAACATAAACAATCCAAATTGTCTGGACTGATGGATCTAGTACATATATACAGGACCTGATCTAGTACATATATACGTCGGAGGTTTGCTTTGTTGCATCCCATGCACTACCAACAATGACTAGTACAAAATTAAGCCTTCCTGCAGGACTCAATTAATCTTGCATATGGAAGCCCTTCAAAGTACTACTAATTAAACAAATCAAATATGAACAATCTCTACACATGCCCCCTTGCAACAACAGTGCCAAGAGATCATCCTACCCCATGTGATAGGCCTCCAACCAAGATACTCCCAGGAGATCCCAGATCTGATTTGGTCGGAATTAGCGGTGCTAGATGGATAGATGTAACATTCCAAAAATCCCGATTTTGCGAAATAGAATAAAAATAAGTGGGGAATAGTTTTGGACATGTTTGCATGAGGGAAAATATATTTGAGCATGTTTTGTGATTTTCATCAAAGGTAACAATGCATTTACATCAAAACAGAAACTCGTAAGAATTTCCAAGAAAATCATAGAGTAGATAAAATCCTGACAAATTTACATAATAAACTATGCGGGCTCATAAGCCTTCAAAAAAACCCATAAATTTTGAAGCTATATTTCTATATTTAAGAATTCCCTCAAACCCTCAGCCTTTCAGGAAATTATGAATTTCATTCGAATTTCCCGCTCACCCTTTGGGCCGAATTCCAGACGGCCCATTTCTACGCACCCACTACAAACCACGCTAGCGCCCCGCTACCGCACTCGCTGACACGCCGGGCTCACTCGTCAGGTGGTGTCTTCCACCTCGCGCCACTTCCCTCGCCTACTCCACCGCTCGCCCACGGAATGCGACCAACGCCCACCGTTTTGTGCCCAACTGCCCCTGTCATCTCCGCCTAGCTCCGCGCATGCTAACCATCCCCTTAATGGCACCCAACCCCCGTGTTGGCGGAGACGCCGAAGCGAGAGCGCAAGTTTCTCGTCACGGCTGTATCTTCTTGTTGTTCATCTCGCACGCTACTCGCTGCTATTTAAGCCTCCAAGTGTGTCATCATCTCTCTAGCTCGCCCCTCCTTCCATATCGCGCTTTCTTTGAGCTTCTAGCTCTCAGAATCGCTGAGAATGAGTGTGTCGTTCTCGACACCGGTGAGCAAGCCTCACAATGCCATCTTCCCTGGCGAGCTTCCTTGCCCTTGCCAAGCCCCTTACCTCACTTATGCTTCTTTCTATGCTTGATGTAGTTCCGGGAACCCCATAGCGTGAACGTGCCATCGTCGTCCTCACCTCCGACGCACACTCTACTTTGTACCTTCGTGTTCCCGATGTTCTAGTGAACTTGAACCTCACTTGACCGTGTCATTTCGTGTCCTATAATTCGCTGATGCTTCTCCCTCGGTCGATGATGGTCCACACGTAGGGAATCCTTCGAATCGACCCTCTTCCTCATTTCCGGCCATCGCAACCCTTTTCTAGTTGGGCGCCACCTCAGTGAGTGTCTAGTCGATTCCTTCTATCCCTACCATCCTCAGTGCGCATACAAGCTAATGCGCACCTCCTTGTAACATCTCCATCACTACAACATGCTGTCACCAAGAGCCTCCTTTGTGTCACTACTGCTCAACGTCGCCAAGCCATTCCAGTCATCCCCTGACGCATTCGGGGACCTTGGTGAGCTTCTAGTAGCCCCCTAGAGCTTTTGCGTGTACTAGATCGGATGATTAGCTAGCGTAGCATAGACTTTGTCATAGCCGGTCATGGCGCCGCCGCGGGAAGCTTTGTCACCGCTGCTCCGGTGACCATTGGTCCCTGAGTCACTACGTGTAGCATCATAGTAACCTCCTAAAGCCAATGCACCCTTCTTTTGTCATCGATTTGCCTCAATCACGAAAGCCACTTTGAGCCCGAGGAGCTCCGCCGCACATCTCCGGCGTGGCACCACCTCCAGCCATCTCTCCAGCCTCCACCACCACCCAGTGGCATCGCCATCGAGAGAGCAACACATATTTGCCACCCCCGAGCCTAGGCGTCGCCCCGACCGCCGGCGACGAGCTCGCCATGGCACACGGCCATGCGCGCAACTCCATTTCTGTAACACCCTGTCAAGAGAAAGCACGTGGACATACAATTACCTGGATGCATGTCGTCGATTGGTAATTGGACTTGACATCAAGAAATGGTTGGTTCTTGATACATGTCATGTATACATGCATCCGTAATTGTATGTCCACATGCTTTCTGTCAATTTCACTTCTTGAATTTGTAGGGGCTCGATGAGAGGTTATGCATGGCGGTGTGTCATCCTCCTCACGACCCCCCAAAGTGGTAGGGACTACAAATGATACACACACACACACACACACACACACACATATATATATATATATATATATATATATATATATATATATATATATATGTGTGTGTGTGTGTGTGTGTGTAAGCTTGTTGTAAAGGTACAAGCAGCCATTGCTTGGAGGTTTTATATATATCACAGACGGTTCTTGTTTAGGATAAATCTGTAATAGCGATTATCACTGAGCGGTTCTCCATACATGATAGAAGCGATTATCACTGACGGATTTATGCGTGATAGGCATATATCACAAACGGTTCTGAGTTAATAACCGTCTATGATAGCATGCATCACAGACGGTTCGAAAACCGTCTGTGATGACCTCATGTCATCACTGACCTATAAACTCAGACGGCTTTGAAAACCGTCTGTAATGACATTTTTTAACCGTCTGTGAAGACCTTTTCTGTAGTAGTGCCTTGAGCTTGGGACACTCCATCTTAATGTGACCTGGCTCTCCACACTCATAGCTCTTGATCGAACTTGACACGCCACCTCACTTCCTCATCCTCATGTTGTTGAGTGCCTTGTATGCCTGTGAGGAGATCAACACCAAATCCTCCTCATAGAGCTGTTCGAACTGTTCCTCTGAAAAAGAAGACAAAGCAGACACAAGAAAAGAACTCAACGAAGCAGCCTGCATGGGGTTAGTCACAAGTGCTAAAGATGAAGGTTTATCAATCTTAGATGGCAAAGCTTCCAACTCATAGGTTTTCAATCTAGAGAAAATATCATCCATGGTTAAAGTATCTAGATCGATAGTTTGATTGATAGTTGTGACAACCATCAACCACTCAGAACCTAAAGATCTCAAAATTTTAGTTCCATTATCTTCATTAGTAGGTATAACATTAACACCGTGCAAATTATTCAATATTTTTTCAAACCAAGCAAAAATATCATCAATAGCCCCACCAGGCTTCATAACAAAATCAGAATATTCTTTTTGATGAAGATTTTATGCACTTTTTTTTAATTTTAGTGGTTCATTCATGATAATCACAAAGAGTTTTTCATATTAAGTGGGCAGAATTAATATGAGCTACACGATCAAATTCTTTGCGAGAAATCCCTTAAAACAATAAGTTATGAGCTTGAGCATTTAAATCAACATCTGTTTTATTTAGATTAGTAACAGTAATAAGAACCTCATAAGGTCTAGAAACCTTATTCCAAACATCTCTACTTTGAGCCTCAATATAAGCTTGCATATGACACTTCTAAAAAGCAAAATCAGTATCATCTAGCATGGGGGATGATTCACATACCTCTCTGGCGCCATAGCAACCTCGCTCTGATACCACATGTAGGATCGTTAATGACAATCAGGTGGGGGTAAATGATTGTGGGAGATTTTTTGTACCCTAAAAACAATCAACCAGCAGTGTTCCTAGTATATAACAAATAGCAGGAATTTCTCCATCTAGATGTGCAAGAAATAACTAGTTTGATATGTATATGTCAATGCGCAAGGAATAACTAGCTTCCTGTATATATATGAGATGAACAGTAGCAGCACAATATGCAATTAAGAAAGAAATCAAGCACTGTTGGTACCTAATCCACTCAAGATCTCGCGTCGCATGTAATGACCGCAAGCACACCTCCCTCTGTCCCTCAATAGGATCTTTCTTTACAAGCACCAATAAAAGCCACAGCCGCCACAGCATACATGAACTCTAAATGGGATTTTCATGCACGAACAAAATCAAAGCTTGGATTGATTCTCTGTTCTCACTCTCAAGCAAAACAATGTAATGACTCAACGTGTAGCGTCACATCAATCAACCAAAAACATGGCCAGCACTCTCCGGTCGCCAGCACTTCTTCACGTGTACGACTGGGAGAAACAACACTCGGCAGCGCAACTCCTAGATTGGGAGACAACGCCCCCAGCGGCCGTAGCCCCTACGGCGTTTTTTCTATCTTCGCTGGTTCACGCTCACAGCCGCGTCACCCCAGTTCTAACCCTATCCAATGTAAATAGCTCTAAAACCCTATACGTGATACTTATGATTACCTAAACACCCATGTACAGCATAATAGTCCTATGGTCCAATACGTGAGCTTTTACACCAGATTACACAACCAATTTTGGACACCAAAAATTATCACGTGTTGTAGCTTCCGGATCGCACCTCTGTAGCTCCAACACGTATCATCCATCTTTGATCTCCCTATGCTCCAACTCGAGCCCGACCATCTCCTCCAGCATCCTCGACCCTCTGGACCATGACTTCGCACCAAGCCATCTCCCGGTCACCGCCATAGACCACGATCGCCTCTGAGTTACCCTGCACATGCAAAGACCAAAACAACATATTTTCCCGACAAAAGTTCTTCCCAACTTGACCGACATAAGTCCACACACACCACACGCCTCAAATAACATCAGTACTCAACATTGTCAATTATTCATCAACTAAAATATACTAGACCTAGCTGCATGGTCCAACAGAGATGCTCTTACCCAACACACTCACACCCACACAAGACAAGAGAGGCAGGGCAACTAGGCAAGCAACTAGCGCTGCCGCCACACAAAATTGGAGGAGGGCAACTGGGCAAGCTGCTGCTGGTTGCCGCAATTAGGTTGCTTCCGTGGGAATCGGCATCCACCAACGCTATCCTCTCCTTCCTGCTGTCACGCTATTTCTCATCAGATTAGGCCAAAGCTTTGTGTGGCCAAGTCGCCGTCATTGGGTTGCGCAAGAAAGACGAAGCTCGTCGCACTAGTCGTTGCCGGAGTGCTGTTAGGCCGCACCCCTTGTTCAACTCTTTTTTTTTCTTTTATGGCTAGGGTTTCTTGATTTCTTGCTTCTTCTCAGATATATGTATTTTTTGTTTGATTCCTTGCTTTTTCTCTCCGAGTTATGTTATTTTTGGCTTGATTTCTTGAGCTGGATTGGAATAAGATATCACTTTATTTGGCCGGTACCCAAATTCAGGGTAAACTCAATTCCGTCCGGAATGGCCGGAATTGACCGAAATGACAAAAATTAACCAGAATTTTGGTCGGTACCGAATTAAGGCTAATCTATGCCGCTTTGTGTGGAGAAATGGGACATTCCGGCCGGAATGGCCGGCACCGGAACGGAATCATTAAGTTTGGTTATTAGCTTTGATCTAGCTAGATCAACTTGATTAGCTACAAAATGCTAGCGCGTAGTATATATATACGTTCACTTACACGTCGAAGAAGCCTGCTTGAGTAATTGTTGGGTAGCAAGACATGGGGTTGTCGGTTTCATTTTATAGATTGTTGAGTACTTGAGTGTGTTTAACGGCCAGTAGTAGGCTATAACAAATCGACCGACCGACCGGCCGGCCGGGTCGATCGTCTATTCTTCATTTTCTACTTAGATTAATTTCTCAGGTCTAGTGTTAGGACGTACGCGAGATGTCCCACGGTCCATTTTCTAAGCTCGAATAATTGAATATTGATCACAACTGAAAGGCAGTCGCACATATACGTTGATGCGTGTGCTACGGTAAGAGTCACATATGAACCAAATACCGCTGCCCACGTAAATGTATATGCATGGTTACGCAGTCCATCCAGGAGGAGGCTCACCGCGCCGAAGAGCACAACTAGCGTATCTGGCGGGAAACATAGGCCCATCTCGAGGCATGCAGGCGTAGGAAGCGCGAGGCTCGCGAGAGGGAGCGTGAGAAAAAGAGAGAAATGGCCGTTGAGGCCATGGCGATCGGTGAGGAGTACAACGCCGAGCTCAGAAGAAAGGAAAAATAGCCCTGGTCCACACAGTAGGTCACGCCATTCCGTAGTAGTCCCCATGCCTACCCTCCATGTTTTTTACTATCCCCTAAAGGCATGTATACTTACATAGTTCGGATGCTTATGTCGCAGTGTACCGCAGTAGTAGCGAGGATGACTAAAGCAAATAGCCGAACCATTAAGCCATATGACCACATGTAATGTGCTTTTGTCCGATAACTCTAATGTAGCTTTGGTTCCGTGCCTACGCTGAGCCAACAAAGCAAGCCTATATTGCAAATATGCATCTTCTAGTGGAATCCCAGAAAGAACCATTCGCACCGACATCGAATCCTCCATGTCAACATAGCTAAATGCAACTGTAATGACTACATGAAAAAGCGAGGTGGATCAAACACAAGCACATGAATGAAAAAAGAACTAAATTAAAATTACAGACTATAAGAGCATAAAGAACCAAATATATATTCCAAATTGTCCTATGCAGTGCATGAAGAGTACAAAACAAACCAAATACATTTCTATCTATTGTTTTAGGGCATCTTCATAATCACAACGGGCATTCTCAGCCTCTTCAATTGCATTTTGTAGAAGCTCCATAAAGTACTCTGCTTAAACTCCACCATACGAATTTCGGTCCATAAAGTACAAATAAAATAAACAATTTCTATTTTATTGGACTAATTAAAGCTTAATTGCAAAGTTCTGGAAAACAAAAAACATTTTTAATGAATAAAATAAACTTCAATAATATTTTATTAAATTCATTAGCTTATTGGATTTTTATGTACTTTTTTAAAAAAAATTCTGAATTTTTCTAAAAAAAAATTGGAATTTAAATGGGGGTGGCGACTGCCGTGCCTGCGTGGCCAAGGCGAGCCACCACACGCCCGACATTGAGGCAGTGCCTGCCGCCCCGAGGAACCTGCAGTATGAGCACTGTATAGAGGCTAATTAAATGTGTAAATTACGTTGGGAGAGGGCTAGTTTTGAAAATAGAGACAATTAAGCGGCCATAAATGCAAAAAAAAAAATCATTTTGTGATGTTACAGGAGGAAAAGCCGGCCCAACCAAAGCGTTATAGTACCGCACGGTGGAGTGTTGGGTCTGGAGGGATAGCCGGCCCAACCAACATTACTGGAACTCAGAGGATGACTAGGTCAGCACTGTTACGAGGTCAGCACCAGAGGAAAGTAATGGGTGGAGACTTAGTCACGTAACTTGAAAAACGTTCTGTATTCTATTCTATTTTTTGTAATGATTTTTAGAATATTTTTCTTTTTTCTCAACTGTTGTAAACCGTATGTCATGAGCTTTTAATATAGAATAGATTGTAAACTTGCAAGCAATTTATTATGAAAAGGTTTCAAGATTGGGCTTGTGAACAAGATTGCTGCAGGCACAAAGGTTTCAAGACATATTGTAGCAGCATGTAGTTATTTTAAGATTAATATTATGGGATTAAATATCCCAGGTAAGAAATTCGATTGATTTCCCAAAAAAAAATGAGTGGTTTATAGCAAATAAAACTTTACAATCATCGCGCTACATGCACATGTGTGCAAATATCCAAACTGTTTCAAATCAACCAAGCCAAGCAAATTGGTGTGGATTGATTTTAATGTCATTATGCACGATCAGGAATGTTAAAAAAACATGGGGATATATAACCCAATGTCATGCAAATTCGACCAAAGGCTTTTATTTATTTGAAGAAAGAATGGGTATTATTCACCACAAGCGCGAATTGCGCTTTTATAATCTCCTTGCATTACACTTAGCTAAACCGTCTATACAACTGAGTTACAGAACATATGTCAGAGACTGCTTTAATTGATCGCGGCTATTCCGCTTGCAAGACTCCATTTTTGCATGGAAACTCTTATTACAAAGTACGAACCAACCAATCGAATGAGCGATATCTACACATGTACGATAGAGAAATCAAGCGAACCATAGCTATCTTGTAAGCCGCCGCGGCCGCCGGCGGCTAGCCATGGCAGCATGGATCGTGGCCGGGCGGGTTAGGTTTACCTGGCCCCCCCGAGCCCTTGTCTAGGGCCTGCATGATCAGCGTCCTGGCGCCCTGCCCCAGCCACCCGCCGTCCCCCTCAAGCAGCCTCGCCGCGAGGATCGCGTTGCAGCATTGCATGAGCAGCACGGCCACCAGCACCACCCTCACCATCTTCGCCGACGTCGACGCCGACGCCATATTATCCTTATATGTACGTGTACGTGCGTCGGGGTTGCTACTGGCCGCTAGTATACTTAGTATATTAGTCTCTTGAGCTAGGTTGCTAGAATTGTCGACAAGTGAAATATTGCAGACAAGCAAGCTAGCTACTACGTACGTCGAATAATGCCTTAAGCTGGTTGTTGGGAGAGAGGCAAGATGGTTTCCTTTTATAGTTTCGTTGCGCATGTTTAACGGCCAAAAAGAAGTATAACTAGGACGGGGTCTATTCTTTATTTTGCAGCAAAATTTTCTCAGGTCCAGCGTAAGTAAGCGCCTACGCGGTTTTCAGCGGTCTATTTCCTGAGTTTGAATAAATACTAGTAGGATAGATCGATCGATGAAACGCAGGCATGTACGTACTTACGCAGGTACTAAGACGATACGTACGCGAAGGGTCATAATTAAAAGTATAACCCATGAAGTGCCTAGCTATGAACGTCCATGTGTGACCCTGACTTGGATCGTAGCGGGTCGACTGGCCGGTGCGCGCTGAAATGGTTGTGTAAAACACCGAGTTGCTTGCTGGGCTACGTGAATTCTCGGTCGGTCTGCAGTCCGCTATTGGTTGAACTTGAACCGATCCATGCGTGTATATTTTTATGTCAGTTTGGAGAATTTCATTTTGGTCGTATTCAATGATCAAGCTAGTCGCCGGGGATCAAGTTCATGTGCCGGTGCTGTCTGACTTAATTCTGCCGTTACTAGCAATAGCTTCCGAGAAAGTAACATGGTCAAGTTCACTGATTTTTTTCGCTTTAATTTGTGACGGACAAGCTAGTTAGTTGCATGGTCAGTCCAAAGTCCAAACTGATCAGGTAGGTAAGTACGTATGGCAAAAGTTAGTTATGATGGTATGCATTGTAGCTAACCTTAATTAGGCAGAAATCCCCAGCCTCATTATTTTGCGCACATATCTGATGCTCTGGTTTTTTTTAAAAAAATTAAAAATTGCATGGTCAGTCCAAACTGATTAGTATGTCTGCCGTAGCAGTAAGTTTTAAAAAAATTCACGTAAATTTAACACAGCCGCCAAACAGGCGAGCCCGGTCATGTCAAATCCGTACTTGAGGAGGCATCAGCTAGCCGGTGTTGGACTTGGCCGTCGGGGCGCATCCAGCTGGGCACCGCGCGCGCGGGGTCGGGACGCAAGATGGCCGGAGGAACTGGCGGGAGGCGCGCAGTGGCGCAATTTTGATAGACCGTAAAACAGATCGGATCTCGCGAAAGAGTCAGGGCCGCGCCTGCGCAGAGGGAAACTAGGCCGCGCAAACATTGAGTTCGCATCCGTTAAAGTGCAACTTTTCGTCTAAAAACTGGTTTGTTTTTATTGAGAAACCGTACTGACGAGTTCAGTCCTAACGATTACTTCGTAGACAAATTCAGAATCGTAAGAACGATACAAGAACATAAGAACAGAATAATAGATTGAACACAGAGATATGAGGGGACTTCAGGCTTTTGCTCTTCCAAAATCGTGTTTACAATGAGGGGTCCCCTCTTCTTTATATAAGCTATGGATAGATGAAGTGTCCACCTGGGCCAGGACGCTCTGGTCCTGGGCTCAGTTTCTTAATACTCTCCCCTTGGATATTCATCCGATATGCTCATGTCTCATCGAAACTCTATAAAAATCCAGTGGAAAAAATTTCAAGAAAGAGTACATGTCATGCGTTCCGTTGTATTGCACGAATTGTCTCAATAAAAACCTTAGCCGAGTAACTTTAGGAAAACTCGTCAAGGGAAAAAGAGTACAATCCACCTAATTTCATTTAATCTCCAGGATTTATACTTTGAGTACTTGATCTTCATGATCAAGGTTTAATAAAGAGTTTGTGAAGGTTCTCCCCCTGAATTCTGCACTTCTCTAAATCTCATCATTCCAATTCCACGTATGCATCTTTCAAAGCTAGACGCTAGAAGTGACTTAGTGAGTAAATCTGCTAGATTTTTACATGACTTAGTATGTAGTACTTTAATTTCGTCCATCTTTTGCGATTCACAAGCATAGAAGAACTTGGGGCTGATATGCTTAGTGAGAGGACTCTTCACAGGACTATTCACATAATCCATCTGCACTTGTGCAACACAAACCGCATTATCTTTATAGATAATAGTGGGGATTTGCGCGGTATTCAATCCACATAACTGCTGGATATGGTAAATCATTCGTCGAAGCCAGGAACATTTTTGTGCGGCCTCATACAACGCTATGATTTCTGAGTGGTTCGTCGAAATCGATACGAGACTTTGCTTAGATGATTTTCATGAAATTACAGTTCCACCACATAGAAATACATAGCCTGTTTGTGACTTAGCTGTATGCGGGTCTGACAGGTGCCCAGCATCTGCATAGCCAGTCATAGTTAGGTCTTGGTTTTTTCTGTAGAACAGTCCAAGATCTTTACTTCCTTGGAGGTATCGGAAGATATCTATTATTCCCTTCCAATGCCTTTTGGTAGGTTCTGCACTATACCTTGCTAGAAGGTTCACTGCAAATGCAATGTCCGGTCTAGTACAGTTTGATAAATATATGAGTGCTCCAACTGCGCTCAAGTATGGGAATTCTGGTCCTAGGACATCCTCCCCCTCTTCTTTAGGTTTGAACGGGTCCTTGTCTTGCTGTAAGGATCTCTTGACCATTGGCACTTTCGAAGGGTATGTCTTTTCAAATCCGAACCTTTCTAACACTTTCTGAGTGTATGTTGATTGATGTACTAAAATCCCTTCAGGGGTATCCTCAAGCTGCAAGCCTAAGCAATATTTGGTTTTACCCAAATCTTTCATTTCGAACTCCGACTTCAGGTAAGAGCTTGCTTTCGTAATATCTTCCAAGCTTTCAATTATATTCAGATCATCTTCATATACTGAGATTATACAAAATTCATCCTAGGATATTCGTATAAATACACAGGGACAATCCTTATTGTTCGTGTAGCCTTTCTTGCAGAGAAAGTTGCTTCAAGCGATTATACCACATCATGCCTGATTGCTTAACTTCGTACAGTGACTTTCTGAGTTTCACACTATACAGATTTCTATTTTCTTTGTCTTGGTTCAAGACAGAGATACATTCAGGTATCTTCATATAAATGTCCAAATCCAATATTCTATAAAGGTATGCTGTTACCGCATCCATCAAATTTACTTTTAACTTCAAATTTACTGCCATTGAGATTAAATATCTAAAGGGTGGTTCCGTCTATGACCGGGGAATAGGTTTCTTCATAAACAACTCCTGGATGTTGAGTGAAACCTTGCGTAACAAGCCTTGCTTTACTTCATATTTTCATTTCTCTTTCCAACAAATACCCACTTATGCTCTACGGGGTGCACATAATAATTCAGATATAATAATTCTGCTTCTACTGTATTCTTTTTTATTCAGATATAATAACCTTGCGTATGGCTTACAGGCCCAAACACCTTTCTTTTTTATTCAGATATAATAATTCTGCTTCTACTGCATTCTTTCAATCTTCCCAATCTGATCTTTTCTTTCATTCAGCGAACGATATAGGCTCTCGATCAAGATCGATGATTGTGGAAATTTTCTTTGCAAAATCAATGTCGACATTGGTTGTTGTCTTATTCGTAGATTCTCCCGAGGTCGCATAGTTTATAGCTATTTCTTCAAGGGATGATTCTTCTACTGCATCTAATGCTTCTACTTGCTCACTGCTGCTTCCAATTACGGCGGCAAGTCCCTTTAGTTTTTCCAGCTCCGATGTGTGCGCACACATCCATATTGGTATCTCCCTTCATAGGGATGTTCAATTCTGGCATGCACTTCCTAAATGTTCCATACTAGTGCCAGGTCTCAACTGGCTCCTCTTCTGGTTTTGGGGAACTTCGGTGATCGGCTGTATCAAGTCCTTCTTATCCTTTTTCACCAGGCGTCCCCGGTTACTTCAGATTCGAGGGGGCCAGAGGTCTCATCCTTTCAGAGGCCTTAGGATGGGATTAGGGATACTTTCATCAGTATTTCAACCCTCTCCGGTGCATTGCGTGCTGGCACATGCGACTTGGTCACGCTCTTCAAATCACTAAAGTAGTCAGACAGATAATTTGCTAATGCTTGCAAATCAATTATCTTCTTGACTACAATTGTCTTCTAGACTTCAATTGTCTTCTAGACTTCAATTATCTTCTGGACTTCATCTCTATTTGCTTCACTAGTGCGCGGGTCATGTGCATGAATTTCAATTATCTTCTGGACTTCAATTATCTTCTGGAATCAGTTATCTTCTGGAATTCAGTTATCTTCTGGACTTCTCTATTTCCTGATATTTTCATGAAGGGGTTGATTTCCTCCCCCCTAATGACGGGAAACTAGCCTCATCTAATATACTATCAACGAATCGGGCAGTATGCAAATCTCTCGTTGTAGGGTCCAAATACCTGATTATGGATGCTGTCTCATAACCAACATATATCCCAAACTTTTAGAGAATGCCCATTGCAGTTCGCTGTGGTGGTGGTATAGGTACATAAACCTTGCAACTAAATCTTCAAAGATGATAAATTTTCTGTGCTGACCCTTGCGCTAGTTGCATATGTGAATGGATGTCATATGCCGACGGTCTAAAATTGATGGGAGTTGCTGCGAGCAGGACTACGTGTCCCCAACATGCAGTTGGTAAATTACGATTCTTCAAAGGTGGTCAGGCAATAAATTTAATCCTTGTAATTAATACCTCTGCTAGTCCATTCTGGGTGTGGACATGCGGTACAGAATGCTCAACTTTAATTCCTATTGCCATACAATAATCATCAAATGCCTTTGAAGTAAATTCTCCGGCGTTGTCCATTCTGGTGGACTTCACATGATGATCAGGGAAATTATTTCTAATTTTCATTATCTGTGAGATTTAGCTTTGCAAAAGTGTAGTTTCTCGTAGACAATAAACATACATGAGACCATAAAGCCAATGCACACCTTTTTTTGCCGCTGATTTGCTTCAATCGTCAAAGCCACTTTGAGCCCGAGGAGCTCCGCCGCACATCTTCAGCGTGGTGTCGCCTCCAGCCATCTCTCCAGCCTCCTCTACCACCCGATGGTATCGCCATCGAGAGAGCAACTCATTTTTGCCACCCCCCGAGCCTTGCCGTCACCCCGACCGCCGACGATGAGCTCGCCATGGCACACGGCCAAGCGCGCAGCTCCGTTTCTCTCCCCCTCTTTCTCTCTGCCAGTGGGCCCACATGATTGAAATTTTAATTAGTGCTAAATGCCAGTACTTAAATATACTAAGTCAATGACAGGTGGGACTGGCCGAAAAGGTAATCGAAAATCTAATTTTAAACGTGTTAGTAAACGAGTCACTAACATGTGGGACAATGCACTATTCTCAGTTTTAAAACCTAAGAGACTGACATGTGGGCCCCAGCCATCAGTTATTTAAAAATTAGAATTAGGTTTAATCATTAGTTAATAAATAATGAGTCTATGATATGTGGGACCGCCTTTGGTTTTTAAATAAAATCAATAAAACAAAAATGTGAGTCCCTGACAAGTAGGGCCCACATGAAAGTTAATAAAAATCAGAAAATGAGATAAATCGCTTTTAGTTCGGAGTAAAATACGTTTTAGTAGAACTTAGAGGAAAATACGCTTTCTCTATTGGAAAGTGTAAACCATAGAAAATACACTTTCGATGTCAGTGCTTTTCTAATTTCTAGCATTTTTAAACCGAAACAAATTAAAATATTAATAACTTTTTCATACAAACTCCAAATTGAATTAATCTTTTTTTCTTCTAAATTCATATAAAATCATGCTCTACTTGGATATGCAAAAATAGTTGGGTTTTTTTACTATTGAAATTATTTTGCTATATTTAATTTGCCTCCCGCTCTTTTGATTAGACGTCAATTGTTTGAACGACTTTTACGACGATACTCCATCCTCGTATGCAGAGCAAGCAGAGCTAGGCAAGCACCCCCTTCGACCATGCTGATCCTACTATTTTAATTATTGTACCTTTTTTTTTTGCAAAATCTAGTATGCATGTGTGTATGTTTGATTAAAATTGTTGTATTTGGGGTAAACAGTAGTCGTAATCCAATTCGATGCATGAACCTCCTTGAAATATTGATATCCTTACTGTTGTAGCCATTAGGTTATGATATATACAATATATGTTGTCAATTTGGGAATTTTAAGTGCGAGTATCGCACAATTGCTTAGTCAAGCTATAGTATTCACGAAAATTTGCTAAAAATGATGACATGATGAACGTGAAATTGAGAGTTTTGAAATGATGGTCCAGAGGGGTTTACCTCTGTTATTTTTCATAAAATAAAAAAAAATGAAAACTTAGTTTGTGACGCGTACGAGTTATATTATATTATGAGAAGTGTGATATGTGTATCTCATAAGTAGATAGAGGGAGATCCTGGCTCGAGTCAATTAAAGACTAAACATCAACATGTCCTATCTAAGCCTAAGAGTACAACCGCATGTGCCGGTATGGGATGGCATTAGCTAATTAAGTCATCAAAAACTAGCCTTGCATGTTGGTAGGCCGTAGTAGTGCGAGCATGTCTGATTGCTCGAAGGGGCTCCCTTCACCACGGTGTTGGGAACAAATCTTGCCGACACAACGGCGAATGCCTCACTGAGATGGGGGTGTACCCACATGAAGTGAGGGTGTTTATTCGCCGAGCTAGTGCGAGGTTTAGGACTAGGTGATGTAAAGGTTTTGATGCGTGCTCTAGACTGCGTACCAAAGGTAGTGAGCGGTGGTATCGACGGATGCTGAACAAACTAGAGAATTCATGTGTTGTGGGTAAAGGTGTATACCTCTGTAGAGTGTAAATCTACTTAAATAGCTGTGCTCGTGGTTATGAGCGTGCTTAGTGCAATCTTAATGGGTACAGTCTTGATTTTCATAAAAACAGTTTCGCTGGAAAATGTGGGAAATGGTTTGTTGGCTTATATTCGAGTTGAGTGCCATGTATATGGCTGAAAATAAGATGTTGCTCGTAGCCGAGCAGGGTTGCTAGTTGTTATTTATTCAATTACATACTTGTTGTCTTTTATCTATTTAACCGCTCTTTAAATTTACGTTGCAAAGTACTACGTATTGATATTGCAAATAAAATTTGCTTAACGCTGAAAATAACTTGTAGCATAGAGTCATATTCATTGATAAGCCTTGCATTTACAATATGTTGCGATACACTATAAGCCTTGTTGAGTACGCAATGTACTCAATCTTGCTTAAATTGTTGTTCAGACTTAGAGGATGAGCCTACGTCAGACGATGCTTTCTTTGCACCCGGCGCCGGAGGGTTCGGTGACGGATCTTTTTAGGACTTGTATCTTGTCAGTTGCCTAAGGGTTCAGATGGGCATGCCGTTGGACCGTTTTGGTTTATCTACTATGGTTCTGCTTCTTCATTCACTACTTCTGATACTTGAGCTTTTATTTGGCCGGTCGGTCCTTGTGATGTAAAGTCTGTAATCACATAAGTTATATACTATATTTTTCTTTATTTTGTATGTATAAATGTATGATGTGATTATCCATGTTGTGGATGTGTGTACTAGTCACTGATCATAGGACTAGTATGGTACACACATGAGGGCTTTACGTATTCAAAGCTCGGGGTCCAACAATAGAAGCGAGGGTTTAGAGGGGACTTTATAGGATAGGGGCCAGCTGGAAATCTATCCCCTTCTCGAGCTCTATTTCTTCCTCCTCCCTCTCCATTCTCTGTCTCTCAGCCAAGTCGGTGACTCGGCGGCACATGGAGGTGGAGGGCAACGTCCCTTGCAACCCATCCCGAGCTCCTCCTCCGACTCCTCCCCAAGCTCTCAAGCTCGTCCTTGACTCCTCGTGTGGAGGGCACCGGTGGCACAATCATAGGAAAGGACGGCAGGGGGAGAGGCCAGGATGACGGTGAGCGCGGCAGTGATATGCCTACGGGAGAATCGACACGAGCGACAGCGAACAGACACCAGAGGTACTACACCATGTTGGTTGGTTGCTTTTATTGGTTTCACATGCTTGTTCTTCGCCATTCAGAATGGATAATGTCAGTTCGCAACTTTTGTTGATGGAATTTACTAGCATTTTGTGTCGATGTGTAGACTTTGGACTATACTTTATTATTGTTGTTAGACCGGTCATGGACTTTGTTGATGAGTTCTATTGATGAACTTTGTTATTTGCTAGTTCCACACTGGTAATGGACATTTGCTGATGGACTGTATTGAATACTTGAATTTTCTGAATTTACATGCATCGTTCTGATGCTTTCTGGATTTACTTGCATGTTTATTCACCCAAATTTTCGTCAGGAAGCTCTGTCCCTTTCTTATTTCCATTTTGTTGTCAATAATTTTTCATTTTGTTGTCAATATTTTTTAGCCGATCTATTCCGATATTTTCAACCACTTTTCGACTGATTTTCCACCAATTTTTCGATCGATTTCTATGAAATTTCAAAATTTGGTTTGAAAATTTTGGCCAAAATCATCCAAAAATCGAAAAAAAAACGTTCTACCGGTGACCTCGGTAAAAAATAGAACTGGTTACCAAAACCCTGAATAGGGGCTGAATCGGTGCGGATATCAGGTCAGATTTGGACTGGGCCTCCACCTTCTTTGGTTCGTTTTCTTTCTTTCGTTCATGGTGCTGAGCTAAACCAGGAGCTCCCTTTTGGAATTTTCCCTATAGGATATGGAAGACAAAAATCATTTTCTATTTTCTTGTGCTGGAACAAAAATATGCTCGATTGATATAATTATGAAATGAAGAGTTGTAAGGCCCCCAAATTCTGAGGACGTTAAACTCTCCACAACCGCCCAGGATGTGCAGTTGCAAAGTAAGCAGTGTCTCAAGCAAGCTTCTGATTACAACAAAGTCCAATATTTTATTACATAAGGATAAGGCTTAACAGCCAGTTTTGACACTAACACGAGCATCCAAGCCCAAAGTTAATATAATACAAGACAAAAGAACTTCAAACCACAGGCACACTTGAGCGGTGAGACCTAATACGATAGTCATTGCCATCCAGTGGGTCTACCAAAATCTGTTCAACGGATCCTCTGCATTTTCCCTGATTTCTTCTGTAGATTGTTTGCAGATTATGCAAGAATGAGTACAACTACCGTACTCAACAAGCCACATGGAAAAGCTAAATAATTACATGCAAGGAGTTCAAAGGATGGTTAAGTTTTACCTTAACAGGCATATGTGGATGCAATTTGCAGTTAAAGCAGTTTACATTTAAAATAGTAAAACAATAATAAATAATAACATCAGGGGTTTCTCAACAAACCACAATTACCAACTTACCATCTCAAAAACTCTACTTATGCCTCATGTCTTTGGAATCACCCATTAACACAACTTCATTAACTGGAAGCACGGCGTATTGAATACCTTTTTATACACTCTGCGAGTTGCCCAACTTTACCCACAAGATATCCCAAACTCATATTGTTAGATCATAGACACCATAACCCGTTAGCGTGCGGTGAGTTGGGATAACAAAGCCTTTTCCTGCTCAACCCTTTTAGCCTCTACCGGTAGGTATTACTCGAAACGACCCTCGGGAGACCAGCGACCACCAGATGGAATCGTACTCAGGTCGACAGTCCATACCGTTGTGTGTAGACTACCGAGTGTCCCTCCAGGCCCACTCCTGTCACACCCCAGTTCCGCAACTACTCTATCACACAAGAGCAGTTACATTTCCTTGTAGATATTCAATCGGATGAGCAGTGTACTAAGCTAGGGAGTAATGACCACGCTTGTGGTTGAGCGGTTTTCTATGTCTGTTACTTAGCACAATGTTCTTGTCCTTACTTGTCATGCAGTGAGGCAATGGCCCACCACCAACTCGTGGCTGTCCACCTCGAGATCTCACTGATGACTCACTTTTAACCCAAGTCTATTGGGTTGTCCAACTTCTTGGACACAACCCTCAACTTTCCACCAAAACCATTGGTGAACTGCCAATACTGCTTTTGATTGATAGCATAATTGTGACAAAGCTACTTATATAGATAATATTTTATGTGAACTTGTCAAGGTGAATATGGCCTACAAGTGTTAGGTGGGTTTGTATGTGGGGTTATAGGATTTATCTAATTATCATGGCATTCAAAAGTATTATTTGAATAATTTGAAGTAATTGGCACAAGTACAGTAATGAAAGTAATAATAAATATATGACATGTGGGTTCAAAATGATCAAGGAATGCGACTTGCCTTCTTGCACAAATTCTTGTGGATATTGGTCTTGTCCGGCGTCTTCCGGAGTCTGGTTGTTAAGATCGTGACCTAACGAGAAGCAAAGCAATAAAAAGAAACCAAGTAAAAATTAGCTCGACAAGGAATGAGCTGGAAACAACAAGCAAGTAAATAAAACCAGAAAAGAAACTTAAAGGAAGGTGGTGTGGGATAGTGGAAATTTATCTGGTGTTTGATCGGACTGAACGGGGTTTGAGATTTGGATCCAAGTACAACAAAAATATTGTAAAGGATTAAAGAAATCTATAGAAAGGTGGAAAGATTTATTTGGAGCTTGGTATAGTTGAACAGAGTCAAGATATGGATTTACGAGCTCGAAACAGTCAAAAATGACATATAATGTCAAATTAGGGTTTCAATGAATAGTGACTAATTTACTGTTCATACCTAAAAATAGAAATAAACAGTAATTAACCACTAATCTAGGCTTTGGAACAGTAATCAATTTACTGTTTGAACAGTGTTTGGGCTGATTTTAAGGAATGAATAGTGCTGGGTTTTTCGGATGAACAATAAATAAATTTACTGTGCACATGAACAATGATAGGTCGGCTTTTGGATGAACAGTAAAAGGCGGCCCGTTCTTGTCTTGCGCCCAACTCGGTCGACCCAAAAAAAGGCCTTGTAACAAGGCGAGCACCTCCTATAGCGCATCTTCGAGGCGAGAAAGCGAGCGGGCGGCGGCGCTTCGTGTGGAGGGAGGGGGAAGGCGAGTGGAACCGGCGGCGCTCCAGCGGCGGCGGCGACCGTCGATGGTGACCAGCGGCGCAAGGGAGGGCGGCGCGGGGAAGCTCCATCGGGTAAGTCCCCTTACCTTAGGTTTTTGTGGTTGGGGCTTGCGGGTGGGGTTGTGGTAGCGGCGGCGGTGGCTCTTGGCCGGCCTTGGGGAAGGAGAAGGGTGGGTGGGGGAGGGAGAGGAAGGGCTTGGTGCGAGTTTGAAGGCCGGGTGGGGGTGGCTTTTATAGCCCCGTGGAGGCGGTGGGAGCAGGGCGACGACATGGGCGAGCGGCGACGTGTGCGGCTGTGCGTGTTTGGGCGGCCACGAGAGAGGGAGGTGACGGTATGGGCGGGGCGTGGGTTGCATCGCGGTGGCGGCGACCCCTCACTGGAGCGGGGCGTGAGGTGGCGTGGCAGGGTCGCGGATTGCGGCGCGGCATGGCTAGCGGCGTGGGCGGCGGCTTGGGGCGCGTGCGCATTGAAGAGGGGGGCGAGGTGGCTCGAGAGGTGGCGGATGACGGTGGCGGCGCTCACTACTATAGGAAGCCACATCACAGATGGTTCGGAACCGTCATCACAGACGGTTTCCGAACCGTCTATAATTGTTGATGCTGTGATATGAGCGTTATCCTGAGCGGTTAAAACTATCGTGATCGCAATATCACGAGCGGTTTTTATTAAAACCGTCTGCGAAGCTAGTATCACACACGGTTTCCATTAAAACCGTCGCGATACGCCAATATCACGAGCGGTTCTAAATAAAACCAAATGCGCGATACGCTAATAATACGAGCGGTTTTATTTAGAACCATCTATGATATTGGC
Organism: Phyllostachys edulis; assembly: GCA_036346405.1. Classification (NCBI taxonomy): domain Eukaryota; kingdom Viridiplantae; phylum Streptophyta; class Magnoliopsida; order Poales; family Poaceae; genus Phyllostachys; species Phyllostachys edulis. Next base: position 32,738,107 of record CM070549.1, read on the forward strand.
GTATCACAGACAGTTTTCGTTCAGAACCGTCTGTGATATTCGCATATCACAGACGGTTTTTAGTGGAAACCGTCTGTGATACTATGCCTTCACAGACGTCTTTAACAAAAAACCGTCTGTGATAGTTCACACTCCTATCAACATTTTTGCTGTTTTTTTGGCTAGCCTCAGGAATTGCTAGCCATGCCCACTGAAAACAAGCATGCACAAAAACAGATTCATTAGAGATAATCAATTGTTGACAACTCAAAATGATCATAACTCAAAATAAATTACAAAGGATCGCATTTGTTCAAGTATTGTCGCTATAGTTACAACTGGATTACAATTGAGTCAATTGTTTGCGTTGAGAGGTGTCGGCGGGGTGATACTCTGAGTTGGCGACGGAGTGAAACTCTCCATCATCGTTAATGATTTTTGAGTTGATAAAGGTGCAGAGCTTCCTCGAAGGTCCTTGATCTCTTCCTAGCGAGTCCATCACATTGTAAATCCAAGGCACGCCGCTAGCAAGAGTAAAGTGGTAAGCTATATATATTTAAATTTATAATTAGGAAATAATTATTTCAAGATTGACAAACCTCGGCATCCTTCTTCCTAGCTCTAAGGATTAGCTGCATATGATAGAGCGTAGATTGCACATAACTCATCATCTTTTTCTTTGGCGGCCTTTGCAAAAATAGAATTACATATATAGGTATAGGCAGTTCGAGGCAGCGTTATTATGAAGTATGATATAGGATTATCGTGTTGTAGCACGCTTGGAAAATCCATCTGTGTGTTAGTTAGGCGCTCTTTCCATTGTATATTCCTTTGTTGGCAACATAATCGATGAGCGACCTACATGATTCCAAAAAGTTATCCTCGGCCATTTCAAACGAATGAAGACTACAATAGAGTTATGTAAGGAGGAAATGACCATACCTCTCGAGTATTCCTCTTAGAACGCTGAAGTCGTGCTTGTTGCGGATTAGAGAATCAAGGTATATCACATGGTTCCTCTTGGGTATAATAACTAAAAGGATCCAGTGGTACCTACTCATGTATGTCGCTATAGTCATTAAACCTAAGTTCGTGCTGCGTATAAAGTACAAATAAAATTTGTATAGCAAGTAGTGACACTAACCCCTGGTTGTAGGGCACCACTATGTACTTCATGTTCTTCTGACGAAGCAATGACCTCGTTATGTATTTCTTGACGAAGGACGAGTCTGCTTGGATGGTTTGCAACGATACCACATGTGGGTCAAGGAAACCCACCGGTTCTTTCCATTCCCGGACATTTTTCATCATGTATCTATATATAAGCAATGAGTTGTGATATTTATCGGTATAACATGAATGTAGAACTTGATTGTACGTACTTACAGTGTCCAACATCGTAGAAGCGAGACGTCGAGGCCAACGAGGTTGAATAGGTCATATAAGTCATTGAAGCCCACGACAAAGTACCTCGTCCTGTTGAAGAAATGCTTCTCCTCGTATCTGACGGTGATTCTAGTATCGCACCCCTTCTTTTGGGTCTTCTCCAAGTACCAGGCATGCAAAGCCTGACAAGCATATCCAGCGTGCATTATATTGTGGTCGAGCACTGCGGTTTTCCGATGATGTAGTTCCGGATATCGCGGACTTCCGGACTTGGGCGCCTTAGCGTTCGTCGATTTCGATTTGGCCTTAGCGATTGGCGGCGTCTTCTTACGAGGCGACTCGGGAACCGTCTGGCGGCACGCTTTCTTTGTTCGCCGGCGTCTTCTCCACGGGAATCGAAGAGGTGGCCTTCCGAGGCGAAACATGAGGTGGAGTCATCGAGGTCCCGTTGGAGAGGAATGGTCGTGTCGGATCGCAAGCCTTCTTTGGGTCGAGCGATGTCCTTCTTGGGCCACTGGATAAAAGATTGGACGGCATCCCCTAGTGTTATGATCTCTTCGTTCGGGCGAATATTCAGTGGGACGGCTAGGAAATTGCTATGTACCATATCCACCTGGACCCTGGCGTAACCCTACGCCAGCTGAGCACCGTGCTGCACTGCCCCTTCCTCGTTTGGATACACCATCCCCCGCGCAGCCTCAATAGAAAGAGACACATCCATCCTCACTTGGAGCTTGTAGGGCGTCGGCTCCAACAAAACAATACGCAATTAGCTAAGGTATCCTATAGGTCTATCTTTGATGCATTCCATAGATGCACGTTACATTGATGTCGTCTATCGGTAATCGGACATCGTCATGTTCAGAATTATGCGTGGACGCGACGCTACTCCGATGTCGAGCAAGACTGCCTCCCAAATTAACAGGGGCAGCTTGCGACTGCTGGCTCAGGAGTTGATTCATTTGATCCTGCAATGCTGCTATCTTTTCTTCAAATTTGTCATGAATCATCTGTACCAACCGGTCGTCGTGCTCGGCCTTGGATCTCTTCCTACTCCTATACGTGCAGTAGTTGTTTGTGAATCCATGACTCCAAGGTACGTTAACCCCAAGGCCTCACGTGCGACCCGGGTGCTCCTTGTTTCCCAAGGCCGTAGATAGTACATTCTTCTCCCTGTCTGCATGGAAGGAGCCTTGGGAAGCTTGGGCAGTCAAGTCACGCTGCAAGAGGTCATCATGTTATTATAGACACTATGAAGTTATGGACTTATTAACAACTAGGTAGTTTGACATATTTATCACACGTTGGGACACTTCCTGGTCTGCTGGGTTTGTGAAAGAGTTGCTACCCGAAGACGAGACTTTTGCCCTCGCTTTTAACTAGCTTAGGGAACGCGGGTCTGTGATATCAAGAAATGGCCCGGTTGCGTTCTCCTCCTCCGCTGCCCATTCCTCGTATTTACCCGCGTACCCAGCGGTGCCGAGTCTGTGCGGGTGAGTGTTTCGTGTCTGGAGAGCTTTGTACGCCGCACTTTGCTCCTTAAATTCGGCCGTCATTTTCATAGCCACAAAGGTGCCCCATGCTTCTCGCGTCAAGAATTTATACTTCGCGAAGGACATCTGACCCGTGTTCACGTACTTCGTGACAAGAATGCTCTTGAAGGTCCTCCACGATTTATCCATCGTGAGCATCGCCGTTAAATCGCATACGTGTGCCACGTCGCTACGGAATAGTGAACTTCTCGAAAGTTACGTCACAGTAGCGCCTTTTGCTTGTTTAAATCGGTCCTTCCACCTTGGTGTGGTGATGGGGACCCATTCCTTCAAGTATCCGCAAATGGTCGAGAATCTCCTTGCTAATCTCTTGGGACTCAGAGGGACCCCAAAGTCCTCGACCTCGTGATGACGATCGACCCATGAGCATTTTCGATTGTCCTCTACTATCTCGCTTCCGTGTCATTATAAATGCGACGGTGACGACGGCCTCGTCGCTCCTCTTCCATATCTTGGCGTCGGTGATGGCAGCCTCGTCGACGCCTCTTCCATCGTGGCGTCGGTGGCAATGCAAAAAGCAGTGCCTCTGCCATCTCGCTTACTTGCTATCTATATAAGTTACATATGCAATAAAATGGATTGCAAGTGTCCCAAATTAACATATACATTTAAACTTAATAATATGCTCAACATGTGCAATATTAGCAAATAATCATAATTAATTCCAGCATAAATATGAAACAATTAAGTGTGTCAGGATCGACGACGTAGGCTGTGTTTCACCTGAACGTTTAGGATGAACGCCCAAGGAGTGAGCTAGCTAGCTAATGAAGATTTAATGCTTCATGCACAGAAGACTAGCCTTTAATGAAGACATAGAAATAAAATAGAATCAAGTAAAACTTTGCCCAAGCCCATATTTGCAGAGCCTACTTCATCGAGGTGACACCTTTCGAGTGTACCATTTGTTTTATGCCGTGGAGGACTGGCATAAAACAAAGGTACACTCAAGTGTGTCAGGATCGATGAAGGAAATGCTAAGCAAATGTTTAATCCTGTAGGGCTCGCCGCCTCCCTGCTCCTATTCTAACACTCCTTAATCCACCAGCTTCTCTTGTGATCTTTGTATAGATAGAAACTAGTGATACAAATCTTTTGCCCGAGCCTATCTTTGCCTGAGCATTCATGGAATTGATTTAGGGGTTTTCAAAGTCATGTTAGATGGCGCGATATGACGCGAAAGAAACATCAAGAACCTCATCGGAGACGAAGAAGACAAGGTGGTGCTCTTGGGTGCGCGCTCTAGGGTTTCTCAGAGCACGGAGATGGACAGTGAGCTACATGCAAAGAGAGGAGCTCTCATTAGAAAAAATGGAGAAGGCGTTGTAGATAAAGGAGATAGGATGCACCCGGTTGAAGCTTACTCAAGAATGGCACAGTTGAGAGCTCCCTCTTCCTCGACCGTAACGAGGAAAAGTGAGGGATACTTAGGGTTGGGAGGCTTTTTATGCCGAGAAGATGACGACATTGGAGGCAGTGTGAAGTGGAGAAGGCTCCAGATGGGTTGCATGTCGTGATGGTTCACGGAGCTGACAGAGCGTGCAGCATGCGGCTGCAACGTGGCGGTGAAGCTCTGCGCGAGCGCCACCGCAAGGTAGGAGATGATGCTGACAGGTGGGCCCGCTTTGGCAGTCACACAAAGCGGTGCGAGTCGGAGCCTGGCTTGGGCGCGATTAGTTTCTTTGGGTCGGGACCGTTTGATCGCGAATGGACGGCTGAGATTTAAGTGAACGTTCGGACCGTCCGAACATCTCTCTTGATCTGGACCGTTGATTTTCCATCGGACGGTCCAAACACGAGTGAACGTTCGGACCGCTGGAGCGGTCAAGAGATTTGGGCCGTTGATTTTCCATCGGACGGCCCAAATGTGGCTGGTGCGGCGCGGTGCAGTTAGGGGGTTGGGCTGAGTTGGTTTGCTGAGTTTGAATAAATACTACTAGGATAGATCGATCGATGAAACGCAGGCATGTACCGATGTACGTACTTACGCAGGTACTAAGACGATACGTACGCGAAGGGTCATAATTAAAAGTATAACCCATGAAGTGCCTAGCTATGAACGTCCATGTGTGACCCTGACTTCGATCCTTTGCCACATTTTTTTCCTGGATCGTAGCGGATCGACTGGCCGGTGCGCGCTGAAATGGTTGTGTAAAACAACGAGTTGTAGACGTTCCTATATAGGAACGTGAATTCTCGGCTAGCTTGTTTGCTGGGCTACGTGAATTCTCGGTCGGTCTGCAGTCCGCTAATGGTTGAACTTGAACCGATCCATGCGTGTATATTTTTATGTCTGTTTGGTCGTATTCAATGATCAAGCTAGTCGCCGGGGATCAAGTTCATGTGCCGGTGCTGTCTGACTTAATTCTGCCGTTACTAGCAATAGCTTCCGAGAAAGTAACATGGTCAAGTTCACAGATTTTTTTCGCTTTAATTTGTGACGGACAAGCTAGTTAGTTGCATGGTCAATCCAAAGCACAAACTGATCAGGTAGGTAAGTACGTATGGCAAAAGTTAGTTATGATGGTATGCATTGTAGCTAACCTTAATTAGGCACAAAACTCCCCAGCCTCATTATTTTGCGCACATATCTGATGCCCTGGTTTAAAAAAATTTAAAGTGCAATTTTGTGTCAAGTACTAGTTCTATCGTTGTACCACGTATGCGGGCATTGTAAGCAACATATACATAAAGCTCAAATTAACAAACATAAACAATCCAAATTGTCTGCACTGATGGATCTAGTACATATATACAGGACCTGGATCTAGTACATATATACGTCAGAGGTTTGCTTTGTTGCATCCCATGCACTACCAACAACGACTAGTACAAAATTAAGCCTTCCTGCAGGACTCAATTAATCTTGCATATGGAAGCCCTTCAAATTACTACTAATTAAACAAATCAAATATGAACAATATCTACACATGCCCCCCTTGCAACAACAGTGCCAAGAGATCATCCTACCCCATGTGATAGGCCTCCAACCAAGATACTCGCAGGAGATCCCAGATCTGATTTGGTCGGAATTAGCGGCGCTAGATGGATAGATGTAACATTCCAAAAATCCCGATTTTGTGCAATAGAATAAAAATAAGTGGGGAATAGTTTTGGACATGTTTGCATGAGAGAAAATATATTTGAGCATGTTTTGTGATTTTCATCAAAGGTAACAATGCATTTACATGAAAACAGAAACTCGTAAGAATTTCCAAGAAAATCATAGAGTAGATAAAATCCTGACAAATTTACATAATAAACTATGCGGGCTCATAAGCCTTCAAAAAAACCCATAAATTTTGAAGCTATATTTCTATATTTAAGAATTCCCTCAAACCCTAAGCCTTTCAGGAAATTATGAATTTCATTCGAATTTCCCGCTCACCCTTTGGGCTGAATTCCAGACGGCCCATTTCTCGCACCCACTGAGACCACGCTTGTGCGCCGCTCAAGACTTTCACGACACGCCGAGCTCACTCGTCAGGTGGTGTCTTCCACCTTGCACCCGCGCGCGCGCCCTCGCCTACTCCACCACTCGCCCACGGAATGCGACCAGCGCCCACCGTTTTGTGCCCAACTGCCCCTGTCATCTCCTCCTAGCTCCGCGCATGCTAACCAGCCCCTTAATGGCACCCAACCCCTGTGTTGGTGGAGACGCCGAAGCGAGAGCGCAAGTTTCTCGTCACGGCTGTATCTTCTTGTTGTTCATCTCGCACGCTACTCGCTGCTATTTAAGCCTCCAAGCGTGTCATCATCTCTCTAGCTCACCCCTCCTTCCATATCGCGCTTTCTCTGAGCTTCTAGCTCTCTGAATCGCCGAGAACGAGTGTGTCGTTCTCGACACCGGTGAGCAAGCCTCACAACGCCATCTTCCCTAACGAGCTTCCTAGCCCTTGCCATGCCCCTTACCTCACTTATGCTTCTTTCTATGCTTGATGTAGTTCCGGGAACCCCGTAGAGTGAACGTGCCATCGTCGTCCTCACCTTCGACGCACACTCCGCTTCGGACCTTCGTGTTCCCAATGTTCTAGTGAGCTTGAACCTCACTTGACCGCGTCATTTCGTGTCCTATATTTCGCTGATGCTTCTCCCTCGGTCGATGATGATCCACACGCAGGGAATCTTTTGAATCGACCTTCTTCCTCATTTCCGGCCATCGCAACCCTTTTCTAGTTGGGCGCCACCTCAGTGAGTCTCTAGTCGATTCCTTCTATCCCTACCATCCTCAGTGTGCATACAAGCTAATGCGCACCTCCTTGTAACATCTCCATCACTACAACACGCTGTCACCAAGAGCCTCCTTTGTGTCACTACTGCTCAACGTCGCCAAGCCACTCCAGTCATCCCCTGATGCATTCGAGGACCTTGGTGAGCTTCTAGTAGTCCCCTAGAGCTTTTGTGTACTAGATCGGATGATTAGCTAGTGTAGCATAGACTTTGTCATAGCCGGTCATGGCGCCACCACGGGAAGCTTTGTCGCCGCTGCTCTGGTGACCATTGGTCCCTGAGTCACTATGTGTAGCATCATAGTAACCTCCTAAAGCCAATGCACCCTTCTTTTGTCGTCGATTTGCCTCAATCACGAAAGCCACTTTGAGCCCGAGGAGCTCTGCCGCACATCTCCGGCGTGGCACCACCTCCAACCATCTCTCCAGCCTCCACCACCACCCAGTGGCATCGCCATCGAGAGAGCAACACATTTTTGCCACCCCCGAGCCTAGGCGTCGCCCGGCCAGCGATCGGCAGGCTCGCCATGGCACCATGACCATCGGCCGCGCAACTCCATTTCTCTCCCCCCTCTTTCTCTCTGCTAGTGAGCCCACATGATTGAAATTCTAATTAGTGCTAAATGATAGTACTTAAACATACTAAGTCAATGACAGGTGGGACCGGCCGAAAAGGTAATAAAAAATCTAATTTTAAATGTGTTTAGTAAATGAGTCACTAGCATGTGGGACAACGCACCATTCTCGGTTTTAAAACCTGAGACTGACATGTGGACCCCAGCCATCAGTTATTTAAAATCGTAATTAGGTTTAATCATTAGTTAATAAATAATGAGTCTATGATATGTGGGCCCACCTTTGGTTTTTAAATAAAATCAATAAAATAAAAATATGAGTCACTAACAAGTAGGGCCCACATGAAAGTTAATAAAAATCAGAAAATGAAAAAAAAATCACTTTTAGTTCAGAGGAAAATATGTTTTCTATACTGGAAAGTATCAACCTTAGTAGAACTTAGAGTAAAATACGTTTTCTCTGTTGGAAAGCGTAAACCTTAGAAAATACACTTTCGATGCTAGTGTTTTTTCTAATTTCTAGAATTTTTAAACTGAAACAAATTAAAACATTAATAACTTTTGCATACAAACTCCAAATTGAATTAATCTTTTTTTTCTAAATTCATATAAAATCATGCTCTACCTGAATATGCAAAAATAGTTGGATTTTTTTACTATTGAAATTATTTTGCTATATTTAATTTGCTTTTGGCTCTTTTTATTAGACATCGATTGTTCGAACGACTTTTACGACGATGCTCCATCCTCGTATTTGGAGCAACAAGAGCAAGGCAAGCACCCCCTTTGACCTTGTTGATCCTACTATTTTAATTATTGTACTTTTTGCAAAATCTATTATGCATGTGTGTATGTTTGATTAAAATTGTTATATTCGGCGTAAACGGTAGTCGTAATCCTATTCGATGCCTGAACCCGCTTGAAATATTGATATCCTTACTGTTGTAGCCATTAGGTTATGGTATAGACAATATATGATGTCAATTGGGAAATTTTGAGTCTTGATGTCGCACAATTGCTTAGTCAAGCTTTAGTCTTTCTGAAAATTTTCTAAAAATGATGACATGATGAAAATGATATTGAGAGTTTTGAAATAGCGGTCGAGAGGGTTTACCTCTATTATTTTTATAAAATAAAAATAAAAACTTAGTTCTTGACAGCAGACGAGTTATATTATATTATGAGAAGTGTGATATGTGTATCTCATAAGTAGATAGTGGGAGATTCTGCTCGTGTCAATTGAAGGCGAACATCGGCAAGTCCTATCTAAGCCTAAGCGTGAAACCGCATGTGCGGTATGGGATGGCACTAGCTAATTAAGTCATCAAAACTAGTCTTGCATGTTGGCGGGCCGTAGTAGTGCGAGCATGTCGATTGCTCGAAGGGCTCCCTTCACCACGGTGTTGGGAACAAAGCTTGCCGACACAGCAGCGAATGCCTCAGCGAGGCAGGGTGTACGGGTGAAGTGAGAGTATTTATTCATTTGGGCTAGTGCGAGGTTTAGGACTAGGTGATGTAAAGGTTTTGCATGCTCTAGGCGCTTACCAAAGGTAGTGGCGATGGTATCGACAGATGATGGATAAACTAGAGAATTCATGTGTTGTGGGTAAAGGTGTAGACCTCTGCAGAGTGTAAATCTACTTAAATAGCTGTGCTCACAGTCATGAGCGTGCTTAGTGCAGTCTTAATTAATGGGTATAGTCTTAATTTTCATAAAAACAGTTTCACTGGGAAATGTGGAAATGGTTTATTGGCTTATATTCGAGTTGAGTGCCATGTATATGGCATAAAATTAGATGTTGCTCGTAGCCGATGAGGGTTGCGAGTTGTTATTTTTTCAATTACATAATTGTTGTCCTTTATCTATTTAACGGCTCTTTAAATTTCTGTTGCAAAGTACTACGTATTGATTTTGCAAATAAAATTTGCTTAACGTTGAAGAAAACTTGTAGCATAGAGTCATATTCATTGATAAGCCTTGCATTTATAATATGTTGCGATACACTATAAGTCTTGTTGAGTACGCAATGTACTTAATCTTGCATAAATTGTTGTTCAGACTTAGAGGATGAGCCTACGTCGGACGACGCTTTCTTTGCACCCGGCGCCGGAGTGTTCGGTGATGGATCTTTTTAGGACTTGTATCTTGTCAGTTGCCTGAGGGTTCGGATGGGCATGTCATTGGACCATTTTGGTTTATTTACTATGCTTCTACTGCTTCATTCGCTACTTCTGATACTTAAGCTTGTATTTGGCCGGTCAGCCCTTATGATGTAAACTCTTTCATCACTTAAGTTATGTACTATATTTTTCTTTATTTTCTATGTATAAATGTATGGATGTGATTATCGATATTGTGGATGTGTGTACTAGCCACTGACCATAGGATTAGTATGGTACACACAAGAGGGTTTCAGGTATTCAAAGCTCGGGGTCCGACAATCACTACTACAGAACAGACCTTTGGTCCCGGGCCTAAAGGGCCTCTAGTCCCGGTTATAGAGCCGGGACTAGGAAATCGGGACTAAATGTCTCACCTTTAGTCCGGGTCCCGGCCGGGACTAAAACCGACAACTAGTCGGTTGGTATTACCAAGGGACAAAAGGTCCATTGAAATTTGAACCCGCAGGGTGGCCCTTTTAATCCGGTTGGTATTACCAGCAAGGGACTAAATGTTTTTTTCCTTTTTGTTTCCATTTCAATTCATTATTGATTTTGGTTTTACAATTACATTAGGTTTTCAAATCGTATTCTTATTTGCTAATATATGTATCGCCCACATATAATTTAGTTTGGAACATTATTACACACAAATAAAGTATGAAACTATATATATTATGGAGCTATATATATGTATAATATATATATATATATATGCACATAAAATTTACAACATTATTCATGCATCCTTGGTATTTACAACACAAATGTTGTCCTCCACTTAAATGTCATACAAATGTTAAATCTGGTTTGGCTTCAATTGTTCATCTGGGTTAAAGTAGAACTTCGGTCTGCGGGCTTGAGGACATGCTCATTAAGAAATCTGCGATTGTCTCTTGAATTCCTTTGAGGCGGTCCATATCCAACACTGTTCCTTCAACCATATCTCCTTCAATTTGCATTAAGCGAAAAGTATTAATATACATAAGATTTATTTAATAGCAACAAATAAATAAAATGGATTTATTATATATACTTATTACGTACTTTACGCATCTGTAGATGGGTTCTTTTGGCATACACCATGAGGAACTCGCATAAGCGTAGTATCCACACAAATTGTTGCTGGTGGGCTGCCAGTAGAACCTTGCATGCGATATAAAAGATTACTCTCGTCATCCGCGTGGTGAAGCATGATAAGGTAAAGATGCGGGAGCTAGTACAACTTACATCCGATCGGTGTGGATCGAGAAGTGGCGCTTTCGGATCCGGACGGTATAGTGAACGAACCAAGCCCAAACCACGCTTAATAATTGGATCGTTAATTAACTATTGCGAGTTAAAAGCAGGAATAAATATTTAAAGATCGAAGTTACCCCCGGATAATGTCTATCATATCTTGGTAATCTTCTGCGGTTTTCTCAACGAGTCATAGATTAGCAAATGACCGTCGGAGAGATCGAAGACAATCAATTATCGATGAAAGTTGCATTTGTTTATAGAGTCAACATATATATCTTTATGTTGGATTGAGTAAGTAAAGTAAAATGTGCACACGATAACAACACTCACCCAAAGTTGTAGGGAAGAGTATAAATCTTTTGTTCTTTTGGTTGATCAAGAACCTCAGGAAATTCCTCTCCGTTTGAGGTCTCCATTGATCGTAGGGAGTGTTTGGGTCCTTGAATACGATATATGGATCAATGAAACCAATGTTCTTGTCCTTTCTCGTGTGAGGTCTCTCATCATGTCTCTGCATATGTATAGACATGCTAGCTAGTGTGAGGATAATTACTTATACATATACATATGCTAGAGTGAGATTATTAAAAGAAAGAATCACGTCTGAGACAAAAGCGGTGATGAGAGATTTGTCTAGAGCGTTCATGTGGCATAGCTGGTGTAACTCATTAAAGCGAACCATTATAATGTCATCGCCATACGGAAGTAATGATGGTTTATAATTTTAGCGCAAATATAGTCATCCGCTTTTCTGCGACACGCCGCCATGTACCACTTGTTTAACAAGTACATTTGCGTCTGAAGTTCCATGAGCTTCTCGGGGTTGTATAGACTCTTGCCATATACATATTCCTTCTTCCAATGATCAACTTCGGAGCACTTTGGATGTGTGCTCCACGAGCATTTGGGAAATGCTTAGACCGATTTCATGAAAAATTCATCAAGTTGATCCAAATGCACATTTCGGATATCTGTTCTATGCGTTAGTGTTTGAACCATATTCATTCCCAATAACTAAGCGGGGCCTTGATTGTTGTGATTGTTCCCAGGTGTGCAACACCCTTCCGTGCTCTCTTCTCTTTCTTCTTCGCCTCCTCAATTGACTTGGTGAGAGTGCGGTCATAGTCCGATAGTGGCGAATCCTTACGAGCATGGCGTAACTTTTTACGGTGGCGTCCACCCTTTGCCTTAGAACTTACGGGCGTCTGAATCACGGCTTCTCGAGGTTTCGCCGCTTCACTTTTAGCCTTGACTTTCATGAAAGCATCCACATCTGTTTTCTTTGAAGCATCTATTTCTCGGCGGTCTTCTCATAGGAAATTTTCGTCGTCTTAGAAATAGCTGGTGTTCTCCTGAGGCTTTCTTCTTGGCGGTGGGGGGGCATTCGTTTGTGGTGCGCCTCTTCTTTGGCGATGGGGCGGTGGCGGCGTTGGAGCCGCCGTGGAAGCGATGGGCGGCGGTGTCGGCGTTGGAGCCCGCCGTGGAAGCGATGGAGCGGCCGATGGCGGCGTTGGAGCCCGCCGTGGAGGCGATGGGGCGATGGCGGCGTTGCGACCGCCGTGGAGGCGATGGGGCGGCGGTGTCGGCGTTGGAGCCGCCGTGGAAGCGATGGGGCGGTGGGGATGCGGCCGTGTCTTCCACTTCATTGTCATCGCCCGCAACCTGTGACGGTGGTGAATGGATAATTGGACTTAGGTTGGGGAGGTTCTCTTTGTGAAAACAACGTGGTATGAGTAAACCGTTATTTAAGCCAATACATAATTAGTGAAAAAATGTTTCGTTCACTTTCATCCGCACCTAGGGTTAGGTTGTTGAGGAGGAGGAGGTGGCGCCCTAGGAATAATGATATAGCGCTTGCGCCAACATATGAATGTCTTCTCCGCTTCTCCTAAAGTCTTCTCCCCATCACCTCCTTCAATGTCAAGAGGCACATTGCTATTACCTTTCACAACTCTATCCACCGAGGCGCTAGCATATCCGGGAGGTATTAATGCCCCATGGCATCTTGGTGTCTTCGTAGGGTCGTCGAGATACAACACCGATAGCCACCATGGTGTGGCATTCCCTCTGGAATGTGCGGCTCACATGTCGTGAGAGGATCGGTGATGTCATCCACGAGGAAGCGACCTGCGTCATCTTGAATCCTTGGCACCTTCGTGGAAGCGCATAGCCCTTTTCAAGCGATTAGGGGTGATGTTGACTCCGGCTCGATGCGGTTTGCCTTTGGATGGAACTTCACGCTATCTGCACTTGCCTTTTGATTTCCTCATTCATTTTGGCTTCAAGTGCTTTTCTCGCTCTCTTGCTTCACGAGCCACTTCCGTGACTCAAGAACCATTTCCTCCATCCTGCGCATCCGCTCTGCCTCCTCGTACTTCTTTCTCTGGCGGCTTCTATAGGTGGCTTTGTCTTTAGGAAGGCATGCTCCACGACACCTCCCATAGCCTCTTGTTCGCCCACCGTGTTGATACTCTCCGGGCGTATGTCGGCTCATCCTTATCTCTGTTGTTGCCACCGCCACTCTCGGCCAAGCCTCGAGCATAAGCAAATCTTTTCTTTGCTCTTTGGAGTTTTGCGCCATACACTATCTTTCCGGTCTCTAGGTCCAGGCTTCCCCCATGACCGAAAAACCAATACTTGGCGCGCTCAGGCCAGTTGGTTGATTCTGGTTCGATCCCCTTGGCAAGAATCTCCCGTTCCATTCTTTCCCACTTAGGAATGGCACTCCTGTAGCCACCTGATCCCAAGTGATGGTGGTATTGCTTTTGTCGGGCATTCTGTTGGTTCCTTCTCACCCGTGCCTCACCCTCTTCCGATGTCTTGAACTGTACAAACTCATCCCAAAACGGCCTCAACTTGACGTAGGCCTTAGTGTTGAAATCTGGCGTCAGGTTCTTACTGATAAATGTGTTGTACAATTTCTTCTTCCAACACTGGAATTGTGTGGCCATCTTCTTCATAGCCCAGTTCCTAACTCTCTCCTTCAAAGCTTCATCTTACATGTCGGTAGCGAAATGTTGAAGGACATCTTGCCAAACTAGTGCCTTGTCACGATCGGAGACAAAACTAATATGAGGAGCAACTTTCTTTTGCTTCCATTCACGAGCATTGATCGGGATCTGTCCCTTACAAGGTACCCACGATGGTGACAAATTTACGTGCATGTGGTCCAAGTACTTTGCTGTATCCTCCTCGAATTCGAGAGAATGAACCGACCCTCCAACGGCTTCTTGGACCTCGTACATTTCTACTCTTCCCGTTGTTGTCGTCGATCCGGAGGGCTACGAATGTAGAAACACAAAGATTTAAATAAATATATTTATCGACAAATGAAATTATTCGAATTTCATGTATACATAAGAGATTGTAGATAGACCTCGCTTGACATTGTCTTGCTCATCTTCATAATCGGCAAAATCTTGACTCCGTCATCTACTTCTTGATTGTTGTCATCACCTTGAATTGGGCACCTTGTAAGGCGTCATTGTTGATAATATCCATCATGGCATCGTCCATGTTGTCATTCGAATTCGCCATTTACGCAAATATATGTGTAGGGCGTTAGAGCGGTTCGTGATCGGTAGGGGTGGATAACGAGCTGACTCGGCTCGGCTCGGCTCGACTCGTTAAGGCTCGTTAAGAAAAGCGAGCTCGGCTCGCTTCGGCTCGTTAAGATAACGAGCAAAAACCGAGCTTCGGCTCGGCTCGTTAAAAACTTCGAACTCGACTCGTTAGGCTCGTTAGCGATAAACATGGTGAACATCTTAAAATTTCATGAAATTTTGAAAGCGAATGTAAAGAACAATCATTGACCACCCAAACATGCCTTATTCAACCAAACACATGCATGGCAATTCATGAGAGCAAGTGTTCTTTGAACTAAACCCAAAAATAAATGATTATAGATGCCATGAACATCCATGCAGTGTCCATATCACAAATCATCATCACAAGTTCACAAATCACAATCATCGATAAACATTTATAGCATTCATAAATCATATCCATGCAGTCCATATCACAAATCATGCAACATGCATGCGAGATCCATACATAACCATTGCCATTTTGAGTACTATTTTTATCAATGATCTCAACCCTTTCTCTGGAGATATCGAGATATGGTTGATAACCATCGGCTTCAAGACAATCTAGAATGTCAAGAGAATACCGTTCATAAAAGGTGGCAAAGCGCCCACTAGAGCTTAATCTTAGAAGTGAATCGAAGCGAGCTTAACGAGTTAAGCGAGTTACTCGCGAGCCAGCTTCGGCTTCGGCTCGTTAACAAAGCGAGTTTTTTTTTGGCTCGGCTCGGCTCGTTAAGGGACCGAGTTCGAGTCGAGTCGAGCCGAGCCCTTAACGAGCCGAAATGGCTCATGAGTTTCGAACTTTTTCCACCTAGTGATCGGGTTATGATTTAGCATCAAGTGGCGTGCGGTTCGTGACATGCATCGACAAAAGAAAAACAACATATACATTCAATTAAATCGGCTCTGCAAAAATGATTTCTCGGCTCGATGGCGGTCACAAAAGAGGGCTCGCCAGGGGGGTTAGTCTTTGTGTAAATCGTCTATACCACATTGCCACGAACAAAGCCTAATTGGTTCTAGCAAGGAGACAAAGTAGCAAAAACTCTAATGTGGCGTTAATTACCGTGTTACTCGATCGCACATCTAGCTTGTACCCTAAACACTCTCGATGGTGACTCCAAGCCTATCTAAGTAAACAAAGTTTTGCTCCTTTGACCATGGTTTGAGTGACTCTTCATGGTGCAAGTTGACATCTAATTAAGGATACTTGACCTCTGAGATAAACTTTTAGAAGCAACGTAAACCTCTTGACCTCTGAGCTCACCGGCGTGGAGGAGTCGGCACTCAGGCGGTGGTGGCGAGGCAGCTGCCGGAAGTGAGTGGCCGGA
The DNA here is from genome assembly GCA_036346405.1 of Phyllostachys edulis. Taxonomy (NCBI): domain Eukaryota; kingdom Viridiplantae; phylum Streptophyta; class Magnoliopsida; order Poales; family Poaceae; genus Phyllostachys; species Phyllostachys edulis. The sequence continues at coordinate 32,754,149 of CM070549.1, forward strand.
TCCGGTGAAGGAGGGAGGAGGAGGCGAGCTGGAGCGGAGGAGGAGGAGCCGAGTGGAGGTGGTGGCGGACTGAGGCGCCACGGAGGAAGCGCAGCGAGGAGGAGGCGAGGGAGACGGAAGGGGTGGAAGAAGGAAGAAGCCATTGTTGCTTAAATCTTGAGGGGACCTTTAGTCCAGGCGGATACCAACCCGGACTAAAGACCTTTAGTCCCGGGTGGTAATACCGCCGGGACTAAAGCTGAACCTAGTCCCGGGTGGTGCCACGGCCGGGACTAAAGGTTCTTGTGAGGACATATTTTCGAGAGAACCTTTAGTCCGGGTGTGTGACCTTTAGTCCCAAGCGTGTCTGGACCGGGACTAAAGGTATTCGATTCCATACAGTTTTCACAGTTTGGGTTTTGTATTAAGTTTATTTGTATAAATATGCTAATTCTTGTTAAATGCATAGTAAATTAAATACTAGGCATAAATTTTTTAAAAATAATAGTTGCATTTCCTTTTATCTTATTGACATTTCAAACGACTTTTATAGTGACCACAAGCTGGGAAGTGAAGAGCCAACTATAAACAAAATGAAGGGCTCAAACCACAAGCTGGGAATTTCATTTGAAGGCATAAATACTTGCTAAAAAAATTTCAAGTCATTTTTACACCGGTGGAGAAGACATGCTTCACAGAGGTACATGTGTCCTTTTATCGAATAGGAATTTCATTTGAAATGATAAAAAACAAGAAAAATATGATAGAAACATCTGAAGTTACAATTATTACATAAAATCTCTAATACACACTATTTATTAAACATCACTATATATCAAGCGGGCACAGTGGTGAACTTCTTCTTGACGTATGACCCTTGGTTATGATCATGCCGTAACCATGGAGTGTCCTCGGCATTTAGCAGGATGCTTGGGTCTTTGGTCTGCTTGAAGGCGGGATTCGGTCATCCTTTCATAATCTTGACTTGTCGACTTGTCCTCAATTCCCACGATGTTTCTTTTCCTGAAAGAACTATGTGGCGTTTTAGCTCATTGGTTGATTTGTCGTCGTTTTCCCTCTCTTGGGTTTTGTAGACATGTCTTTCACATAGAACACCGATTCACATCAGCAGACAGGGACGAATGGTTCGTCTTTGTACCCAATATTGTTGAGGTCCTTGTTGTCATTCCATACTCCTTGTCATTGTTACCCGCCTCCGGTCATCTTCACCCATTAGCTTTGGAACAAAGGGACTTTAAAATTAGGTCGTAGTCTAGTTCCCAAATCTCCTCTATCGGCCATAATATGTTTGCCTCTTTCCATTTGGGTGCATGGCATCTCTGCGGACACCACTTGTTTTGGTTCGTGCTCCTTTTATCTTGGGCTACTGATTGTAAAATGTATTTCCATTTATCTCGTACCCTTTATGCGTGAGGATGTGCCACGATGGTTGCCTAGCCAACAAATCTGATTTGCTCATCAATATTGTCATCACCACGACATTCTTTTCGCAACCAACCGCTGAAAGTTTCCATGTGATGGCGCCTAATCCAAGCTTCATTCTTCCCTGAAGCGGGATCGTAGGAACTCCTTGTGTACCTCGACATACGGCTCCACCACGGAGGAGTTTTGAAGAAGCTGTGTAGTGCGCTTTATTGAAATAATCGTCCCCGTGCGATATATGTTTTCTTCCCTAGTGTTCCCTTTCCACTAAGTCTCCCCTCGTGTCGCGATTCAGAACACCAATCGGGTCAAGGTCGGGAATGAAGTCAACCTGAGAACTCAATGACCTCCTCGTCCGTAGCCCTTGGCGATGCTTCCTTCGGCGAAAGCATTTGGTGAACATATTTCTTGAGACTCCATGAACCTCTCAAAGGGAACATGTTGTGTAGGAACAGGACCGAGAATATTAATCTCCTTGACCGGGTGAACTAGGAGGTGTGTCATGATATTAAAGAAGGATGGAGGAACACCAACTCAAAGTCGACAAGACATTGAACCACATCATTCGTAGAGTAGCTAGTTCCATTGGATTGATTGCCTTACGAGAAATTGCATTGAGGAATGCACATAGCTTCACGGTGGCAGGACGTACATGTGGAGGTAGAATTCCTCTTAAAGCAACCGGAAGCAATTGCGTCATAAGCACGTGGCGATCATGGGACTTTAAGTGTAGGAATTTCTTCTCGGCACATTTATTATCGCTTTATATTGGAGGAGAATCCAGATGGGACCTTGATCTTTGTTTAGGCATTCAAACATGCTTTCCTTCTCTTCTTTGCTAAGAGTGAAGCTAGCGGGTCTTAAGTAATGGCGTCCATCGTCTGCATCTTCTCTGGATGCGAGGTTGTCTCGTTCTTTCATCTTGTTGCAAGTCTGTCGTGCTTCGAGTGAATCCTTAGACTTTCCATACACATCCATGAATCCTAGCGAGTTCACACAAAGATTCTTTGTCGGTGCATCACGTCGATCGCGTTGCGGACCTCTAGGACTTGCCAATAGGGTAGCTCTCAAAATATGGACTTCTTCTTCCACATGGGTGCGTGTCCTTAGCATCTTCGAACAGGTTATTTGCCTTGTCCCTTTCCAAAGACTACTTGCACATCCTTGACCATATCAAGTACATCCTCCCGGTTCGGTTCGCGAGGCTTGGTTCGTGTTACGCCTTACCGTTAAAATGCTTGCCTTTCTTTCTTAGTTGGTGATTCATAGGAAGAAAGCAGCGATGGCCAAGGTACCACGACCTTTCGACATTTTTCAAATATATCTTGTCAATGTCATCAAAACATTGTGTGCATGCATTATATCCCTTGTTTATGCATCCGAAAGATTACTTAGAGCGGGCCAATCATTGATTATTACGAACAACAATGCTCGCGGTCGAAGTGTTCTGTTTGTACTCATCCCACACACGTACACTGGTTTGCTCCATAAAAGAGGAGTTCCTCAACTAATGGCCTCAAGTAGACATCGATGTCGTTGCGGGTTGCCTCGGGCCTTGGATGAGCACCGGCATCATAATGAACTTCCGCTTCATGCATAACCATGGAGGAAGGTTGTAGATACATAGAGTGTGAGCCAAGTGCTATGACTAGTGCTCTGGTCCCCAAAAGGATTCATACCATCCGCATTTAAAGCGAACCTTAGGTTTCTTGCGTCATCTGCAAACTCGGGAATTCTCTGTCTATTGCTCTCCTTTGGGACCCATCGGCCAGGTGTCTCAACATGTTGTCTACCTTACGGTCTTCTTTGTGCCATCGCGACAACTTTGCATGGTCCTTGTTTATGAGCAGACGTTCAGCGTGGTATTATATGAGCATACCACATAACCTTGGCGAGGATTTTCTTCTGGGGCGTTCTTCGCCCTCAACATCGCCAGGTCATCTCGCTGATCTTATACATGACGCTTTGCATACGGGCATTCATCCAAATTCTCGTAGTCCTTGCCACGATCGAGGATGCGATCATTAGGACATGCATGTATCTTCCGGATTTCTAATCCCAAAGGCGACGACTGTTTTGCTTAAATGCGTAGTGGCGGGCAATTCGTTAGGCCGGAAGCATCTTTTTGGATCTTGATAATTGCCCAAATGCCTTGTCGGATACACCATTACATGCCTTCCATTGTAGCAACTCGATGTTGTACCCAACTTTTTTGCCCATCTTCTACGGACGGGTATAGTAATTTCTTGTGATCCTCTAGCATGCGGTCAAACTTAGCCTTCTCCTTTTCACTTTCGCAATCTCTTTGTGCATCACGAATGACATCACCAAGAGCATCATCTTCGCGAGTGTGTCTTACCTTTGCCTCTTCTTGACCGCCCATTGTAGTATCATCGAAGTCACCGTATTGAGCAATAATGTCGTTAGGGTCCAATTGTTCTTCTTCACCTTCTTCCATTATAACCTGGTTTCTCCGTGCTTGGTCCAACAAATATAGTTTGGCATGAAACCCGACTTCAACAAGTGTGAGTGAAGACTCCTTGAGCGAATATTCCTTCAAATTCTTACAGGGCACATGGACGAGACATGAAACCATCCGCTTGTTTGCCTCGGCCACTCTTAAGAAATAATGCACACCATCAATGAACTCTTTGGGCGGCGATCGGCATTGTACATCAATGGCGTGTCATAAATCTGCATTATATGACATATCACATAATTAAATTTCAAGTTTCAAATTTTTCCCGGATAGTACACATGATAGAGAGGCTACCCAAAATTTTTAGAATTTTTGAAATTAAGATGAATTTATTTTGAATTTTCAAAGAATCAGTACTATTTGACGTTTGCACTAGAGCTTTGCCTTGCGGCGTATGGAGTGTCCGGCATGACGACAGCGTTCGACTCTGTGTGAGCAGCAAAACAAACAAGCTTAAGGAGAAGGGACATCAAGTTAAATGATAATTAATAATTAACTAAATTGCCCAAAGTCATTAAGGGTGAATGACCCTAGGTCAACAATCAATCCAAAAGGCAAACAATAACTAAGTGATTAAGCTAATTAAGAGATTAACTAATTACTTAATAATTAAATATTAAACTTATTTATTAAAACAAAATTAATATTTATTATTTTTACCCAAGAGGTTGGATCTGATAAGATAAGACTTATCTCATCAAACACCCCTCAAAGCTTAACCTAACTAACACATGTAAAAGTCATTTTTCATTTATTTAAATAATTATTAAATAAGGTGAAAAATAAAAGTCTTCAGATTGATCCCAAAATTTTTGTACAGATAGTTCATAGCCTAATTAGATGGCAAAACAATTTTCAGAATTTTTGGATCATTAATTTAGCCTACAAAATTCATGGAATAATAATTAAATAAATAAGCATAAAATAGGTATAAATTCAACTTTGTCCAAATAGTCTTAAAATTTTTATATGGACTGTTCACAGTGTAACTTAGTGGAAAAACAAATTTCATGATTTTTGGAAATTTATTGTGGCCTACAAAAATCATGAAAGTTCCATTTATGAATTAATTGGCAATTTTATAACATATAAAAATTATTCAAATTTCACATTTCATATTTTTCATAATGGACGGCAGGGTTAGCATCAGGAGCTTACTGCGAACACGCCGGTGAATACGGTTGAGTGAATGAGCAGCTCGGCGGTGGTGGCAATGGCGTGGCGTGTCCCGGCGGCGAGCGGCGTTCCGCTCTGTGACAAGCGCCAAACAGGAGTTTAAATAGAAAGGACATTTAGTCGGTTGGTGTTCTGAGACCGGGACTAAATGTCAACCTAGTCGGTTGGTACTACAATCCGGGACTAAAGATTTAGTCCGGATTGTAGTACCAAGCAGGGACTAAAGGTTGACATTTAGTCGATTGGTAACACCAACCAGACTAAATGTCCCTCTACAAAAGCACGCCACGAGCCGTTGGGCGGGGACTTTTAGTCCGGTTGGTGTTACCAACCGGGACTAAAGATCTTTTTGGTCCCGGACGCAATTTTCTCCGAGACTATTGCCCATTTGGCAGTTCGACCAAAGGTCTGTTCTGTAGTAGTGAATAGAAGCGAGGGTTTAAAAGGGACTTTATAGGATAGGGGCCAGCTGGACATCTATCCCCTTCTTGTGCTCTATTTCTTCCTCCTCCCTCTCCATTCTCTGTCTCTCAACCAAGTTGGTGACTTGGCGGCACATGGAGGTGGAGGGCAACATCCCTTGCGACCCATACCGAGCTCCTCCTCCGGGTCCTCCCCATGCTCTTGAGCTCCTCGCGTGGAGGGCACCGGTGGCGCAGTCGTAGGAAACGACGGCAGGGGGAGAGGCCAGGATGACAGCGAGCGCGGCAGTGGTATGCCTACAGGAGAATCGGCACGAGCAACAGCGGATAGACACTAGAGGTACTACACCGTGTTGGTTGGTTGCTTTTAGTGGTTTCACGTGCTTGTTCTTCGCCATTCAGCATGGATAATGTGAGTTCGTGACTTTTGTTAAGCAGTATGTACCTGGTTTTCAGCGCGGTCCATTTCAATTCCTACGGTTGAACAAGTAGTAGTACGTGTTAAAGAATAATCCAATGAAATTAAGCCAGGCACGTACGTACGTACGTACGTATATACGAACGCTAATGAAGCTATGGATCGGGCACACCTAACTAGTACAGGATTGTGTACGGAAGTTCCGTGTGTAACTTGACTGAGATTATTAGCCTTATGATAACGTGTTGTTTACTTGAAATGGTATCTGTATGCGTGCCCTGTGGTTGGGGTTTGATAAGTGAATCCTCGGTCGGTCGGTCGGTCGGCCGGTCGGTCGGCCGGCATGTGCTCTACTTGTTGGCACGATCCTCGGTCGGAATGGGAACTTGCTCTGCCAAACTGATCAGGTACGTAATTAGTACGTATAGCAAAAGTTAGTTATGATGGTATGCATTGTAGCTAACCTTAATTAGGCACAAAACTCCCCAACCTGGAATAATCAAAGTCTCCACTAGTACTACATCATTTGTTGCAATATTATGGTAACAGCCTAGCTGTTGTCTAATGCTGTGGCCACAACTCAAGCGCATATATATGTTGACCTTTCTGTTATACTGTTGATTCCAACACTGAAGTCAACACATACTACTATTTACATGTTATTTTCGCCAGTTAATTAGATGGACGGGTATATGATTAAGATCTCTACTGTTTTTGACAGAACACTTAACTATTTATTATTAACTAGCAAAGTAGCCCGCGCAATTGCGCGACCAGTGGTGCAATTTGTTTATTAATTAAACATCTAATTCATTTCATATAAAATTGATAGTTCTCAAATATTTGAATATTATAGTTTGTTTCATAAACAACAAATTTCCAAAATTTCCTCCCTTTTAGCTTCTTATCTTTTCGTACTCTGAGATCTTAGCTTACCATTTGAAATACGTGGATTATAGAAAGATTCTTTCTTATCTTTTCAATTTAAGTATTCCATATAAGATTAACATTAAGTGGTTGTGGCTTAATCATAATCAGGTCTACCAAATTAAGGGCCAGGTGTTTTGCTTTTTTTGTTAGAATTTCTAGCATATTTCTCTATTTTTTAATAATATCCTTTTGTTGCTACAGTTCATTTTTAATTAGGGTCCACCTAATCAAGGATCCGATGTTTTCTCTCTTTTTTGTAATAATTTTAGAATATTTCTCTTTTTCTTAACTGTTGTAAAACGTATGTCATGAGCTTTTAATATAGAATAGATTGAACTTGCAAGCAATTAATTATGAAACGGTTTCTAGGTTGGGCTTGTCAACAAGATTGTTGCAAGCACAAAGGTTTCAAGACATATTTGTAGCGGCATGTGGTTATTTTAAGATTAATATTATGGGATTAAATACCCCAGGTTAGAAATTCGATTGATTTCCCCAAAAAAAAACTTGAGTGGTTTATAGCAAATAAAACTTTACAATCATCGCGCTACATGCACATGTGTGCAAATATCCAAACTTTTTCAAATCAACCAAGCCAAGTAAATTGGTGTGGATTGATTTTAATAACATTATGCACGATCAGGAATGTTACAAAAACATGGGGATATATAACATTAATGTCATGCAAATTCGATCAAAGGCTTTTATTTATTTGAAGAAAGAATGGGTATTATTCACCACAAGCGCGAATTGCGCTTTTCTAATTTCAAACCTGAAAACAAACTAAATCTCCTTGCATTACACTTAGCTAAACCGTCTATACAACTAGGTTACAAAACCTATGTCAGAGACTGCTTTATTGCATTGCGTGTTCTAATACTGACTACTAAATATGATCGCGGCTATTCCGCTTGCAAGACTCCATTTTTGCATGTAAGCTCTTAATTACAAAGTACGAACCAACCAATCCAATGAGCGATATGTACACATGTACGACAGAGAAGTCAAGCCAACCATAGCTATCTTGTAAGCCGCCGCGGCTAGCCATGGCAGCTGCCTCCCGAGGGGGGGTGGCCTGGATCGTGCCAGCACTGGTTAGGTGCACCCGGCCCCCCCGGCGAGCCCTTGTCTAGGGCCTGCATGATCAGCGTCCTGGCGCCCCTCGCCGCGAGGATCGCGTTGCAGCATTGCATCAGCAGCACGGCCACCAGCACCACCCTCACCATCTTGGCCGACGTCGACGCCATATTATCCTTATATGTACGTGTACGTGCGTCGGGGTTGCTACTTGCCGCTAGTATACTTAGTATATTAGTCTCTTGAGCTAGCTTGCTAGAATTGTCGACAAGTGAAATATTGCAGACAAGCAAGCTGGTTGTTGGGAGAGAGGTAAGATGGTTTCCTTTTATAGTTTCGTTGCGCATGTTTAACGGCCAAAAAGAAGTATAACTAGGACCGGGTCTATTCTTTATTTTGCAGCAAAATTTTCTCAGGTCCAGCGTAAGTAGGCGCCTACGCGGTTTTCAGCGGTCCATTTCCTGAGTTTGAATTAATACTAGTAGGATAGATCGATCGATCAAAGGCTGGCATGTACCGATGTAGGTACTTACGCAGGTACTAAGACGATACGTACGCGAAGGGTCATAATTAAAGGTATAACCCATGAATTGTGCCTAGCTATATGAACGTCCATGTGTGACCCTGACTTCGATCCTTTGCCACATTTGTTGTAGACGTATGACTGGCCGGTGCGCGCTGAAATGGTTGTGTAGTATGAGTAAAACACCGAGTTGTAGACGTTCCTATGTATGCTGCGCGGGTCGGGAATAAGTGAATCCTCGGCCGCTCTAGTTGTTGGACGACCAATCGATCTACGCACGTATATCGTTATATGCATGTCAGCTTGGCCATTTCCATTTGGTCGTATTCAATGAGTCGCCGCGGCTAGTGGTGCAATTTCTTTATTAATTAAACATCGAATTCATTTCATATAAAATTGACATTTCTCAAATATTTGAATATTAGAGTTTGCTTCATAAACAACAAATTTCCAAAAATTCTCCTTTTAACTTCTTATCTTTTCGTACTCTGAGTTCTTAGCTTACCATTTGAAATACGGGGATTATAGAAAGATTCTTTCTTATCTTTTTAATTTAAGTATTCCATATAATGGTTAACATCAAGTGGTTGTGGTTTAATCATAATCAGGTCTACCAAATTAAGGATCAAATGTTTTGCTTTTTTGTGAGAATTTCATAATATCCTTCTGCTGCTATAGTTCATCTTTAATAAATTTTTTTCTATTTTCTAGCATGTTTTCCTTTTTTTTAATAATTTTTAGAATATTTCTCTTTTTTTTCTTAACTGTTGTAAAACGTATGTCATGAGCTTTTAATATAGAATAGATTGTAAACTTGCAGGCAATTAATTATGAAAATGTTTCCAGATTGGGCTTGTCATGCTACAAGCACAAAGGTTTCAAGACATTGTAGCAGCATGTGGTTATTTTAAGATTAATATTATGGGATTAAATATCCCAGGTGTGAAATCTGATTGATCCCCCACACCAAAAAAAAAAAAGGGTGGTTTATAGCAAATAAAAATTTACAATCATCGCGCTACATAGCATCATAAGCTGAACTAAATTGCATCACTAAAAACCTGCTTAAAATAGCATCATAAGCTGAACTAAGTTAAAAGGAAACAATGTCAAAAAAAAAATACTATGTGCCTTTTAGGAAGTAAATAATGCAATATAAGAATATGAAACAAAAAATAAAGTTTACGAGATGAAGTTTCAAAACGAAGTGTGTGCAAAAGCTAGCTATCACGTTATCACTTAGATGTCATTATGTAAGTTCTAGAACTAACCCGTGTGTACCTTGGTGTGTCATGCACAGCTGATAGCCTACTCTTTCGCAGAGTATAGCCATGGGGACTATTTGTGCAATTGTTTATCTGCCTACTGCTCTTTGAACCAACCAATGAAAATGGACTATAAGGAGCTGATATTAAAGCTGTCAAGACAAGATACCAGCGTCCAGCCTGGTCTCTGTCTCTGCAGATCTGGGTCAGCATAATTTTCAAAAGATGTGATACTAGTAAGGAAAATTTGACATTTACAATATTACAATTTACAAATCTAATTGGCTTAAGATCGAGCAAGGGAAATACCAAGTCAACTGAGCACTCGCCGTTTTTGTATATAAGTGACAAGGATTGAGATTCCTTCTCCGGCCAACGCTGACGCAGAAAGTTCATCTGCAAAATTCTGAAATCCTTAGAAATAGTAGTGCCATGTGATGAATAATGAACGTCATAATTTGTTCAGTGCAAAATGAATTGCGTACGGTCTTCTGTCCAAGAACTACAGTTGACACAGAGTTTAAGCTCAGCTGTTTTTCCCTGTCTTTCGAGTACCATACTAATGTTTTCTCGTCCTGCAAAGAGGAGAAAAATACTTTGCCATGACTGGAAGACAGAATTTAATATATATATATATACATGAGTACAACATAACAAACTATAAATTTACCCAATTATAGGTGATAATGGTAATCTGAAAGGGAAATGTAATACCCCATACTTCTATTTGACCAAAATTTATTTACTGTCAAACTTATTAACACTAATAAAGACTAAAGAGCAATACTAACATGGAGCGGTCCTTGCCAAAATAAAGAAAAAATGTAGTAGTCCAGTTTCTACAGCATTTGAGAAATACAAGTGCACAAGTCGTAAAATATCTGTAGAAGCTTTTAGGTGCAGAATAGTATATCAATCATCACTTAATTGCCTATGAACTCGTCAAAATCCCTGTGACAGGCCACAGAGGCACTTTCCAATTTGCATGACCATAGGATGTGCAAGGGAGAAAACACTGCATTTACCTAAGGGAAAAAACGTTGATTCTATTATCATTGGAACAAAATGTTGGAGCACTGAAGGTAGCAATCCTATACATCACGCAAGCACACACTGGAATTTTTTTTTAAAAGAATCACACGCTAGAATTATGTACGGAAACTAGTAGCCCATCACATACGAGATGGAGATATGAACAAGTGATAAAGCGAGGCCGAAGGGATTGGAAAATGACCTCTCGTGGAGCGGCGTGTACCGGCGGGCCCTTGTTGGCCGTGATCTCGTCGTCGTCGACAACGCCGACGGCGAGCTCGTCCCCTAGGGCTCACGCTGGCACGGTAGCGTTGCGATGGCCGTAGTGCATCATGTTGAAGCGACCATCCATGTACACACGCGACGGGCGGCGGCGACGCCGGAACCGCAACCGCAGCGCAAGATCGACCGGGCGGCAGCTCGGGATAGCCATGGGACGGCCGAGGTGGGCGCTAACACAGACGCTGCCGAGCACGACGCCGCCACGAAGAGCAGCGGCGGCCAAAGGCCGAAGTCGCATGAGGAGGAGCCAGCGGCGGGAGGGATGGCGAACTGGGGAGAAGAGCGCTTGCGCGACGAAGCGATGAACGCGGTGGCGGCACCAGCGGCATCGGTGGAGGCGGCGCCAGGTGGGGAGGCCAGCCGGGCGGCGCCATGGTTCCATTTGGCGCAAGAACAAAAAGCTCCAGATCTGGCCAAGGCCGAGGGAGGAGGAGGTCGCCGGGGAGGAGGGAGGCAGGCGGAGGAGGGAGCCGAGAATCCAAATCCTTTGTGAAATTAAACACTGTGCTATTCCCTGGATCAGTAGATAGCACTCACAGGCATATTGCTGAATCAATCATACAAGTCATGAACTAACGCAAATATATTACAACACAGAGTGACATAGACCACATCGAGTCGAGTTTTACAAAAGGGGTCGAACAAGGCCAACTTGATTACGTTACATAAAGATAATGAAATCCACAGTGGAAGCAAAAGGGGAGGTAGGGCTCATCTCACCACAGACAAGCGACTGGGGCAACCTGTGTACGACGGATATTATCCAAGAGCTGGGTAATATCGGTTGTACGCGAGTACCATCGAGTCTACTTAGACCGGGGCGAGACCTAACTACAGAATTATACTACTCCTCGTCATTTCCTTGTCCATCAGCTTCTGGGCCTTCGTAGAAAGCGTAGTCTCCTTCATCTTCATTGTCTGAAGGGTTTGGGGAGAGGAGCGAGAATGAGCACAACGTCCGTGCTTGCGAGCCAACACACAATGCAATAATATATATATATGCAAGGCTAAACAAGGATGGCTCAGATTTTTTTATTTGCTAAAGCAATCTTTTTAATTATCATAATTACAAATTCCTAACACTTAGCATTTTAACAAATTGTATTTTATTAAAGAGAGTAATTGTGCAATATTTAATATCAGTAAAGGTTCCCTTCGTCAGAAACTCTACACCATGCAACTTTTTTATTGGAGCTACCTCAAATTACTACCACCGCTGAGCTCAAAGGCTCAGGTAAAATCCAACACAGAGCTAGGTGAGCCCTTCCACATTTTCATACCACCCACAAAGTTTTTGAAATAAAACTAACTCAAGTTAAGATCTCATGTCCGCCTTTGACTGTAGGCACGTCTGTTTAAACAGTTTTAGACTCTGCAGAGGTTGTACACTGTACCCACAAGAGATAGTTATACTCGTTACCCCACATGATTCCGTAGTCATGTAGTTGAGCGACCGTCACAGTAACCTTTCAAACTACCTTGCCCTTTCCGTCATCACACCCATATGGGGTGACACCCATATGTTGCGCAGGATCATTGTACCGCAGCTTCTGGTGTAGTTGTACTACCCACAACAACTGGCCCATTCAAGCTTGATGTACCACATGCTTGCGCATTTCCCTTTCTCCATCCCGTGAGACACATTCAGGGTTTAATAGTTTTACTAAGCCAGGTTGCACTTTGCAAACTTGTGGTTGTACTTGTTTAACACGGGAGGTCGTGACAAGATTAAGTCCTTAATCTATCTAGGCGGTTCTTTCCACATTCCAACCACTCTCGTGCTCCCTGAGCACCCACCACCTTTCCGTCCGCCCAAATGTGGTATTAACAATTAGGGTTTTGAGGGGTAAAACCAAATTATTCCATTCCTTTCAGTCAATGGACCACCAATGACTGCCCAAATCATTTCATGTTTGAAGAATGTCGATTGTGGTATTTTAATACCCCGGTACTTAAGCAAGTCTAGCATGTCGCTAAAGTATACCCTAAAGCTATTATTACCATATATTTACTAAGGTGACAAGGAATAATAGATTCAATATCAATGGATGGCATATTAATTAATTAATCAACAATTGGGTGTTTAACTACCTTAAGCTTTAACATACATTTGATTAAATAATTAAAGCATGCAATTTTGGTTAATTTAAATGAATATAATTTACATAAATGTAGGATCAATATGATCAAAGCATTGACTCGCCTTGGTTAAAGGCAAGGGATCTTGATATTCTTGAAATTTGGATCAACTTGGGCGTCTCCTGCGTCTTCAAATCCTAATCGAGGTGAAAATATCGGAAAAAGGCACAACGGCAAAGAGAGCAAATAAATACACAAGAATACACAAATGAACTCCAAATTGAACAAGACCTATGCCATTAGCAAGATCTTGAATTTACAAAATTTTAGGAATTTATTTCATAATTTTTGGAGCTATGAGAACAGAATTTACGAAGATTAAATTGAATTGAAAGAGAGAGAGAGAGAGAGAGAGAGAGAGAGAGAGAAGTCCACAGCACAGTGCCATGGGCCAGGTCTACACGCACTGGGCATCGGTTCATGGCATAGTGGCGCAGAGGGGGCCCACCGGCCAGTGAGAGCAAGTGGGAGGCTGGCGGTTTACTGTGCGCGGGGGCCCGTAGGGCAGTGAAACAAGGGGGGAGTTTAGGGCACACTTAATGGCTAAACAATGGTTAGGGCTTTAAACACCGGCCATTAAGGCCTAATGATGGGGCATTGGGCTCGGTTCGAACGTGCCACACATGGGCGCTTCATAGCCTTGGCCCGGCGTGTCACCGGCGAGCTAGGGCGTGGCGGAGCCAAGCAAGCAGGCGAGGCTGGCGGTGAGGCTGTCTTGCGTGTGACGGGTGGCGGAGCCGGGTGGTTGGGTGTTGCCGGCTACGGGTGGTGCTAGGCGGCGATGGCTCGGTGATGGTGGAGAAGGCGCTCGGTGGCAGATTGAGCGGGAGGTGAGCACCGAGTGGCCCTCGGCAAGGAAATATGGGCTCAACAGGAGGCGGAGAGGGCTGTAGGTGGTGGCGCATGGTGAGGAAGGCGGTGGTCGGAGGTGGGAAGAAGCACGATTGTGGCGGCTGTGGCGGCGAATCCTCGAGGGGGTTTGACGGGAAATGCTCCTGGTGGTGGGGCTCACGGTGGTGGTCGGGTGGCCGGAGTTGGCCGAGCGGTGAGGCAGTGGTCGAGGCGTGGCGAAAAAGAAAAGCGGTGCTTTTTCTCGGTGGGCTTACCGAGAAGCTCGGGGCGGCGTGAGGAGCTCAAGGGGGCGTTGAGGAAGGCTTTATAGGCTAAGGGAGCGAGGGAGGCCAACGGGAGGGAGCACTTGGAGTTGTTGAGGCCTTGGATCCGAGGAGGTGGCGTGGCTGTGCAGAGGCGACAGGCGGGGTTGGTGGCGCTTGGCGAGGTGTCGAGGTTGGCGGGAGGCGTCGAGGCGCAGCGTTCTGAGGCTCGAGATGGCGAAGCGAGCAGGCGGCACGTCGCGTGAAAGCACGGCCTGGCGCCGAGAGATGGGCGAGGTGGTGGCGTCTTTGCGCATGTGGCGGTGGCGGCGCAGAGGGGCTCACGAGGTGGCAGAGGCCAGGAGCGGCGCGCATGGGGGAAGTGGTGTGCTACGCCAGAGAGCAAGGGGGAAGGAGGCGCTCGGCTGAGGAGGAAGGCGCTAGGAGGATGCGGCCAGGGGGAAGACGACGTCGCGGTTGGGGCTAGCTCGGGCCAAGAAGAGAAAGGCCGAAGGGGGAAAGAAAAGGGGGCCGGACAAGGGTTGGGCCGAAGGGAAAATGGAGGACCGGGTGGGCGGAGAAAAAAAAGCTTGGCCCAAGAGGAAATAAATTTGAGCTCGAAGAAAACGGAGGCCCAACTCGAAATGGCCGGAATTCAAAAGAGAGGAAAAACCCAAATCGGAATTTGAATTTCAAAGGTCATGGATATTTGAAAGACATACCCGAGCTAAAAAGAAGAAAGGAAGTTTTCGCAAATAGTTTGGTAATTTGAATTACGGCGAAGAATGAAAACCGAAAAGTAAACACTATTAACTGTCCGAAAAACGGGACATTACAAATCCTACCCACCTTAAACGGAATCTCGAACCCAAGATTCAAGCTTCCCAGATAACGTACCTCTTACAACTCCTGAAGCTGCTTGGGTCTCTGCGGTGGTGACAAGATTCACTTGGACTTGGTTTTGGCTTTGGCTTCGCGCTGAAACGGCTCTAGTTGCCTGTGAGGTCTGATGGCTTTTGCTTGCAGCTGAAGTTTGGTCTTGAGCTGGTGTGGCTCTGAAGTTGAACTCCCTAGTGGCTGGTGGCGAGGTAATTCTCCCACCATGCAATGGCGGCTCCTTTTAGTTAGTGAGTGGCAAAGTCCACCTTGTCTTCGTCTGTGCAGCGAGCAAGTCGAAGTTTCTTCTCCGTATCTCTGAGCCAGTCTTCGGCTTCCAGGGGTTCATTGGGTGCAGCAAAGGTCAGGGGTCTTGTCCTGAGGAAGTCAGCAAGCTTAGAGTTGTGGCCGGCTGGTCCAGTCTGCTGATTGTTGAGCAAGGCCTGCAAAATCTGAGTCTGTTGGAACATGGCTTGAGCCATTGTTGGGGTTGCTGGTGGCAGGGGAGGTAGATCTTGTCCTCGGCCACGACCACAGCCAGTACCACAACCTCTTCCTCGGCGAGTTGTGTAAGTTCCACGGACTGGGGCGGCATCGGAAGGAACGCTAAAGCTCAGAACGAGGAGGAAGGGCGGGGTATATATGAGGGTTACTAGCCCTCTAGAGCACCACAAAAGAACTTCAAACCAACGAGGGAAATTGATCAAATACAATACAAAGCCTAGAGTGGCTGCATTATATTAAGGGATTAGGTGTTACATGACTCCTAAAACACAACATATAGGCCATGCTAAGCCACGACACGAGATACAAGCACAACGTCTACAAAAGAAGGAACAGAAAGTGCTTGCAACCAAAAGACCGCTAAAGCAAGCATCGCTAGCTAACCTAGACTAAACTTGACTAGTCCAGCGAAGTGCAGGCTACCACAAGCGGTGTAGTTGCTCGGGAGGCGGAGGCGAGAGCAGTTCGACCGAAGCTTCGCCAAGCCGGAGCAGCTGAGGTTGCATCCATGGCTGGACTCTCTAAGGTTGATGGCGGGCGGATGGCGTCGTCGCGCTCTGCAGCGTAGTCATCGATGCGAGATCTGAGCGTTGAGGCAGCCTTTGGGTTCTGGGGCGATGACGAGTCTGACTAGAGTGGGGTAGAGATCGCAGTGGCTGCCGTGATCCGTGCTATCTCTGGGACGGCGGCATCTCTTTCCTGCTTCACCTTAGAAAGGGTAGCATTCCATCTGAGCAGCCGATTGCGGAGGGTGTTGGAGAGGTTGTAGCTCCTGGTGAGATGCATTCGAAGTTGTCCAATCCCGTACACGGCACCAGTGAGGGAAGCTGTCAAGGCCTGAGTGAGCTACACTTGGTGAGTCAGACGGGGGTCGTCCTCTCTGATTTCAAAGATCTTGGGGTAGCGTAATCCTTCCTGAAGGGTCGGATAGAAATAGAATGGAGATCCCAGTAGGTCGTCCTCATGCATCTGGCACAAGCGAAGCCGAGGCGAAGCAGTGCGTCCCGAATCGATCGCAATGGCTCTGGAATACTCGGCTCTGAAGGTGTGGGTGATGGACTCGCCTTCCCTCGGATAGAGGTACACCTCCATAGACCAAGATTCAAGGGTCAAGATCTGAGTCTTTCAGCCCCTAAAGATGGGCTGGTGATGGTAGCCCAGGTACTACATGAGCTGGTGGAGGATATCCACAAACTCTCCATGAGAGAAAAAGTCCCATGGGGCATCAGAAGAAGCACTGGCCATCTACAATTTTTGAAACAAGAGAAAAGGTCAGGACTGAGTAAAAACTCAAGTGAAGTCAAGGTAAGTAAAGAGCTAAGCGTGATAAGAGGGAGCAATAATTACGCTATGTTTTGCCAAACCTTTTCTTAAGTTTTGAAAATAGGACTCAAGTCCTAAGGCTCGACCAATCTAGCTAAGGCTCCTAAAGTCGTATGCTCTGATACCAGCTCTGTCGGACTCAGATTCCTAGAATCCAAATCCTTTGTGAAAACACTTTGCTATTCCCTAGATCAGTAGATAGCACTCACAGATACATCACTAAATCAAATTATACATGGCGTAGATTAAACCATACCATTCATTAATTAACACTACAGAGTTTACATAGACCGCATCGGGTCGGGTTTTACAATAAGGCCGAATAGGCCAAAGATTACATTACAAAAGCGGAAGTGACAATGGAAGCAAAAGGGGTGGAGCACATCTCTCATGAACAGCGGCGAAGAAACACTGTGTGCATCTGATATTACCCAAAGACTTAGATAATATAGGATGCACGCACGCACCAACAGAGTCAACTAGACTGGGGCGAGACTAGAACAACTAAGACTAACTAGGCTTCATCATCTCCTGGACCTCCAGCTTCTGGATCCGCGTAGTCTTCAGGGATTTCTGCTTCTGAGGGTTTTGGGGGAAAGAGCGAGAATGAGCACAACTTCCGTGCTCACGAGCCAATACACACAATGCAATAATATACATGCAAGGCTAAACAAGGATGGCTCAGGTTCTTTTATTTGTTAAAGCAACATTTTCAATTATCATATTTACAAATTCCTATCACTTAGTATTTTTAACAAATTGCATTTTATTTAAGAGAGTAATTGTGCCATATTTATTTCAGTAGAGGTTCCCTCCGTCAGAAACTGTACCTTATGCTTCATTTGATTGAAGCTACCTCCATTATTAACACCACTGAGCTCGAAGGCTTAGGTAAATTCCAAACACAGGACTAGGTGAGCCCTCCACGTTTTTCATTCCACCCACAAAGTTTTTGAAATAGAACTAACTCAAGTAAAGTTCCCATGTCCACCTTTGACCGTAGGCGTGGCTGTTTAAACAGTTTAGACTCTACAGAGGTTGTACACTGTACCCACAAGAGATAGTCATACTCATTACCCTACATGATTCCTTAGTCATGTAGTTGAGCAACAGTCACAGTAACTTTTCAAATTATCTCGCCGTTTCCGTCATCTCACCCATATGGGCCGCGCTTGTAGTGGGTCCCATAAGTTGTGCGGGATGTCACCCCTACGATGAGTCGTAGCAGGCACTTCACCATCGGTGTGTCCCTTCCCAGCTCATGCTTGCACGTCTTCACTAGTGAGATGACTTTCAAGGTCCAATAGATTTACTAAGCCAAGTTACATTTTGCAGACTTGTGGTTGTCCTTGTTTTACACAGGAGGTCATGACAAGATTAAGTCCTTAGGGGTTATCTAGGCGGTTTATTACATACACCAACTCCTTAGGCTACATTAGCACCCATCAACATTATACCATTCACAACCAACATTCTTTGAGCTACATTAGCACCCAACCACATTACACCATTCATCATATCATCTGCCCAGATAGGAACAACAATTACGGTTTTTGAGGAGTAAAATACATCAACTCAACCATCTCAATCATTTCCCCACAATGACTGCTCAAATCCACTTTTATGTTTAAAGGATGATGTTTGGGGTATTTTAATACCCCAGTACTTAAGCAAGTCTAGCATGTCGCTTAAGTACAACCTATAACTAGTATTTACCATTTAGTTACTAGGGTGACATGGAATAATGGATTCAAATATCAAGGGATAGCATATTAAATAATTAATCATCAAATGGGTATTTAACTACCTTAAGCTTTAACATACATTTGATTAAAGAATTAAAGCATGAAATTTTGGTTAATTTAAATGAATATAATTTGCATAAAATGTAGTCTCAAAATGATCAAAGCATTGACTCGCCTTGGTTATAGGTAAGAGGATCTTGATATTCTTGTTCTTGATGAACTTGGAGATCCTCAGCGTCTTCAAATCCTATTCAGACGAACGTACCAGAAAAGAACAACAAGCAAATAAATACAAATGAAATAACAAATGAACTCCAAATTGAACAAGACCTATGCCATTCGCAAGATCTTGAATTTACAAATTTTTAGAAATAAATTTCATAATTTTTGGAGCTACGACAAGGGAGGAATGAATTTTTGAAGTTTCTCTTTTGAATTAAACAAGAAGAAAAACAAAGGAAATTAGAGAAAGGCTAACAGCTGCCCATGGCGTCGCAACATTGGGCCCAGCCTAGCTTTTGGGCTGAAACAGCAAGACGACCCGTGGGGCTTAGCGGCCATAAGAAGAAGGGGCATGGCCCGATTGCAAAAGGAGAGAGGAGATGAGGGGTGGCGCCGACGGGAGAAGAAGGGGTCCGGCGTCTGGTGATGGTCTTGGCCGACGGTGGCGGCGGCCGAGAGGCAGCGGGGACTAGCGAGATGGGTCACCGAGGAGAGGAAGAGGCCCATCGAGCGGCCCGGCGACGAGAGGCCCGGGGCGGTGGGGTCACCAGAAGGGAAGAAGAAGGCCGGGGATGAAGAGGAGTGAGAATCCGGTGGCTCTAGTGTGACAAGGCGATGGGGCGGCACAGGGACCTGAGGTTAGTACTGCTCTTCCTTTGATTCTTCGCTCGGTTCTTCTCGCTTTTGGGAAGAAGGGGGAAATGAGAGAGAGCCGAAGGGCGGGGGGTGAAGGCTTTATAGGCAGTCGAGGGTGGCTCGGAGCCATTGGGCGGTGAGGAGAGCTGTCGAGGAGGAGCTGGCGACGCTGCGCAGTCCCGAGGTGACGTCGGCGGGCTTTGCGTGAGGAGAGGACAGGGCGAGGGGGTTGGTGAGGCGCAGCGAGGGGTGGGTGGCGGTGTTAGGGAGGCGTCTTGTGCAGAGCTCGTGGTGTCATGAGCGGTCTCGTCTTGATGGTGTGCGCACAAGAAGAAAGGGAGGAGCTGGCGGTAGTCTTCTTGCACGCAGCGTCTTGTAAGCGCAGCGTCTTGGCGACGGGAGTGGCTCGGCGATGGCGTGCGAGCTTGCGGTGGCATGTGGCTGAGGGAGTTGGTGGCCTTGGCAGAATAAACGAGGGGGAGAGAGAGAAGGGAGCAACGCTTGCTGTTGCTTTGATCGAAGAAGAAGAAAGCGGTCTTCTTTGGGCCAAGGGAGGCCAAGGTGAGCAAATGGGGAAAGAAATTTGGTGAAATTGGGAGGAGCTGGTGGGCTGGCCCAAGGGAAGGAGAAGTGGGCTAAGCCAAGGGAAGGTGAGCCCAACCGAAAGGAAGACAAGGTAAGAAAGGGGCCCAAAATCTCAAAAAAGAAATTCTATTACAAAATTGAATTACGAAGTTGCGAAAAGGTTTGAAACACAAACCCGAGCTAGAAGAAGGAAGGAGGTTTTGAAAATAATTGCTAATTTCGAAATACGAACGAAAACCGAAAATAATTACTATTCCCGTTTTCGAAAACGGGATGTTACAAGTGTGCAGTTTTTAGATATTTATTTAGAGCTCCTTTCTCTAATTTCCTTCCTCACTTTCCATTGGGTATAAGATAGATCTATTATTCTGTCTAAGCAAGTTTTGACAATTTGTGAGCTAGAGTAGTACCCTCAAATAATAATCTTTCCCTCTGGTCAAAATCCAACTGCTCATATGTTAATAATTATTTTTTGTATGGCCACTGATCTCTTGATAAATGAAGAACCAGGGTTGAGAAAATCTGTGTCTAGTATCTTTCAGAGGAAATAATTTCAAGCCTGTTACGGACGCCATATTGCCATTTGGATGAAAAGCATGTTTATGTACAAAGTGATTTTCTCATGAGTTATGGCCTGTTCTCCAAAATCCAAAATGATGCTATGTATGTTAAAACTGATCAAAGCAGTAGCGTATGCAAGACTGCAACATCTAGTAGTGGTCCAATTTGTGGTTCGCAGTCTGAAATGACTTGCAGAAATCAATTCTCTGTACACAGAGCTATTAGTTCAGACTTCAATGGCAATCGGCAATGTAATTCTTGTGCCTGTTATATTTTTCTTTTCCTTCTAGCTAGCTAGCTTGCCTTAAATAAGGGTTCATGGTGCTGAGCTAAACCTGGAGCTCCCTTTTGGAATTTTCCATATAGGATATGTAAAACAAAATTTATTTATTATTTTCTTGTGGAAACAAATTAAAATCTGCTTGATTGATATAATTATGAAATCAAGAGTCATAATTCGTATGGCTTGGTGAATCTGAAAAGTCTACTTCAGTTTCACCCCTTGCCTATAAAATTCCAACTCTGCGACCTCAGGTCACATTCCCAGCTTGACCATTCGTTGCCATGCCATGGCCAGCCGTCGGTCTAAACGATTTGAGAGGTCAATCTTGAAGGTCAAAATCTCATGCATGTATAATACTAGTACAATTCTGCTTAGGCTGACTAACACTAGATTACTTGTCTTCTAATTGATTAGCGCCGCCCGTGTTTATAGCTAGATTAGTGAGATGCAAGTATATATGTAGTATGTGTGCGTACATGGGTTTGAATATTGAAGCCTTGATTTCTTCTGTCTTTGTTACCAATCGAGTGTCAAATTGGAATCGAGAGCGGTGCGATAGATAGCTATGCAGGGTCTTGTGTTTCGACAAGAACAGGAATTAGAATTAGTATGGCCAAGTTCAAAAAACAAATTAGTATGGACATATATAATGGATTAGGGCTTTGGAACCGTTCCACTTTCCAAACGACGTTTGGTTGGTTTGGTCGATCGATCTTTTCTCTTCTCTTTTTCTTTTTCGGTCTTGAGGCGTGCATACATTACTTTTGGATACAAGTTCCATCCATCAAACCAACTGTTAAGGCCTGTTTTGAACGCCGGATTTTTTAACAATTTTTGTGGGAATTAAATTGTTTCATGTGAAATTCATATGTTCTAAACAAGGTCTAAATTTGTAAGTGCGTTTCCTTGTGCAATGCCTAGAGGTGAATATAAATACTCTTCACAAATAAATAATGGTGTGCAAAGGCTACATATATATTCCGGTGTGTAATTAATTTACCCGCAGGTCAAATTCTACAGCATGTGTCAGGACTCTACTTCCACTTTGTACTATTCCAAGCAGAAGAGGTAACCTGTGTCTAGGGTTTCTTAATTATGACTAGGATGCATGATCAGGTCTATTTGTTACACCTCTGAACTGCACGTAGGACTTCTTGAATCTTTTCACGGTCATCTCCAAGTGGGCGGAGCCAGGAATTAGACATGGCTAAAAAGTAAAAATTTTGCATAGCGAATTACACATACTAATCAGATTAATGTAAGAAATTCTGTAGGTATTTTTTGTGGGCAGCGTATTTAGTGAAAATCTGAATATATGAAAATTATCTGAAAAATCGAACCTAGAAGTTTTCAAACATTCTAAAAAATATGAGATGTAGGGGAGATTATGTTCTATATCTCTACAAAATTTCAAGATCAAACTCAAGCGTATTTGATATATATGAAAAACATAAATACAAATGTGATTGAGTTTGATGTTAAAATTTTGAAAAGATATAAACCCCCAACATTTGGTAAAATTTTTTGAGAATTTTAGAATTTTTGTGTTTGGAATTTGTATTTTTCACATCGACTTCACCCACCAGGGTTCAAATCCTAGTGCCCACCTTTACGCACTCACGAGTGCGCTTCAATAGGAATTTTGTGAGGTCATGGATTTATCCCCGACCTTCATCGGTCTAGGCGTGTGCTAATGGGGGCCATCGTGCGTGTGTGCGTGTGGTGGTGTGCGTGTGCCACTACCAGAATCCTTAATTTTCCCAAGTGCCCGAAACACACGGGAAATTAATTCCCGAAGGTCGGCTCTTGGGAAAAACCACTCGGGATAATTTCGTCGGGGAAAAAACTGGTTTCCCGAGTGTTCCGAGATTTACACTCGGGAAAAATACCTTTCCCGGGTGTAAATTTGAACACTCGGGAAAAATATATTTCCCGAGTGTAAATCTGAACACTCGGGAAACATCTAACACTCGGGGAAAATAACTTTCCTGAGTGTAAATCTGAACACTCAGAAAACATCTAATACTCGGGAAAATAAGTGCACAGTGGGTTTAGCCACCGTACTGGAATACTTTTACCGAGTGTTGACACTCGAAAAACACTCAGGAAACACTCGGGAAAGTAGGAAAAGTGACACCCACTGATTACTAGTAGTAAAGCACTAAAATAAATCATTTGTATCCTAAATTTACTATGTGCTACATCTAAAAAAGTGAAGAACAATCCATCTGCAGGTAGTATAGCAATGCAAATTTCGTCGCTTTATCATTAAAAAGAACATATATTTTTACAATGTACAAATGAACACTACTACAGAAAAGGCCTTTTGAGACGGTTCCAACGCCATCACAGAGCGGTTCCGTGAGGTAAAATGCGAGTTTATGGGTCGATAATGCATTAGGTCATCACTGAGCGGTTTTGAACCGTCGTAATACTATACTATCACGAGCGGTGCGTAGATGAAACCGTGCGTGATAGATCGACTACCAGAGACGGTGCGTAGGCGAAACCGTGCGTGATGATCGACTACCGCGACGATGCGTGCAAGCGAAACCGTGCGTGATGATCGACTACCGCAGACGATGCGTAGATGAAACCGTGCGTGATAGTGGACTATCGCGAGCGGTTTCATCTCTGACCGTCTGTCAATGTCGACTATCACTGACGGTTTCATCTCTGAGATCGTCTGTGGTAGTCTTTGCATTGCTAAATCTATTTACGTTTATTGGCTAGCCTCGGAAATGCTAGCCATGCCCTCTGAAACAAGCACATCCAATTCTCATTCATTTGAAGCACATCAAAATTGCATTCATTTCGAAACAAGCACATCAATTCACAAATCAATTAACTAAAATTAACCATTAATGTACATTAATTTACACACATGTAACATTATGTTCAATCTATCCCAATCAAGTTCAATCGCTACTTTGTGGAAACTCCCATTTGGATTTATGACACATGCATTAGGGAATGGCGCAAGGTGTGATCGAATTTTATGAGCTCGCTCTGTTCCACGCAGATTCAAATGATGGTCGCAACTCCGTCGATATGAAGGTTAAATTGGCTTATATAAATTGGTAAGTATATATGAAATAGTTGTTGAAAGATTGACAAACACGAGGATCATTGGTGATCGCGAACCGATGAGTAGTTGCATGTTGTGGCAAACATAGTATCCTGAGACGTTATGACGGCAATTTCTTTGGTGCCACCGCAAAAATAGAATTGGTTAGTTCGAGAGGCATTGCTACGAAGTGTTATATAGGATTAATGTGTACTAGCTAGCAAGTGCCGGGAATTTTTGATCATGTCCCAGCGTCCTTCCCTTGATATTCCATCCTCTAGCATGTAACACGTCGAACACCCTACGTGACTCCAAGAAGTTAGCCTTAGCCATTGCAAAGGAAGGAAAGACTACAATAGAGTTTCTATGGAGGAAATGTGTTTACCTGATGATTAAACTCCGGATAGTTGTGAAGTTGTGAGTGGCCCTCTGTAGGGAATCTAGGTATATTACGTATTTCCGTTTTGGTATAATTACAATTAGAATCCAATGGTACCTACACAGGTATGTCAACATGGTCATTAAACCTAAGTTCGTGTTGCTTATAAAGTACAAATCAACAAGTATAGCCAGTAGTGCAACACTACTTACTTCTGGTTGTAGGGCAAAAGTATGAATTCCTTGTTGCGGTGAGCCATGAAAAAATCTATAATGTAATTCTCGACGAATGTTGCATTCGCCATGATGCTTTCCTCGGAGACAATGTGTGGGTCGAGAAAACCTACCGGTGATTTCCTTCTTTCGCTTCACGGATCATGTATCTATTATACAAAAGCTAGGAGTTATATATAACATTTATCGATATTACGAACATTGACCGTGATTGTACACACTTACGATTGTCGACATCGTATGAGTGAGACATCGAGCTCGTCGAGGTTGAAGAGACAGAACAAGTCGTCGAAGGTCACCGTGAAGACGGCGTCTTGATACACGTGGTTAAAATGATCCTCCTTGAACTTGACGGTGACACCGGCGTCGTTGATCAACGGCTTGTTGGGTATTCCATGTACCATGTATGCAATTCCGTGCAATCCGGTCCTAGGGTAGAGTCGTCTAACTTCTCAAGCAGCGGCTCGCCTAGCTTGTATTTTGGCCAGCGGCAAGAAGGGGATATCGAGAGAGGACTCGATCGTCTTGATTTGCCCTTGCCCTTGCTGCCTCGCTTTGTATAGGTCGACTTCACAAGAGGCGGTCGAGCACGAGGTGTAGATGCATGTGATCTGGCGGGCCCTTGCCGTGTCGGTCTGAGTAGCCGGTGCGGATCAGTCTGTGGACTTGATGCCGTTCTGAGACATTCCGTGAAGTTGACACCGGGCAGTAGCTCGAGCGGATGTCCTCCTTGGGCCCTTTGGATGAATGTTCCAACGACTTGCCCTAGAGTCATGACCTCATCGTTTGGGGAATTTTCATGGGGCGACCTCGAAATTGGCACAAACACCGTCCACATTCACTTTTGCGAAACCGGCGCTAGATTTGCACGTGCACCAAAGCTCCGATCTGGGATGGATACACAGGCCCCAAGCGACATCTAGGGCAACAGAGACACATCTCACTTGGAGCTTGCGCCGTAGCCACCTACGTACATAGCGGTACAAAATTAGCTACTCCAACGAGCCTATCAATGGATTGAGCATTCGAGAGATAATAATTATTACGGATGTCATCGACGGAAAATCTGTCATCACCTATTGTGGTAGGGTTAGGGTTGGAATGACTACTCGGATGTTTGGGGGTGGCTAGCGGTATAGTAAGGCGAGGGCTTCCAACCGACTTGGCATTTGCAATCCCTAATCCTTTCCTCAAAGGTCTCTTTCTACTTTTGCTCAAGCATACGAATCCTTTCCTCAAAGGATTGAGTGACCTCTGTGTGACTTTTTCACCGACCTCGCTCGATTTTTCGGTGAGCTCATCTCGAGGATGCACGAAGATCCTCTCGTAGCTTTGCATCGTGCTCGGCTTTGGCTCTCTTCCTACTCGATGCGATCCGAGTCCGCTTGGAACCATTGTTCCCATGTAACAAAAACACCGGCGCCTCTCGTGCGACCGGATGCTCATTGTTTCCTAGGGCCGCAGAGAGTATATCTTCTCCTATCTCCTGGAATGAGCCTTGGGAAGATTGTGCACTCGGCGTTATCGCAATATAGCCCGACATGTTATTTCACTTCCTATGAAGTTATGAAGTAATTACAAACTAGGTAGTTCGATATCTTACCAGCGTTGGGACACTTCACGGTCTTGGGGTTTGGAAAGTACACTTCCCGTGGGCGAATACATAACCTCGCAAATAACCCTTGTCGGTAGCGCACATCGGTGATCTCGGGAAATAGCGAGGAGAGATTCAAGCCGCTTTTCGCTGTTCTGATCCTCCATATCGGGGCTTTACCCGCATACCAGCCGGTGCCGAGTGCGTGGGGGTGCTTGTTTTTGCTGGAGGGCCGTAGCGTCGTCGCACTTTCACTCTTAAATTCATCTGTCGTCTTCTTCGCCACAAACTTCGGCCGGGACTCTTCCAATAATAGATACTTGTGGAAGGCGGCGGATCCTTCTCCACGTAGTTCTTGACAAGCATGCTCTTGAAGTTCTTCCACGCTTTGCCGCCAGAGCAGCAGCGTGTCGTCGACGAGTCCGGGAGTTCTCTGGGATCTCGAGCGATGCGAAATTTCCGCCGACCTGGCAATAGTTTTGATGGTCGGGCACCACCTTCCACGAATCGTAGGTGATCTTGACCCGTTCCCGTGCAACTATTCCGACCATTCTCCGGAATGCGGACGCTGCTCAGCGAGGATTGATAGGGGTCCCAGACTGATCGACCTCCGTGATGGTAAATCGGCCCGTGGGCCTTTTCGATATTCCTCTTCTTCTACCGCGTTTGGATATTGTTCCAAAGGATGGTGCATCATCAGACACATGAGGCGGCGCTGACTCAAAATGAGCGGAAGACATCTTCACAAGAAATAGAACATCATGTGAACAAATGAAATCAGCATAAAGCTAAGATTTAACATTTTGATATTGCTATCAGATGTAGAGTAAGCATTCCAATTAGAGCTCAAGTACAAACCCGATTATCAAAATAATTTCAGTACAAGACTATTATCATCACAGAGCATTCATCTCAAGCCCACCACACCACATTGCAATATATTCCAGTAGCAGTATCAAAACAAATACCATATGAATAACTGACTAGAACAAATACAAATTCCTAAAACAAGTACAATTATCATGAAGGACCATGACAGATTATTGATAGAAATAGTTAGGGAAAGGGGCATGGGGAATTCGATCGGTAACTTCGGCATTGGTTACCTTTGGGCGTCGAGGAGAAGGACGAGCAGGAGCAATCTGAGCAGCGAGGTGGCGTCGAAGGGGAGGCGCCGGGCTGGGAGGAGGAGGCGGCGGGCTCGGGGCAGGAGGCGCGGTGGGCTCGGGGGAGGCGCGGCCGGGGCAGTAGGAGGAGGCTCGGCTCGGGGGGGGCCACGGCCTGGAGGAGGCGGCGTCGACAGGATCGGGAGAGTCGCCGGGCTCGAGGAGGCGCGTCGAGGACGGTGGCGGCAGGCTCGGGGAGGAGGGAGCGAGAGGAGTTGAGAAACTTAATCGTTTGAGATCTTGTGGTAGCAAACCCTAGGTAGAGTCGAATGTAAATAGGGATGGACATCACAGACGGTTCTAAATAAGAACTGCTCAGTGATACCTATCCTGAGCGGTTCTAACTTAGAACCGCTCGTGATATGTGATGTATCACGAGCGGTTTTAATAAACAACCGTCGTGATATGTGATATATCATGAGCGGTGTTAATAAACAACCGTCTGTGATATACATGTGAGCGGTTTGTAGTTCAAACCGTGCTGTGATATTATTTTGTATTGGTTAATATCTAGATCGATCATTTATTGGCTAGCCTCGGAAATGCTAGCCATGCCCTCTGAAACAAGCGAGAAAAGACAAAAGTACATGTATATACATCCAATTCACATTCATTTGAGAAACAATCACATCCATTTCACGGTACAAATCAATTAATTAACTCAAATGAACTAAAATTAACCATTCATCGAGCGTACATATACATATACACACATTGTTCAATTAATCTTTAAAAATTAGCCCTTCATGATGATCGACACGTATGTAGCTAGTTTAGTCATGTTCTTCTTCCTCAACCCTTATCTTGGTTTCGAAAGGAGGCAACTCGTCAAATTGATTGTATTCTTCCTCGTCCACTACATTCTCAACTCCGACAATCCTCCTTTTTCCATGAAGAACTACGTGGCGCTTCTTATTTCTGGGGTCGGTAACATAGAAGACTTGAACAACTTGGTTGCTTGATCGAATGGTTCGTCTTTGTATCCAGACACGTTCGAGGTCCACGGTAGTGACGCCGTACTTATCGACCTTCACCATGGGAGATGGACCCACGGCACCGAAATAGGGGATCTTGAAAAGCACATAGTCGAGCTCCCATATCTCCTCTATTTGCCCATAGTAAGAGCTCCTCGGCTCATCGATCTTGAATGCATCTATCACGGACACCGCTGATACGGTTAGTGCTTTTTATATCACGATCCTGCGTATAGAATGTGTACCCATTTATGTAGTATCCTCGCCATGTTACAAGCTGTAAATGTTGGCCCTTTTGCCAACCATGTCGACATATCACTTGACGAGCTCCTAGCAAGTCGCTCCTTCAACCATTGGTTGAACCAAATGCATTGTGTTGTCTCGTGATCCAAACATCCGGCCGTCTGCGGATTACATTGCAAGCTGCGTCCTTGTCTTTGGTCGATATCTGAGGACACTTGGTCATGTGTTGCAAGACCGTGAAATGGGCTTGAGCATACGCATCCATATTTGGAGTGATTGCTTTCCTTCCGATGGTCCGATACCCTCGAGCCTCCCCTCATGGCGAGATCGAGGCACACCTATCGGTTCGACTGAGCCATGTAATCGGCGAACTCAATGACCTCTTCGGTTGCATAACCTTCGGCGATCTTGCCCTCTGGCGAGATCGATTCCGTACATATGACTTGAGAATTCCCATGAACCTCTCGAGCGGGTACATGCTACGAGGAACACGGGCCCGCACATCTTTATCTCCCTCACAATATGAACAATGAGATGGACCATGATATCGAAAAAGCAGCGGAGGAAATACATCTCAAGATCACATAGAGTCGTCACCACCTCGTCTGCGAGCATCTAGTCGCCGGGATCGATGACCTTCTAAGCAATTGTGTTAAAAAAATAACCTGACCTCATGATTGTCTCTCGGACCTTGATCGGCAAAATACTTCTAATTACAGCAGGAGCATTTGTGTCATCAACACATGACAATCATGAGACTTCATGCCAATTAACTTCAAATCTTTTATCGAAACAAGTTTCTTCATGTTGGCGGAGTAACCGGACGGAACTTTCACGCCATGCAAGCACCGCAAAGTTCGGTTCTCTCGGCCTTGGACGGAGTAACAAGCGGGGAAGGAATGCGTTCGTCCTTTATCGGTCCTTGTTGGTGCTAACTCGGTCGATGTCCATATCAACCAAGTCAAGCCGATGCGTTGACACCATCCTTTGTTTTGTCACGAATGTTGAAGAAGAGACCAATCAAGGCATCACATACATTCTTCTCTCGTGCATGGCGTCGATGCATGGCGAACTTCTAGGTGCTCCCAATAAGGTAAGTCCCAAAATATTGATCTCTTCTTCCACATGTTCTTCTTACTTGTCCTCGATTTACATCCTTTCCAAGCACAACATCTAAATCCTTAACCATATCATAGACCTCTTTTCGCTTAAATGCCTTGGAGTGAGCTGTCCTCCTTCTCTCCATCGAATTGTTTCTTCATCTGCGGTATGGGTGAGCCCTCGAAGGAACCTACGATGACGCATGTACACGGTTTCTTGTGAGTGATTCACCACACACTCTCGGTATCATCTAAGCGGTGAGTCTGAGGCTTTGGCCCTTTGTACTCGGCCGACAGTTAGCAAGGGCGGGATAATCATTTATGGTGCGAGAACAACAAGGAGCGTAAAGTGAAGTTCTCTCATTTGTCGCATCCCATACATGCCCTTCAATCCACGAGTATTTTTAGATCTTCCATCAATGGTGCTAGGTACACATCAATATCATTCTCGGGTTGCTTGGCCCTTGGATAAGTATCGACAACAAAATATACTTCCGCTTCATACACAACCAAGGAGGAAGGTTGTAGAATCTGAGGCGTCACGGGCCAAGTGCTATGTCATTTGCTCATGTTCTTGAAAGGATTCATTCCATCTGTACTCAATCCAAACCTTATATTCCTCGGTTCCTTTTGAAGTCGCAAACCTCCTATCGATGTTTCTCCTTTGGCGGAATCGGCGAGGTGTCTTAACTTTCCGTCATTCTTACGCTCCTCTGAGTGCCAATCTGATAGTTTTGCATTCTTTGGGTTCTAAAAACCGCTTCAAGCGGGAATTACAGAAGATACCACGCCACCTTAGCAGAGGTCCTTTCTTCACCTCGATTCCTCGTCGTCATCGATTGCTTCTACGCTTGTATCGGGATCGTTGCACACGGACATACATGCATGTTTGTATACTCGTTACGGGAGAGGATCTGATTGTTGGACATGCATGTATTCTTTCTACTTCCATTCCCAATGGACAAAGAACCTTTTGGCTTTGTAGGTGGTTTTGGGCAACTCGTTTCCCTCGAAGCATGTCGCTAAGAGACCTACTGACTCAGTGAAACTCTTGTCGGACCAACCGTTGCTTGCCTTCAATTTCAGCGGTTTAAGCACGGATGACAACCTTGTGTATTCCGACTTGCGGCCGGGAACAAAGGTTTCTCTGAGTCCTCCATCACACCCCGAATTGAACATACTCCCTCTCATCACGGTTCCCTACGCATCGCATGAAGCTTCGATCTAGATTGTCATCGTGCAGACTATCCGAATCGGAACCACAATCGACATCATTAATGACATATCGTTGACTTCTGTATAATATGCATATCGTTGACTTCCTGTATAATATGCTCTTCACCGTGAGTGGTCCAACATGTATAACCCTTTTTGAAACCCCTTCGAATCAAGTGTGCTTCGATTTGCGCTCGGTTGTTAAACATCTTGATTCTCGCGATCAATGCATGGGCGGTACATATATTCCGCCCCTTATTCAACATATCCTCCTCGGCGGCTCTTGTAAGCGGAGACCGCCATTAATGTACTCTTCACTCATACGGTTCTCGGTGTACATCGGCTTGGTCCATCACACGGTTCGTATTGAAAACCACGAAAATAAATAAAAGGGTGATGACTTTCAAAGCGTATTTTACGAGGCTTAATTACGATTTTTTCATTTTTACATTTTCGGATTTTATTAACTTACATATGGGCCCTACTTGTCAGTGACTCATTTTTTATTTCATGATTTTATTTATAAAATCTATGGCGGTCCCACATGTCATAGACTCGTTAGTTTATTAACTAAATGATTAAAAACAGTAGGATTAATTTGAAGCTCAAACTGGGCTTAGGGGTGACATCGCATTGCTATATAGTCGTGGCTCTCGGCCCTAAGGTCTCGCCTGAGGCGAACCGACGGTGATGTCCCATGGAGGCGCCTGAAACTAGCGATTTCGACGTAAATGTCGAACCCGGAGCGAAGAATCCCGAATTCTCTGTGTTCATACACTAGTCCGGGATTTCTAGTGTACAGTTAAACAAAAGTGATAATCAAAACATATCACGCATTTTATTAATAATTATTGAGTTTATTACAATCGGACTGAGGCCAAATAAAGTGAAACACAATGAAATAAAATAGTAGTAGTAGACCCAACGATTCGCCACGAGGCAATCGTCAGGGAAGCGTGGCCTAAGCATCGATGTCCTCACCGTCTTGATAGAAGTCTTCTCTGAATAAAGATTATTGAGAAGAGTAAGCACTACCTTTGTGCTTGCAAGTTACACCGTAAAATGTGATTGAATGCATGCATAAAGTGAGCAAAGGGTAATGGCGGGGTTTATTTGCATAAGACTGACATTTTAGGTTTAAATACTCTTAGTAATTTCCAAGGCCATTTTAGAATTTAAGAAGATCAAAATCATATTTCAATTTCTCAATGTCAAGTGTAGGATGAACCTCCATACACAAATGGTGAAGAATACCCCCTTACACCGAGCTTACGCCCAATCCTATTTTCATAAACCGGTGACAAGTCTTTTTAAACAAAACCGAGACTAACTTTGAGTGGCTTTTGTTAAGCATGTCCATGATCGTGGACACGGCTATTGAATAGATTAATACTCTGCGAGTTAGTGCAGCTTTACCCACAAGAGATAGTTTGCTTATTATGTCGGCCAATACACGCTTAGTAGGCGTGCGACTAGCGACTATCACGAGGCCTTTACCCTACACTATTTCAACATAATTATGCCCGCTAAGGTTTCAGTGTCGAAGGCTTCGCACCTGCGACTACCCCTCTTGCGCCATGTGGGTATCATCAATAAGTCTTCACGACTCCCACATCTTTCCAAGACATAAACATGGTGAGATAATATAGCTTATTTGGCCAAGTCTGTCCCATTCCGACTTGTGGTGGTACGAGTTTGGCTTAACATCCATGACATGAGACCGGTCCTTACATGGTAGGCGACTTCCAAAACAAACCACAGGTCTCAAACATTATTTGTATTGAGCCGTGCATGAACTTGCACCCACCAACAATCAATTCACCCAAGTCTAAACCAATTTCATTTATTTTTCTTTTGTCAAGACATTTTCCAATCATCTATGGTAAAAACAATACCATAGATTCATTTTCAAAACATCTTTGTATTTTGGCAAAATTCCCCAAATCATCTTTTGGTCTAAGCAATGACTAAGCATAAATATCTTAATTATTTTACTAAGGTGACAAGGGCATGGCATTCCAAGCATCAAGATTGGCCATACAAGGAATTGGCATAACTAAGAAGTAAAACAGGGATTTAAAATAACTTGAATAAAACTATGCATGCAATAATAACTTTAAAAATAGAATTAATTAACTTTGAAATACTGGGATCAAGATGGTCAAGAATGTAACTTGCCTTCGTTGAAGTCTTGAGATTCTAAACCCTCTGAAAGATCTACCTCTCCGGAATCGTCAAACTCTATACGCGAAAGTACGATAAATTCAAATAAAATTCAAATAAATCCAAAAAGACAAATCTAATTAACTCCAAATCAACTAATTTTATTTTATTTAGCTAGATAATAATTTTCTAAGATTTTAGCAATTTGAATCACTCAATTTGAAGTTGAGGTTCAAAAGATATGAATTTTACAAGTTTTAACCTAAATTTGATATTTAAAAGAAATTCTAAATTTAAATACAGATTCAAAATAGCTTCAAATTGAATAATTTTGGTTTAGTTAGCTAGATAATGATTTTACATGAATTTAGAAATTTGAAACACCCAATTTGGAGATTGGATGCAAAAGTTATGAATTTTACAAATTTTAAACCTAAATATGCAATTTAAATGAATTTCCCGAATTATTTTCCTAAAGGAAAATTGGGATTATGACGTCAGCGCACAGAAAAATATTTTCCGGCTAAATTATTTTCTAATGGAAAAAGAAAATAGTCAGCGACATGTGGGCCCCTAGTCAATGGACTAGGTCACAGTCTTGATCAACGTCAACAGTGGACTTGGTCCTTGGAGCGATGGCGGCTATTATGCTCACGACTGGTGCCACACAAGCGGCCCGTGGGCTGCCACATGGCAGCCACGCACGAAAAACAGCGAGGTGGCGCCTCGTGGCGAGCCACGTCGGGACCGTGAGGAGGTGCTCGGCAGCAGGCTCGCCGGCGTTAAGGGCTCCAACGAGGCGTGGGTGGTACAAAAGGAAGGGCGTAATGTCTTGATCGATGCTTACCTTGGCGGCACTAGGGCGCTACTGGAATCGCCGGCGGCGAGGTGAAATATGGCGGCGAGTTAAGACTTATGGCGGCGACGAACTCGATGTCGTCGGCGAAAAGGAGGCAAGCACGGGTGCGAGGAGGTGGCGATCTTTGAAGAAAAGGTCGGTGGCGATGAGGGCGGCTCGGACGGCGCCGAATCGGGAAGAAAGTCCTTGCGGCGCGACAAGAAACTTCAATTCACGATGATTGAGAAGGAGGGAGGGTAGAGGGCACTGGGGGTTTTGGTGCGGGTTGAAAGGGGCTCACCGCGCTCCTATTTATAGAGGCGAGGAGGCGGAGGCGGAAGATCGCATGCAGCGTCCACGGGCGGCAATTGTGGAATCCGGTGATTGCGACGCGGATCGAGGGGCAAAGGCGAGGAGCAATGGCGAGATGAGGGGAATCAATGCGCGTGTCCGTGTGAGCAAAGGGCAAAGATTGCGGCGTTGATGAAGCTCTTGGTAGGCGCTAATGGCGGGCGTCTTGGCTTGTGACGGAGAAGAAGGGCACGGGAAGAAAGGCTCTGGCGGGCCATGCGTCGGTGATGACGAACAAAAAGAAAAGGCGGAATGGTGTTGGTAGTCGGATCTTAATCAAGCGGTCCGATTTGATAGGGAAGGTGAGATCTTGGGTGAAATGGCTCGGGCGTCTTGCGCTTGGCGTGAAGAAATGGGCGAATGAGTTTAGGCCCAAAAGCTGTTGAGGATTTTCTTTTGTTTTCTTAATTGTTTTAATTCGATAATTAAAAGAGGCTTTAGAAAATAGTAAATAAATTCCAAAAATTCTAGAAAAATTCACGAAATTTCTAGAATGATTTTGGACTTAAATAAAATAATTTCAACTTAAACTTTGTAATAGTTTTTGTATTTAACTTTGTTTTAGCTTTAAGGTTAAAAAATGAAAGCTTTAAGAAAATTGAGAAAATCCACCAAAATAAATAAGTTTTAAATTTTCTCGAAATTTGAATTTTGAAATTTGTTACAAACCTACCCCTTAAAGGAATCTCGACCCGAGATTGAGACTTAATTAGCAAAAAGGTGGGGATACTCGGCTTTCAAATCTTCTTCTCGCTCCCGGTGGCTTCTTCTTGAATGATTGCTCCTTGAACCTTGCATGAGCGGATGACTTTGCTACGGTGACTCGTTACGCCACATCGAGAATCTTGATTGGGCGCTCTCGTCGTGAGGTCTTCTGAAGGTCGATGTTCTCAAGGGGTGTTTCTTCTGTTGGCACTTTCGGAGACACTTCTTGAGTTGAGAGACGTGGAAGGCGTCGTGGGATGGCGACAAGGAGGTTGGCGGTTCAAGCTTATATGCAACTTCACCTCTCTTGGCCAAAATCTTGTAAGGTCCCACAAATCTAGGTGCAAGTTTTCCTTGGTGGGAACCTTTTACCCTCGAAGTGGAGTAACCCCGAGATAAACAAAGTCTCCTATTTCAAAGGTTAATTCCTTGACGGTTATCGGCATAACTCTTACGTCGAGATTGGGCCACCTTCAAACGTTCCCTTATCGCTTTAACCTTGCTCTCAGCTTCTTTTATAAATTCTGGTCCAAAGAATTGATGCTCTCCTACTTCATCCCAAAGAAGCGGAGTTCTGCATTTTCTACCATTCAAAGCTTCAAATGGCGACATCTCAGAGGGTGGCTTGGTAACTATTGTTGTCTGAGAATTCTCGCATAGGGCGATTCTTGTCCCAACTTTTCCCATAATCTAAGGCACAGGCTCGAAGCATGTCTTCAAGAACTTGGTTGACACGTTCGATCCGCCGTCTGTCTGTGGGTGATAAGCGATCTTGAAGTTAAGTCTTGTTCCCAAAGCTTCGTGCAAACTCTGCCAGAATCTTGATGTGAACTGAGAGCCTCTATCAGACACGATCTTCTTGGGTACTCCGTGTACATAGAAAATCTTGGCCATATACAATTCCGCTAATGGTCGCATACGTAAGTGGTCTTGGTGGAATAAAGTGAGCTACTTTAGTTAACAGGTCAATTATCACCCAGATGGAATCACATCTGTTTGGGTCCTAGGAGTCGGTGATGAAATCCATACCAACTTCCTCCCACTTCCATTCGAGGAATTGGTAATGGTTTATAACATCACGGGTCTTTGGTGTTCTGCCTTGACTCGTGACAAACATCACAACGAAGCGACAAACTCGGCGATTTCTCGCTTCATCTTGACCACCAATATTTCTCCTTGAGATCTGGTACATCTTCGTGCTTAGGGATGGATGGAGTATGGCGATTCGTGAGCTTCCTTTAGAATCATTGTTTTATCTCGATGGTTGGGCACACATATGCGATCTCCAAACCACCTTGTTCCTTGTTCATCCTCGAGAAAATCACGGGCTTTGCCTTTTCTCATAGTCTTCTTGATTTCCTTGATGTCTTCGTCTTCCAGCTGCTTTTCACGATCGACTCTGAAGAGTGGGTTGAACTTCTAAAGCATTCACGAGCCTTGTTTGACAATCTCCAAGTTGGTGCTTGAGTTCTTTATATAATTTCGTGATTATTACGAACCAAAATGGTGTTGCAATCGCCTTTCGCTTAGGGCATCTGCAACAACATTTGCTTTGCGGATGATAATGAATTCGAGGTCGTAATCTTTTATCAACTCTAACCATCTTCTCTGTCGGAGGTTGAGTTGACCGGGTAAAGATGTATTTCAGACTCTTATGATCCGTGAAAATCTCTAGCGGTTACCAATGAGGTAATGCCGCCAGATCTTCAAAGCATACACAATTCTTTGCTAACTTCGAGATCATGAGTTGGGTAGTTTCCTCGTGTGGCCTCAAGCGGCGGGATGCATAAGCCACGACTTTGCCTTCTGCATCGAGGACACATCAAGACCTTGTCGAGATGCATCGCAGAAGATTTCAAAGTCCTTATGAATATCGGGTAATACTAGCACAGTCAGAAACTAAACTCTTCTTGACTCACGGAAACTCTTCTCGCAGCATCTGTCCATTCAAACTTCTTTTCCTTCTTGAAGTTGTGTCATAGGCCTTCTTGTCTTGGAGAATCCTTCAATGAACTGCGGTAATAACCGGCTAGTCCAAGGAAACTCCTTACTACGTGATGACTTTGGTTGCTTCCAATCCATAACGGCCGACCTTGGTGGGTCTCTGACAACTCCTCCTAACGATCGATATGACCAAGGAAGGCCACTTGCTTTAGCGAGTCGCTCTTCTTTGAATTTGGCGTAAAAGTCGGTGTTCTCTGAGTTTCCCCAAAATCATCCTTAGGTGCTTCTCGTGTTCTTCTTCATCCTTTGAATAAATGAGAATGTCATCGATGAAAACAACCACAAACTTATCCAAGAATTCCATGAACACTTTGTTCATCATATTCATAAATAAGCGAGGCGTTTGTCAAACCGAAAGACATTTGTAAATTCATACAACCCATATCCGGTCGTGAAGGCGGTCTTTGGGATATCTTCGGCGGATCTTTAGTTGATGATAGCGGATCGTAGATCGATCTTGAAGATGCTTGCTCCTTCAATTGATCGAGCGGATCATCAATCTGAGTAGCGGATACTTGTTCTTGATCGTCACCTCATTGAGCGATCTATAATCCACACATTCGCATACTATTGTCCTTCTTCTTGACAAATAATACGGGTGCTCCCCAAGGTGATGAACTTGGTGGGATATAACCTTTGCTCCTTAGTTCTTCAATTTGTTTCTTGACTCTGCTAGTTCATTGGTAGGCATTCTATAGGGTCGCCGAGATTGGGGCGGTCCACAGGACTAAGTCAATTAAGAACATTACGTCCCTATCCGGTGGCATGGAGTAACTCATCGGGAAAAACATCTGGATATTCTTGCACTGTGGTATGTCTTCAAGTTTTATTTCCTTCAAAGTGGCGGGATGGAACTTCCTCGGTCGAAGACTTGGGTGCAATTCTCTTGATTCTCCTTGTGCATTGGTGAGGGTGATAGATCTATTAGCACGATCTATCATCCTCGATTCTTGGCTAGCGATCCATTCCAAGAATCACATCGAGACCTTGGGATTGTAGGACTATCAAGTCACTAGAAAAGATACTCAGGATATTTCAAGGGTAAGGTTTGGGCATAGAGGCTGGTTCTCATTTGAGCAGGGAGTGGACTATCATAGGGTTAACTAAAGAGGAGATAGGTAACCCATATTTTCCCACAAATTTATCGGAAACAAAGGAATGCGATGCTCAGGAATCAAATAGGGTGATCTTTGGTCTTGAATTAACAAGAAGCGTACAAAACGACATCCGGTCTTTGCTTGAGCTTCCTCGGCGGTGATGTGGTTAACTCTGCCCTTTGCAAACTGATTTGTCTTTGTGGCGACGGAGGTTTTGCCAGTAGCTTGGACTCCAGGTTTAGGGGCAGCTAGAAATGACTTCTTAGGACACCTATTGGCGAAGTGTCCCTTCTCCTGACAGTGATAGCAAGTAATCTCCGAAGAGTTCTTCTGATTTGGGCCTCCTGCAGACGAGTTGTGGATTCCGGAAGTGTTGGCGCGTTGTACTGGTGCTGAAGCTCTGGGTGTGGTAGACTGAAATCTTCCACGCTGCGAAGTGAGGTTGAGCTAGGCGAGGTTTGGGTTGCCCTCGAGTTGAACCTCTGGCGGCCATCCTCGCTATGTTCTCCATCTCTATATGTTTGCCTTCTGGCGAATTGCCTTGTCCTGTTGTTGGAAGTTAGTGAAGTCTGAGAAATCAGTTGGACAGATATCTCATCATTGATCCTTCCATAAACTTTTCTGCTGTCTTCATCTCTGGCTCGTCATGCGGGGCATAGCGAGCAAAATTTGGTTGAACTTATGCAGTACTCGCTCACCGGCGGTTGCCTTGGCGAAGTCGCGAATTCCTTCTTTTTAATGCCATCGACCTGCTGGAATGTGAGCATGATGGAAGGCTCGCACAAACTCTTCCCAAGTGATAAGCTTGAGCGTTGGCATGGGTGATGCAGAGGTTGTCCCACCACTCGGCGGGACCACCGAGTTGGTGGCGGCGAAAAGTACCCTCTCGCGATCCGAGCCGAGTAATATCAACTTCTTCCCTATGGCAAGCCAATCGTCGGCGTCCATAGGTTGATCTTCTTTGGAGAAGCGTCGGAGGGCGCATCCTCATGAATTCCGACATTGACAACTTTTGCGGAGGTGGGGGTGGAGGTGGAGGTGGAGTGTGGGTTGCGGCTTGCACGTTACGAGCATTCTTGAGTGATTGAGCCAACAAACTCATCATATCGTCTGGTGGGCCATTAATTGGCGCTTGACTAGGCTCTTGATTGGTGGAGGTGGTGGGCTGCTGGGCGGGATTTTCACGATAATCCGCGTTCTCGTTTCCACGACCTTGAAAGCTTTGCCACTTGCCGCAGTGCAGGTGGTCACCATCGCTAGATGTTTCTAAGGATTTTAGAAGAGAGAGATAGAACGAAAGCTCTAAAGGGGTAAATCTAATTAGCCCAAGAACAATCACAAGACAAAGAGCCAAAATTTTCTAAAATAATTCTTTTATTATTTTATTTTATTCTTTAGTTATGGCTATCACAATGGTAGCGATAGCTCATAATTAGCATCTACTTGATTTACAATATGGGAAACAACTAAGGGGTGATTGGGGTATAATCACGCTCACTAGAGCTACCCTCATGACCTTGTAGCAAGCTAGCTCTTCTTCCACGACCTTGACCTTTCTTCCACCTCTTGTAGGTTGTCTTGAGCTGACGCAGTCGTCTAGAGCGTTTCCATAGGCATAGTCCATCGCCTTGCACAAGTTCACGATCGTAAGCTCGGGAGAGTCCTCTTCTCGGTTTGGGCAAAAGGTCTTTGCCCGGACTGGTCGAACGATGCATTGGATGGTAGTGAAACTTCGAGCCATGGAATCGATTGTTGTAAGTGTAGCGAAGGCGTCTTGTGGCTTCTCTGGCTGCGTCTTGAATGCCTTGGCGAAGGTGCCACGTCTTATTGGGCGTCGATGATGTGGAAATCCGTGTTTGGGTTATGGTTGGCGTGAGGATCACTTCAACTCTCCAAATGATATTGGCTTCCACTTTATCTTGGTACCCTTGATAGGTTGGTCTTTCGTTGTAGTCCGGTGTTGCATCATCTTCCAAAGAAGTGCAGCCCAATGTCTGCGAAAATTCCGTGGGAGATCCGGGTTGGTTTTTCGCCATCTACAATTTTAGAGAAGGAGATGAGTTAGTAATTGTTTTAAAGAAAAAGGTTGAGAAGACTCTTGGATAGACCCAAAATAGTTTTAGTTTTTGAAAATAAGTCCTTAAGACTTTTCTAAGGCCACGACCTACGATCGATATGGCTCGATACCACTTTTGTCGAACCCGGAGGCGAAGGATCCCGAATTCTCTGTGTTCATACACTAGTCGAGGATTTCTAGTATACAGTTAAACAAAAGTGATAATCAAAACATATCACGCATTTTATTAATAATTATTGAGTTTATTACAATGGACTGAGGCCAAATAAAGTGAAACAATGGAAATAAAATAGTAGTAGTAGACCCAACGATTTGCCACGAGGCAATAAATGGGAAGCGTGGCCTAAACATCGATGTCCTCACCGTCTTGATAGAAGTCTTCTCTGAATAAAGATTATTGAAGAGTAAACACTACCACTTGTGCTTGCAAGTTACACCAGTAAAATGTGATTGAATGCATGCATAAAGTGAGCAAAGGGTAATGGCGGGGTTTATTTGCATAAGACAACATTTTAGGTTTAAATACTCTTAGTAATTTCCAAGGCCATTTTAGAATTTAAGAAGATCAAAATCATATTTCAATTTCTCAATGTCAAGTGTAGGATGAACCTCCATACACAAATGGTGAAGGACTACCCCCTTACACGGGCTTACGCCCAATCCCATTTTCATAAACCGGTGACAAGTCTTTTAAACAAAACCGAGACTAACTTTGAGTGGCTTTTGTTAAGCATGTCCATGATAGTGGACACGGCTATTGAATAGATTAATACTCTGCGAGTTGAGTGCGGCTTTACCCACAAGAGATAGTTTGCTTATTATGTCGGCCATATACGCTTAGTAGGCGTGCGACTAAGCGACTATCACGAGGCCTTTACCCTACATTATTTCAACATAATTATGCGCTAAGGTTTAGTGTCGAAGGCTTCGCACCAACGACTACCCCTCTTGCGCCATGTGGGTATCATCAATAAGTCTTCACGACTCCCACATCTTTCCAAGACATAAACATGGTGAGATAATATAGCTTATTTGGCCAAGTCTGTCCCATTCCGACTTGTGGTGGTACGAGTTTGGCTTAACATCCATGACATGAGACCGGTCCTTACATGGTAGGCGACTTCAAAACAAACCACAGGTCTCAAACATTATTGTATTGAGCCGGTGCATGAACTGCACCCACCAACAATCAATTCACCCAAGTCTAAACCAATTTCATTTATTTTTCTTTTGTCAAGACATTTTCCAATCATCTATGGTAAAAACAATACCATAGATTCATTTTCAAAACATCTTTGTATTTTGGCAAAATTCCCAAATCATCTTTTGGTCTAAGCAATGACTAAGCATAAATATCTTAATTATTTTACTAAGGTGACAAGGGCATGGCATTCCAAGCATCAAGATTGGCTATACAAGGAATTGGCATAACTAAAAAGTAAAAGCAGGATTTAAAATAACTTGAATAAAACTATGCATGCAATAATAACTTTAAAAATAGAATTAATTAACTTTGAAATACTGGGATCAAGATGGTCAAGAATGTAA
The DNA here is from genome assembly GCA_036346405.1 of Phyllostachys edulis. NCBI lineage: Eukaryota > Viridiplantae > Streptophyta > Magnoliopsida > Poales > Poaceae > Phyllostachys > Phyllostachys edulis. Next base: position 32,795,897 of record CM070549.1, read on the forward strand.
CTTGCCTTCGTTGAAGTCTTGAGATTCTAAACCCTCTGAAAGATCTACCTCTCAGGAATCGTCAAACTCTATCTGTGAAAATCACGACAAATTCAAATGAAATTCAAATAAATCCAAAAGACAAATCAAATTAACTCCAAATGAAATAATTTTATTTTATTTAGCTAGATAATAATTTTCTAAGATTTTAGCAATTTGAATCACTCAATTTGAAGTTGAGGTTCAAAAGATATGAATTTTACAAGTTTTAACCTAAATTTGATATTTAAAAGAAATTCTAAATTTAAATACAGATTCAAAATAGCTTCAAATTAAATAATTTTGGTTTAGTTAGCTAGATAATGATTTTACATGAATTTAGAAATTTGAAACACCCAATTTGGAGATTGGATGCAAAAGTTATGAATTTTACAAATTTTAAACCTAAATATGCAATTTAAATGAATTTCGAATTATTTTCCTAAAGGAAAATTGGGATTATGACGTCGTCGTATACAGAAAAAAGATTTTCCGCTAAATTATTTTCTAATGGAAAAAGAAAATAGTCAGCGACATGTGGGCCCTAGTCAATGGACTAGGTCCACGGTCTTGATCAGCGTCCACGGTGGACTTGGTCCTTGGAGCGATGGATGGCTATTATGCCGTGACTTACCGCCACTGGCGGCACGTGGGCTGCCACATGGCAGCCACGCACGCATAGAGCAACGAGGTGGCGCCTACGTGGTAGAGCCACGTCGGACCGGTGAGGGGAGGTGCTCGGCGACGGGCTCGTCGGCGTTAAGGGCTCCGACGAGGGCTGTGGGTGGTACAAAAAGGAAGGGCATAATGTACTGATCCTGATGCTTACCTTGGCGGCACTAGGACGCGCTGGAATCGCCGACGGCGAGGTGGTCTTGGCGAGTTCAGACTTCTTGGCGGCGAACTCCGATGGCGCCCCGGCGAAAGGAGGCAAGCACCGGGTGCGCGAGGAGGTGGCGATGCTGAAGAAAAGGTCGGTGGCGATGAGGCGGCTCGACGGGCCGGAATCGGGAAAAAGTCCTTGCGGCGGCGCAAGAAACTTCAATTCACGATGATTGAGAAGGAGGAGGGTAGAGGGCACAGGGGTTTTGGTGCGGGTTGAAAGGGGCTCACCGTGCTCCTATTTATAGGCGGAGGAGGCGGGCGGAAGATCGCCTTGTAGCGCCACGGCGGCAATTGTGGAATCCGGTGATTGCGCCTTGATCGAGGGGCAACGCAGGCGGAACGAGCCGCGGCGAGATGAGGGAATCAATGCGGCGTGTCCGTGTGAGCAAGGGGCAAAGATTGCGGCGTTGATGAAGCTCTTGGTAGCGCGCTAATGGCGGAAGCGTCTTATGTGACGGAGAAGAAGAACGCACGGGAAGAAAGGCTCGGGCGGGCCCACGCGTCGATGACAGCGAACAAAAAAAAAGGGCGGAATGGTGTTGGCCGTCGGATCTTAATCAAGCGGTCACGATTGATAGGGAGGTGAGATGCGGGTGGGTGGCTCGGGCGTCGTGTCTTGGCGTGAAGAAATGGGCGAATGAGTTTCGCCCAAAAAGCTGAGGATTTTCTTTTGTTTTCTTAATTGTTTTAATTCGATAATTAAAGAGGCTTTAGAAAATAGTAAATAAATTCCAAAAATTCTAGAAAAATTCACGAAATTCCTAGAATGATTTTGGACTTAAATAAAATAATTTCAACTTAAACTTTGTAATAGTTTTTGTATTTAACTTTGTTTTAGCTTTAAGGTTAAAAAATGAAAGCTTTAAGAAAATTGAGAAAATCCACCAAAATAAATAAGTTTTAAATTTTCTCGAAATTTGAATTTTTGGGTTGTTACAAGATAGCGCTTTGAAACTACTCAAATTAAAGGATGCTTTTGCTTTAGTATCTCACCTCGATCACGAGGAAGGTGTCAATGAAAGTCGGGGAAGGTCCAAGTAGGCTTGGTGGTGCGTCGATCGAAAAAGCAGAGGCGACGGCAAAGCTCCTCGGCGACAATATATAGCTGAAATGGACCGGGCCGCTCGGTGAGGTGAGGCGATGTACTCAAGCAAGACGCAGGCAGCGGCGTAGCGCCCGAGATGGAGATCAAAGACTATATCATTGGGAAGCGGAGCTATATATCGTCTGTGATGAGTTAATTATCACGGACGGTTTTAACTAAAACCGTCTGTGATATTGGGTAATATCACGAGCGGTTCATATTGGAACCGCTCGTGAAGTATCCTGAGCGGTTTTAACCAAAAACCGTCGTGATATTGGGTAATATCCGAGCGGTTCATGTTTGGAACCGTCTCGTGAAGTATCCTGACGGTTCCAAATATGAACCGTCGTGATATGACATCTTCTAAGCGGTTTTTAGCGCGGAGAATAACACGAGCGGTGGGTAAACAAAACCGTCGAGATTACATTTATCTGAGCGGTTTTGATGATGAAATGCGTGATCGGCGTCGATATTAGCATTTACGTAGTAGTGGAATTGTTAGTACATACGAAGTGAAACACATATTTTGACGACATATGAAATGAATTGTTAGCACATCTGAGTTTACAAAATGGCGATGCTTTCTTTTCATCAACAACCAACAAACAAACGATACAAAATCTACACCTCAGAAGGTTTCCCCATGGTGCTCTTGATGTACAGGCACCTCACCTACAAACACATCAGTCCTAACATGTTATGGCCACTTGATAGGTTTTTTTACAACTCACCAGCTACCATTTTGCCTGTTATTTTTTTTTCCAGTGGCTTATGCTCTATAAATTTCATTAAATATAAAAACAGGAAATATAGTTGCAAAGAAATTCGAAACGAGGACTCGATTCTTTATATTACTTAAGAAAAACTATTTCTCACCAATAACCCACGCCATCTTTGTACAAATCAAAATTACTATAATTTCAACTTGTTAAAATACTTACAAATTACAATGGCGACCCTAACCTGTTGGACAAAAATACAATTAATTTAGCTAACCAAGTTCAAAATTGGGGAATTGAATTATACAAGCAGGGTTTCTGAGGGCATATTATCATTCTTTGGGTGTCCTCTCTGCGCAACCTTCGACTTTTTTGACAATGCATTGATCTGCTTTGCTCAAGGCATTATGAATAATTAAATCTTGATATT